>JBBPDE010000038.1:15332167-15354124 GCA_037974605.1 Nannopetersius ansorgii | reverse complement strand
ATTTTTTCCTCCTTAAAAACTATCGGTTAATTAATCGGTTATCGGCAAGTACAGACCAACCTAGCTATCGGTATCGGTAAAGTTCAATATCGGTCAACCTCTACTCCTGATCCATGTAAAACTGGGGGTTTACTGTATATACATAATTAGTTTTAAGTGTTTAGTTTCATTTTGAGACGCTGCACAGGAAAACAATCCAGCTGAATTCATAAAATGTTTCCTTCCACCTTAAAAGGAACTACTATTTTCTGTTCCGCCTTAAAACCGAAATGTAAGCAAGATAATGAAACTGGAGAACTAACTTCCTAAAACCAGAGAGTTGAAAGCTCTGATGTCATAAAGATTAATATGAAAAGTGATTTAAAAATAATGATCATGCAAAAAAAGTGGAAGAGTGCAGCTAGCCTATCCCTGTGGAGAAAACGTTCTGTGGGCTGCTCCTATAAAGCAGAGAGAGTTCAAAAATAGTCTTTAAAATCATATAAATGATTAAACAGTTTACACGACTATCCTCTAGTATTAAAACTTTTGTAATGATGGTAAGCACCTGGAAGCTGTTTGTCAACTGTCAAACAACAAAAGAAGAAGAACGGCACCAAGAAATGATATAAAGGGAAAATGGTAAAGGGGGCATTTGGCTAAGTCACATTCTGTAGTTAATGGGAAAGTCCCCCTGGAGCAACTGAGGGTTAAGTGTCAAAGACACAACAGTAGAAAGTGAGGGTTCGAAATGCTGACTTCATGGTCATTTTGTTTACAGGCAAGTGTTTTCACCCACTGAGCTACTACCACACTACGGTACAGTATGGTACAAACAGGAGAAACATGCAAACCCAGAGTCCTTTAGCCATAAGAATATTGCGTGTAACTCCCAAAAAAAAAAAAAAAGGCGCAGTGAGTGGGTGTGAATGTGGAAGGGGAACTGAAAATACATATTCATCAGTTCTACAGTTCAACATGGTACTTAGAAATCCCCACAAACAAGTAAGAAATAAAGAAATAAGGAAAGAGATAAATATATTACAGTATGAGGGGCTGAAACACAAGGCTGGGCTCAACGTGGACAGTCTGCCACTGAAGATGACATCATCCATCGGCTTGGCCCAGCAAAACACAACAGTATAAATGTCTACAGACCTCGGACTTGATCCCTTGGTAGTAGTATTGCATGCATTTACAAAGCTAACACAAGCTCTCCCACTCTGCATGCAGAGCCACGTTCAAAACCAAGGCAGATCACATTCAGCAGATGTCAAAATCCATTCATTCTTCTAATAGCTCTGGTAATAAGAGGGGGTTGTTTAGAGGACTGATAAATAACACTGATAATCCCAGAAAAGACCGTTTCCAGCCAGATACAATTTCAGTTCCATTGAGAACTTCATAATAATAAACCCAGACATTTTTGCAGAACTCCAAGCTGGGTGGGTCCAAACACTGTTGGTGATCTCAAGCACCATCTACATCTACAAGGGATGGTGACGAGTTCTAGTGACCATCATTACAGCTGTCTGTATCGAGAAATGAGATCCAAAATGTTGGAAGTCCAGCCATGAAAAACATACACAGCGTTTGCCATTAAAAGATGTGGTATGCTTGCTAACAAAACCAACTTCCTTTCATTCTCTCTTGCATTCCAGCAAAGTACAGCAGTACTAATTTTTACATCGGGGCGTTTCTGGGTGGTGAAGTTTTGTTCTATTTCAGGAGAGAACAGCTGTGGTGATGAAACACCTCTCTCTTTTCTCTCCCTTTCCTTCGCAGCAGCAGACAGCTTTGAAACCTCAACCTGGGCCGTTTGTAAGAAACACCTTCGCCTGTATGCTCACTTAGCCTAGCAGCACATGAAATTAAAAACAACAGCAACCGAAAGTCTCGCTGATAAGAGCCCCATGATTTCCATGACGATGACAGATACATGGAAGTGAGACGTAAAACCAAGTTCAGACCACAGAAACCTCTGTGATCAGGAAATCTGGAAGGGATTACTACAAATTATCTGATTTCCATAGTATGTCTATCTGGATAATATGGCACATGTGTTATTTAACTCTATGCAGAAATCCTGTTGTGCTTCCACCTTAAATCAAGGTGTGTGTAGGCCCTGTTTGGGACTTGGTGACCATGGGATGTTAAAACACACATATAGCATCATCAATGAGAAACACCACTGCAACAGTTACAGCTTTGAATCTACTGTTTAGTTTTACTGGAGTTGTGTCAGTTTTTTTATACTTCATACACTCCCAAAATTAAACTAAAACTCAGCAAAAACAAGTGCATGTGTGATCGTTTTCCAGTCAAAGATGCGGACAAGGGAAATTTGTATACTAACAGCACCCCCTGGTGGACACTTTTTATCCTCCTAAATGTGAGTGAGGAAGTTAATGTGTGTCAACTATAAATCCATTTCTGATGTTTCACTCGGTTATGAAATATTGCTTGAGCAGTTTCAATGACAGGAATGCATAAGTAAACACATACAAAACAAAAACAAAGAATTAGGATTTTCGGAGAAAATAAAAAAACACTTAATAAGGGTTTAAGGGATCACTTGTGTTCAAAATAGCCAGTGTGTTGGCTCTTTGCGATCTCTGTTTATTTCTTCCAACATAAAAAGGAAAACAGAGCTCTGGCCAATCAGATAACAAGACTTTTACAGCAGCCAATCAGGCAGTGTTAGCGAAGCTGAACGTCGTCTTTAAAATCAATGCATTCTATCTCATGCCGTAGCCAAATTAAATCTCTGCAACAGTGCAGAGTGCTCATCTATATTATCGAGCTGTTGCATCAACGGCCGAGAGGACTGCTCCCTTTCAATAAATTACCCTTGTGCTGCAGGACCACCAAGCCTCTAAAGTAGAACAGGGAAATCCAGGCATGTGCAGCCATGAGACCTCAGTATGGAAATGATGGGTCGGGAAATTCCCTTCTTTCAGTCACTGGCAAAATGAGCTGCAAAAAGAGCTTAACACATGGCAAACCGCCCAAAGAACTCCAAATTGTAAGTCATAAACTGTTCTCTGGAATGCAAATATTGTGATGTTTCCTCTGCTTTAGAACAGCGATCATCTAGTCATCGCCGGAGCTCAGAGTGCAGGATAATCTTCATTGTATAATCAGACAGGCCAGGTTGCATAACAGTGAAACCCAAGCACACAGGGTTACAGTGCTGTATTATTCAGGCCTGAGGGGGATATTTGGTACAAACATGGTGTTGGTGAAAGGTGTGGCTATTAGTCCAGAGAAAGGTAATGAGCCACTTCAGAGGAGCTGCGTGTTTAGCACCAGTAAGCGGTGCACATATATCGGATTTATACAGACAATCATTTAGAATAACTGGTCCAACAGAGGTTTATATTTGACCAATATTGCACTGCAGAGGTCATCGCTGAGTTACTGTGCTAAATGTTTTCATTCGTTTTTCACATTTATAATCTTGCTACATTTGCTACATAATGCTAATCCAGGCCGATGTTACTGTAATCATTTATGTACTGGAACCAGCATTGGCCCACTATTGCCACAGTGGTAGGTCAAATTCAACAGTCGCAATTTATTCTCACCATATTTGAGATTATATTATTTGCAATAAGATTAATACATCCATCCTCTTGGGAGGGGTCATACAGGACCGCTTTTGATTTGTTCTATTGTTTTTAATGGAAGTGACGTGTTTTGCATGCCCGGTTTTTGTGTGGAGAGCTCCGGACGGCCATAGTTGGAAAGAAATCTAAACTCAGTCACAAGTCACTGTGTTTCCCATTCAGATCAAAAGGAAAGCAAGCATTTAAGTGATGGCTGTGGTAACTGACTGATTACACAGCTTGCAATTATACGGCACAAAAATCAGCATTTTTCTGGTTTTACTAGAAACCATCACTTGCTACTTAAGAGTATATCATTTTCTAAAAAGGGGGCACGTGGCAGAACTGCATGCACTTTTTGGCAGAAATTACAAATATAATAAAATCGTTGTTCTTTGGGTATTGCGCTTATACTGCTACATATTGTCGTTGCCATGCCCTTCAGTAAATAAAAGGGTCTTTATCATAGAACAAAAATAGCTTGAAGTCTGTAAATATTGGTTACATTTCAAAATATGGAAAATAAGCCTGTACTCTAAGCTAGTGGTCCCCAACCTTTATTTCGTCACGGACCGGTTTAATATCAGAAACTATTTTCACGGCCAGGCCTTTAAGGGGTGGCAGATAAATATACGTATTTATACAAATAAATGATCCGCATAAAAATGGGGATATTTTAAAAATATAATAATGGGATATCTTTAAAATACAGTAATAAACGTAAATCCAATGTGTACTCGGTACCGGTCTGCGGCCCGGGGGTTGGGGGCCACTGGTCTAAGTCACACCTGTGATGTCTCGAATCAAATATATTTACACAAATCTCCAACATACAGCTGTTGAGCTCTAATACAAGACAGACAATCAGAAAAAAGAATATTTACATATATCGGTCCTAAAGATAACAAATATTGCCTGAGGTTGGAAAAGGCCCATGTACAATTGAATTTTTGGTATAGAAACACGCACAAACATAAAGACTAAAAGGTAAATGTAGAATATTGACCATCTTAGGCAATCAGTGTGTACAATGGTTAAAGATTGGCCAGAAAAATTGATAACATGAACAATTATTTATGAAAACACCCATTAAGACTCACATCAAGCTGTCCTAGCGCCTATCCAGCATGAATGGATTTTAAAAACATGTCTGAGTACGACAGATTAGCAAAAAATCATGAAACATATTCAGAGCGGTTTTTTTACATAACATTCAGTGAGGTTAATCACCACTACTCTAACTTTGAACAGCTCTAATTCCGCCAGTTCCTCCTGAATGGGGGCTTTCGCATTAAACCACTCTGCATGACTCTGTACATCTTAACCATTTAATTATATAGAACTTTTTAAATTGTCAATTAAACTACATACAACTGGCTTTGACTGGTCTGGGTTCGTTTGGTTTCTTGTGTGTAAATTATTCAAAAGATGGATTGTAGCACCCAGAACTATACTACCTGGGATCAAATGGTAGCTGGTAGCCTTATGGTTAGAGCGTTTAGCCTGTGATCAGAAAGTTGTGGGTTCAATTCCCAAGACCGCTAGGCACCTCTGAGGTACCCTGAGCAAGGTACCGTCCCCACACACTGCTCCCTGGGCGCCGTGTTCCTGGCTGCCGGCTGCTTCACTTGATGAATGGGATAAATGCAGAGGAAGTATTTTGTGCTGTTCAAGGATTTCTACCAATATCACTAGTAGACACTATGTCAGTTGCAGCAAAGGTCAGGTTTGGTGTACCAAATCACTACATCTGGTTGAGGAAAGTAGTTCATTTGCAGTACAGTAAACCACCTTATCACCCAGAAAGACAGTGACACACAAACATACTTACACCTTAACTGTACCAACAGACAGACCCTTGCCTGGGTTACGTGGCGGATCACACCTACGTGTGAAATATGAGTTTGCTTCGGCCTTCACACAGAGCTTTTCACACACAGTCCCCCTGACAACAGTGAACTCGGCACGCAAGCAGTCCAAGGAGACTCTGCTCAATTACCGCACTCAGTGGTGCAGCTATTCAAAAAAAATGTCATGACTTTTGATTTTGACAGTTCACAACACACCTCGCATTAATGTCTCTACTGAGGTTTCACTACAGGCACCTTGAGCTGTTTGCGCAGTACAGAAATGTCTGCAAAGCATGTGAAGGCGGCCCTAACGTATAATAGCAGTATTCATTTCTTGCTTTTAAAGGCGACTGTGTCAACCACAATCTTCAGCAGGCCCCTTCGGCGACACGTACCCGCATCCCACCCCCAGCGCCTGACAATTAGGCCGGGTTCAAAGGCAAGGCAGCCTGATCAATCCAACAGAAGAACAATGGGCAGTGCTTATTACACGCCACATGCTAGCAGACACTGTCACAATGGATTAAGGAGGATATGGCGGTAAACTGCTTGTGATGCAACACGCTCACTGAGGAGGAACCAAATAAAAAAAAAAACACAGGGAAGTGGAGATTAATGTGTCACCTCACCTGACCTACTTTGAGCTTTGAATCCATCAGTGCCAATTTGACCATGGAGGGAATATTACATGGCACAGGCATAAATGGATTTCTCCCCCTCTGCCTGTGTTATGCTTCAAGTGTCCTACTGGCCTCAGAGAGGTCAACGTTTTCCACTGGGCTCCAGCAAAAACCAAGGCAACCAAGGCAGCTTGCTAAAACTACATTCTAGGTGCATCAGGTCATTAGTTTGGGTATCTTTTCTCATGAATCTACAAATCCTCTTCTTCAAGCCTACAATATATATCTGTGCACACCTACATTCCCACACCACCTAAAAAAAGGAAATAATGCTATTTTGGAGCACCCGCATATAGTGAAAAACAGCGTTTTGGTAAAATAAAATTTTATAGTCTAAACCCTAAATATGCCTCCAAATCTGCTTCCAGAACACTTTAATTTCATGTTAAACTCAGTTTAATGCATGACCCTTAAAGAAAATCTAAAGGTAAATAAATAATCAGAAACCTTTATTGCTTAAAAATACGTTTGCATTAGCAGCGTGCAAAAACTCGTAGACAAAAGACACATTGAAATAACTCTCTCTCCCTACATGTTTAGACAGGGCACAGCTTACTAATGCTAAATAAACTGAGATAAATAATAACTGTTGAAAATTGGGGGGGGGGGGGGTCAAGACCCAGAGCAGTCATGCTACATGCTGTAACAGGCTTCTTCTTTTTTATGGCAATTGATAACTGCCACCGCTGGACTGGTGGAGGTAATACAGTTCGGTATAGTCAGTGTTAGACTGAATCCGCAAATTGAGGGGTTCTGTTTAGGCCACTTTTTGTACACAAATAACCACAGCTGTACACAGCTTAGTACACATCTAAAGGATGTTCTGCAACATGTCTAGTATCAGACTGCCTCCTATAACTGGGTGATATGATGGACGAAACAAAACCAAAATGTGGTGGACATCCCCCAACCACTCAACAAATGTATACACCCAAATACTGTCAAATACCACAGTGAAATGTCAGGACAGCATAAAGGTATGTGGTGGTGGAGGGGTAGATCCTGCCCAAGCCGACTGCATACAAAATCTTGAATATATCAGCACTGGCTAGGTTATACTTTCTTATTCTGTGTACATAATTCAAGCAATTTACAGTACTGCTCACAGTATTGTGTGGTTTCAAGGACTAAAGTGAGTATTATTCTATTGGTACATAATCCAGTGCCTTGGAGATCTTGTCTGTTAGTTTGCTTTTATTGCATATTAACATTAATGAGCTCTGCTCTGATTGGCCAACTATTCTGCATGCGAAATGTGATCCTAGAAACTCTCCAGTGAAATAAATAATGGCAACGTAATGTGATCCAGGCATGCTTGAACGACAGTTCCAGACTCATGCAGACCCGGAGAGCAGAAGGAAGTGAACCATACACACTGTTCTTAACAGGCTTTTTACCATTTTGTGTTGAAAATTTTCCATGTCCAGCACATCCAGAACATCTTGTTATGGTGGATCAGCTCTAAATCACATCACAGATTCAAGCTACCCTACCAGCAGCTGTGCTGATAAAATATACAGGAATAGGAACATCATAATGCCCAAAAAAATCACTCAATATGTATCTACTAGTTAGGTGGCCAAGTTATATCTTAGGAGAGCATGGCAGTGATGGTGTATGTGTAGATTACGTTTACTCCTCATTGGTACATATGTAACAAATAAGACTATACAAGTTAGGAGTGTTTTGTCAATGCATTGTATATTTTCTGGCTGAGAAAGAAGTCTTGGGTGACTGAAATAAAATAAATAAATGCAAGTAATTTTTTTTGTTCATTGATGAGCCTTTTCATTAGGTTTGTATCTACACTCATTAGCCTCTGTAACATTTGTTAAACCCTCTTTACCCCTGTCATCAGTGGTCAGGACCCCAATAGGACCACCAGTGAGCAGGTATTATTTGGGTGGTGGGTCATTCTCAGCACAGCTGTGACACTGACAGGATACTAGTATGTCAATGTGTGTGTGTGTGTGTGTGCTGCACAGATCAGATCACACATAGAAGTGCTGATAGAGTTTTTAACACTGAGTCCACTTTACTGAACAAGTCTAACCTGATGGTCTTCCCACCACAGTCTATCCTCCATGGATCAAATTAATTTGTTCAGCACTTCCCACAGATGGAAATACTAAATCAGATTGAGATCTGGGGAATATGGAGGCTAAGTCAGCACCTTGAGCTCTCCCATGGTCCACAAATTGAACAATATTTTTCACTGTCTCTGCTGAATGAGGGGTGTACTTGGTCTCTAACAATGTTTAGGCAAGTGGTACATGTTGCTCCATGTTCCAGGTCTGATGCTTGTGATGTAAGTGCTTTCAGTGAGACACAGAAGTCAGCATGGGCACTCTGGTGTGACTGAGCATGACTGGTCTGCGGCTACACAACACTGAGCAAACCTTTTCTATTATAACTAGCATCAAAATTTTAGCAGTGGTTTTAATACTGAGACTAATGTGTATATTCTGGGTGAAGTTGATGAAATCGACAATAAGTGTAATAGACAACTGCTACATCAGCATTCACGGATTCAGTCTAATGTGGATTTTTTCTGAGAACCGAATTGTCCTCCAGTCTAGCGGTGAAGGTAATACACTGAAAAGTTGTCAACTGCCATAAAAAAAGAAGCTGCTGCTGCAGCATGTAGCATGACTGCTCTGTGTCTTGTCCTCGTATTTTAGTGTCTTAAACTTTTCCCTCTAAATGTTCAACTGTTATCTCAGTTTATTTGGTATTAGTAAGTTGGGCCCTGTCTAAACATGTGGGTAGAGAGAGTTATTTCAACTTTCTTTTGTGTATGAGTGTTTGTTTTCGCTCGCCGCAGGCTGCTAATGCTAAACGCTAATGCTAACGGTTTTTAAGTTTTCTGATTCTGATTATTTATCTTTACGTTTTCTTTAAGGGTAATGCATTAAACTGAGTTTAAAATGAAATTAAAGTTCTGGGAGCAGATTTGGGGGCAGATTTAGGGTTTGCACTATAAAAATAGGTATTTTAGGCATTTCTTTTGTTTACCAAAACACAAGGCGTTTTTTCACTATACGCGGGTGCCCTTAGAACATAATCCCCGCAAAAAGCGAGGGATTACTGTACACACAACACAGGTTGGATATTTTAGACAACAATAAAGAAAAGAACTAAACAAAAATGTCCAAATCCTGCCTCACTATCTTAACTGTCTACTAACTAAACTTACACAGGTGGTGTCTGCCGAGTTTCTAAACATCCAGCAATTCTATGTGACTGGGTGTGTAACAGACTTTGTAAACCGGAATATCGGTCCCAACCTGGAATAAACTGTGATATAAGTGGCAAGCAGTAATTTACATAATGTGTATTTTTCAAAAGGTAATTTACAACAAACAACATGCACAGAATTACAGTGAGCGAACAGGAATCTCTGAAGAGAAAAGGTCTCACAATTCAAATTATTTTTCACATTATGAAACTCTTAAATGAGAAAAAAGCTCAACGCAGGTCACTTAACCCTAAAAGCTGGACAAAGACACGGTTGAGCAGACATTTTTCAGGGCTGCCTAGACAAGCACAGACTTTTTTCCCCCATCAGTCTTTTTAGAGAGAAGATGGATCAAGGGAAACGGTCACATTGCCGCTCTACAGCACTCTGGAGTCCAGAAGAATGTGAAGCTATTCGGCGAAAGGCCTTTGTGTAGAGGTCTGACATGGCTGAATTCCTTGAAGACAGAATGGAAATACAGACAGCATTTTTTTTGCCTTGTGTTTTGGATTGGACAGCTCCAGGGGTTCTTTAAGAGAGGAATTTATGACTGCAGTATGGCCCGATAAGGAAGCCAGCAACAAAACAAGAACAAAGTTACCACACAATGGCAAAAGATTGGGGGAGAGAGGTTGTTTCAAAGTATAAAATAAAGAAGCCCAGTTTAAAGTAGACTGGCTGTTTAGTAATAGGTCCCAAAAAGTCAACTGTAGTGTCTAAGTAGGATGGAAATCAAAACATAATACTGTATTCACTTTATGTTCACTCCGTGTTATTAGTTTATCTACACTGATCATTAAAACAATCACTATGGCATGGACACTTTCCTGCTATTCTGGGAAAATCAAGAAACAGCAATATTACTGTTCTCGTTAGGGGTGTAAACCTCTCGCAAGAAAATGTGGTATGGCATCATTTAACATTAATGTAAAAAGGGCCCAGATCAAGAATTGAATGATTAATATACAAAGGCATGGTTAGCATTTCTAAATGTATCTTTCACTCCCTAATCCATATGGTCCTTATCATGAGAATGAAGAGTCATACTCTGTTTACACCCTACTGAAACTTTTTATCCTCAGAAAACATTTTATTGCATATCTTTAGCCCACCTGAAATGGCTTAGTGGTTTATAGGTGAAAATGTGAGCTTTTCACACCACCTGCTCCAACGAGCTGTCCTAGACACCCACACACCCACACTTTCCCATCCCCCCCAGTGCTGACTGGACGGGCAAATAAAGACCACCACTTCACTGCTGTAGCGGGGGAATAATCAATGACACATTAGTTTCAACCTCCAGCAGTCAGCTCTTATCACTCGGCGTCTGCAGACAAGCCAAGCAAAAAATTCCAGGAATTCCCTTTTCCCCTTCACACAGAAGACAAACAACTAATAAGTAACATATTCGAGGACGGCTATACAGGGTCTGTTGAGTTCTTATCTAAATGGAAAGAATAGATGGGCTGTTTTTAGAATTTATGATTTGTCAGAAATCAGCGCAAAGTCAACTATTCACACATGGTTACAAGCTATTCTGAACCAAGCGTAACCCAGCCTGTGTGATGTGTCATGGAACAGATAGACAAATTGCAACCCAAAGTCCTTCATTACCCACAGATAACTTTGTATACCTGCTTGCCAAACAAGGATGCCACGGATCCATTCTCTGTACGCCCAGCTAGTGGCCCGATCAGGTTTGTGCAGCTCCATTTAGTACCTAATACAGCAGCTTAGAACACACCTCACAGCTGCATATAGCAGAAATACCTGGCTGACAGCACCATGTTATCACAATGCAAAAACATGACAATGTGCATCATGCATGGTGTTTTAAACGTCTTAATCGGGGTTGTCTGTTTCTTTATCAGCTTCAAGTTTAGTGAGAATGAGCAGATGTAGTACAGGCCAGTATACCAGTCCATCCAGTAAACCCTTTATTACAGTCATACCAGCAGGACACAAATAAAGGAGAAGACCTGTGCAGACACAAGACACTAGTGAGAGTTACAATTCATTTTAAAAAGCTCACATTGAACAAAGCAGAATAAAAAGCATTGAATTACATCAAAGCAATTACAATAAAGTGGAACTACTAGATGTTTCGTACACATCAAAGTTGATCAACTTCTGGTTCTTCTGATGCCAACTTCATCTTGGATGTAATGCAATGTAACTTTTGCAGCGTGGAGTCAAAATGAACCAAGTTTTTGGTTTCTTTTTTAAAAATGTAAAAATAATAATACATTGTCCCCAATGTATTGGTAAATAGTGGCCCTTGGTTCACTAAGTAATATGTAATTAAAACTCCTGAAAGTGTGATTAACAAAGAGGCTCTTCCTTTCTAGGACCTAATTAGGATCAGACAGTGAAACAGCTCAGTGTTTCCTCTTGGCAAATGAGGAATAACCTTTAAACTCTGAAACACATCTTGAGTGGGGATGGGTATTGAGAACCAGTGCTAAATTGGTATTGGTCTCTTACCCATTTTCTAATGCACTGGTTCCCGCGCCGGTTCCATGCCGGGTCCCAATTTTGGAACCAGTGCCGCGCTTTTCCACAGAAAAAAATTGGTGCTGCTGCCCTAAAACAAGCACGGAACCGGCGCCTAAACTTTGCTGGTCTAGCAGCGAGAACCCGTGACGTCCCGAGCAGTGAGCGGAGTCTTGCACGTAATCATTGTCTATGTCGATCTCTTTCAATGGTAATAACAATCTGAATAAGCTGCATTTGGACACTGAAATAAATCCTGAAAGTTTGGAGAATAAGCAGCAAGCAGGAACTGACACTGAGTTCGGCCATGTTTGTTTCTGTTTAGTGGGTGTGACCTGGCACTTATTATCACACGGCTCCCGCTGTGCTCCTGTCTAGTGTAAATGCGGGCCGGTTCTCAGCTGATTCCCAGTTCCAGTGTAGTGGAACTGGGTCTCTGACTTGTCTGTACCGCAATATGGATAAACTCCAACCTCATTGTAAACACAGGAAACTCAGGAAACAATTTGCCTCTTTAATTCTACAAAAAAAGTAATAAACCTTTGAATCTTTTTATATCATTAAGTCTGTGGGTGTGTCCGAAATCGCGCATAATGCTGAATACTGACGTTTTGCACTTAGCGGAAGTGACGGACCAACATTAGCTTGCGCCAAAATATCTGCCGATTATACCGAAGTGTACATCAGTGAAATAACTTTATTAACGTTACTCACATATATACCAACCAGTCGCCTCCGCTCTGGCTTGCATTTCACTGTTGGCCGCCACTATTCAACTCAAACTTTTTGAAAGTCCTGCCCCCTCCGCTATGGCATGCTATGGCATGTCCATCACTCTGCACTGCGTTTCCTGGTTGTTTTCAATGCAGCATCCAGGTACTTTCAGTGCACCGAATTTTAGCTTAGTTTTCAGTGTGAATGCACTACGCCTTAAAATTGTGCACTTAAAGTGTGCATATGTACAATTTCAGCCACACTAGGTATTGATGAGCAATATCAGTATTGTTATCAGCATCAGTAAAATCATAAACATACACATCTCTACTCATCAGACCACCTGAAAATAGCCTTCAACCATCATACTGGAGTAACTGCAGAATCTACACAATACTGGTTGCATTTATCTACACAATACTGCATTTTGTTCGTTTACACAACCTACAAATAAGTTTTTCTTTCAGGCCCCTTGGAGAGGATTTATGTAAAAATAATATATCTAATGATCTATCTGCAGTGTAGGAAATAAATATTTTACAAAGGTAAACCCGAGCTGCTCCTCAAACCGACTCTGCTAACACTTCAGCACTGATTTACTCCCTTCAAAAAGTAAAACTACTGCTTCGCTGACAAGAAAATAATATGCGGTGTCATACAATGAAGGTGTTCCACTGTCAATACAGAAGGCCTTTAAGAACAAGCTTAGGACTGATTTCCACTTACCACAGTATCAACTCTTTTTCCACAATGCAAATGTTTTAGAAGGGTCCTGTCCAAGAGTCTCCGCACCTGCAATAACAAAAAAAAAAAGGCTGAATTGAGCAGAATTAGCAAAGCATCTGCGTAATGCAGACTTCTCCATTCCCTAAAATATTCTTTCAAACATCTACAACAAAACTTCTACAACAGTTAATTAATCCCTCCTCAAACAATCCAGTTTTGCCCTCTGAACAGTTACATTAACTGTATTATGAGTACTCATAGTTAAGAAACTCACTTTACACTACAGCTGACTCTATTATTACTACCATCACCATCACCACTACTACAATAATCCACTAATGTAACAATAATAATGACAATAATGATAATAAAAATAATGATAATAAAAATGATATTAAACATTACTTATATTAAAGATAAACTGCTAGTGCTACTAGTAATTATAAAATGAGCCGCATTCAGGTGAATTTGATAAAAACTGAAAAAACGTGACCTTGCTATACTTTCGTAAAGTACTTTTATGGTAGAAGGAATCTCCAATACACTGAAGCACGTTTGATATTAAGTTCGGATTCTTTATTAGATTTTTGGTGTAGGACTGCTGCATAATTAGGGTTATTAGAGAAAACATTTTAAATTACTTCATCGTGAACACCATCACAGCTTTATGATACTGTAATTGTGAAACGGGTGTGGTGTGTCACAACACAGGTAGAACACAGCCAATCAGATAAGAGTCGTTGGAACTGTGGCATAAAAAGAAATAATAAAAAGCTTTATTCTGGAAACAAGGCCAAAGATCAAGTTGTTTCAGTTCTGGTCAGACTACAAGCAGGAGTGGGTTATAACACCAATGCGTAGAAGAGATTTTAATGTTAAACAATGTTATGCTGTATGGCTTCTACAACAGGAGAGCTCTCAACGCTCAGCTTCCTTTAGCTTTACATATATTTGGGAATTATCTGATGAGCGCTGTCCTATTCAGTCAGTGCATCATTTTGTATTGTCAAGGCTTATGAAAATGTCATTTGCATGTCTTTGTCTGGACCTGTTTTTTTCGGGTCTGTAGGCTAGAATCACTGTACAAACACAATTGACAAGATCCAGTGTTCTCTAATCTGTAATTGTGTGTTTTCAGCAGAAGAAATAAAAACATTGCTTACAGTTGCTATTGAATATTGTAGCTTTTCACAAGCTGGAAGAAGTCATTATGAAACTAACCAAAGGAGCGCTTGTGTGTGTATTAAAGCCTTTACAAATGATAGTGGGTTATGTCAGTTGTGATAAAAGTCGTGATAAAGTGATGTGTGATAAAGTAGGTGTCCTGTAGCTTTATGAATGATACGTTTCAGTAAAGTGTTCCCAAAACGCCTGAGACACCAACTCACATACTGAAGTTAACAGTTTTGGCTTTTTTTCAATAGAATAAAATTCTTATGCTTTTGTGCATTTACTGCTGGTTATCCATCCATCATCTTCATGTGGCTACAGCCTTTACCCCACCAACACAAAATTCTTAAAAAATTAAGTAAATGTTGTAGAGGAACTCCTTTTGGTTACCATAACATGACTTAAGGACAACTCTGTAACTTAAGGACAACTCTGTAACTTAAGGACAACTCTGTAACTTAAGGACAACTCTGTAACTTAAGGACAACTCTGACTGCAGGTTCTTTACAAGCAAATTGATTAACGGCAACTGATTAACAGGGTGAGACAGAGAGAAAGAGAGAGAGAGTGAGACAGACAGTGAGACTGTGTGTGTGTGAGAGAGAGAGAGAGAGAGAGAGAGTGAGAGAGACAGAGAGAAAGAGAAGCAGAGAGAGAGAGAGAGAGAGAGACAGAGACAGAGAGAGACAGAGAGAGAGAGGGAGAGAGGGAGAGTGAGACAGAGAAGGAAACAGAGAGAGACAGACAGAAATATATATGTTGTATATGCTGGAATAAGAAACCCTCACTTTTTATGGGCAGTTCTCAAAACCGTCTCCCCTGTGTGTCTGAAGCCTCTTTGTGACACTGCACCTGCAGTCTGCTGTCTGTGACTCCTTGTCAAATTATAATGAGTAACTGAGATTCTTGGAATTCGTTTCCAAAAATAAAAAAGCAGAATTTTTCACCATTCAAAAATGTAAAAAATAAATAAATAAAAAAAAAACCTTGACCCTTCAATTAATTCCTAAAAGACTCAAATGCACAGCATTTTCTTGATAAAATCTTAGCAGTGCAGTGAGAGGATGTGAATTGTCATGGGCAACACTCCCGAACTACCTGAACTGAGGTCACTCAGAATGAGCTTCAGATCTCTCCTTTGACCCTCTCAAACCCAGGTAAAGGAAACACAGGACGTATAATCACCGTCTGACTCTCAAGACCTGTTCATCATATGTATGTAAATATTCAAGCAGATTTAAAGAACAAATCTGTTTCAACACATCAATCCATTCCATCCAGTTCAGTTTGAATAGAAGTGATGAAAAATACCTCTCAGAAGCAGAATTGTACTTATGGAGGCCCAGACAAGCCCCTCTTCTGATCACATTCTTATTCAGAAAGCGTGCTCCGTATTCTCATATAATTCTGCCCTTCGTGCCATTGATCAAATTGCTCCGCCACACACTCTGATTCTACCTTTTACCGCCGATAAACTGGATAGTGGTTTCTGCAAGAAAATAATTAAAATTCTTTTCTAAATAGAAAGGAAATTGTGGATTTACAGACCTGTTTCAGTATTGACAATAATAACAGTAACAATATATTTCATTTACCTTAGTGTTGTTGCAAAAAATTATTTTGCCTATATCTACATTACGCATTTAAATGTAATTATGTAGTTTTTTCAATGCAGACGTTCAAAATAAGTTGCACTGTGCTGGCCGAGTGCATCAGTGATGAGCTGTGGCAGAGAGAATGTCAGTTTAATATTTTAATCACTAATTCATTTAATACAGTACTCCATCGCTTTTCGCAGGGGTTACGTTCCAAGAGCACCCAACGTGTAGTGAAAAACTGCGTTGTGTTTTGGTATAAAAAAGGCCTAAAAGTATTGGGACACCGCAGTGAGGTGAACGGTTTTCAGGGAATAAGCCCTGATCTACTCGGGCTAAAGATACAGATGAGGGCTTGTTGAAAAGGTGTCCTAAAGATCTACTGAACTATGGAGTTTGAAGTGTCTGAGTGCTTTCCCTATGGAGAAATCGCGCTTGGAGCACGGGGACTCAACTCTAGCGTGGAATTACAAAAAAGTGCTTCCAGGTCGGCTACAGTCTGCCCCGAGGCCCCTTGTGTGAAAATTGTTATTTTGAACAGTAGTGCAGATCATTAATTTTTCGGAGTTGCTCCGAATTCACCCACCCTTAATGACAGCCACTGAGATCTATATCTTCTCTATAGTTGTACCTCAAGGTAGCTTTGAATCTTGGTCCAAAATCCAAACGCATGAATAAACACAAACTATGCCAAGTCACAGATAGTCTTGGGTTGTTTGGGTGAATCTTAGTATTTATATGACTCAAATGGTAAGGTACATTCACTCAAATCCCATTTCCATGATATTAGAGCACCTTTTCATTGCTAGAGTAATAATTAGCTCCATTTCAGAGCAGGTTATGGAGATAAACTTGTCAAACACTGGTGCTGGTGCAAAGAAAGAATTAATCATTTGTTGCACAACTTTTGCTTAAAAAAATAAAAATAAAAGACTGAAATGAAAAAATCCAAAATTAACACAAACTCTGAAAAGGGAACTTTCAAATCTTCAAGGCAAAACCCCCAAAAAAGGAAGCAGATGTCACAGTTTCTTTTCAAAGAACCGCAAGATATCCACACCGCCGTGAGCTCAAAAATGGCAGTTCAGAAAGAGGGGTGGAGGGTTTGGGGGGGAACGAGAGCCTCGCTCTTGCAGGCTTAGTCTTTCCCTCACTGCACTGTGGTGGAAGACAGAGTCTACTGTAGCTTTCCCCTCCCCCAGTTCTATCACGGTATAAGAGGGGTTCGTTAACAACTGCCAGAGCACCTGCTGTAGACAGCTAGACTTCCTCTGGATGAATCAAACACGCCACTCCATTGTTCACAGTGCGGCTACATCAGGCACAAAGCAGCCCCATGCAAAGCCTCAGGAAAGGAGCACTGTCTTTGCATGGATGACACATTTTAAAGTACTCTGTATCCGGATATATTCATACTGAAACTCAAAACTGAGATCTCTGGAGTGCAACTAGGTCACAAAAACACACATATATGTAGTTATTTAACTATATTGCACTCATCTCATCTGACTGATCATGTCAGTGTTTGAAACTCCTGTCCACTTTTTGGTCGGACCACCGTGTGCTGTGAACCAGTGCCCTGCGAGCTTTGGAACTATAAGCACAAATTCATGAACGCACCCTCTGGTCAAAGGCATAAAAATAGGGTCTTCATGAAGCTTCTGCTTTATTTAGAACATCATAATGATGGATTAGTGGAACTCAAGTAAACAAACAAAGCAGTGCATCAGAGCGCTACGTGCATCCTTGGGTTAGCAAAGTCCCAGTTTTCTTATTTATGCAAGTAAGGCATCTGAAATGGTCTATTGCTGTTGTTTTTCCGAGGAGACCCGGGCCTGTTTCTCATCATATACTGTAGCAGAGCGTAGCTCAACCAGTGCTTAGCCTCGAGACAAGCTGTGATCCTCACCATCACCCACTGTTACTATGACAACAGTCTTTGGAACAATGTCTGATGAAAGGACTGACAGTGAGGCAAGAAATAACATTTCAGTATTCAAACACATGGAGAATCTTTTTTAGATTGTATAATACAACCATGGGAGGTTTATTGCTATTGTTGCTCCTTAAGGATTATTGCAGGCCTATGAGCCCATGCGTGACTGATGGAGGCTTGATGCTGACCAAAACAAATACTTGCCCATGTTGTCTGAGGATGATTAAAGGGCTTATCTCGGCTTACCATGTGATCAGGTCTTGTTGGGATGTCAGCCTTCAACCTTACACTGCCAGGGAGAGTCTCTTCAGTCTGGAAATAATAGAGCAAACAAAAATCCCCATCAAACAGAGTCTTCAATAAAAGTACAAGACTAGACAGATAAAAAAAACAAGATTGTTCTGTTGCATTTGCCGCTGTAGCACAATGCCAGGTGCTCTTTACATTGCGGATATATCGGCGCAACAGTTAAGGTATACCAGCGTTAGACTGGGGGAAATCGTTATCTGACAATATCAATAATGTCAGTAATTCAGCTATTGGGTTTTACCCCTGTAAAAAAGCAGCAGAAAACAACCATTATGACTGAAGATATGAAAATAAGTCTGGGAGTGTTTTCTTGAAAAGCATAATAAACCAGACACAACACATGCTAGTCTCACTTAGCTTTCTCACTTACTGATCACTAGTGGTGCAACGGATCAAAAAAATCACAGTTCGGATCGGATCATGATTTTAAGTCACGGATCGGATCAGTTTTCGGATTGGCAAAAAAAAGACGAGACAAATTAAACTTTTCATTGATTTAAGTATTTTTGCCCATTAAAAACATTCCACGCAATTATATAACGACAATATCGGGCATAATTATTTCTTTTAATGTGGACACGAGCGGAAGCGTCTGTCGTTGCTAAGCAAACATCAGCCGCGCTCTCCATTTCCTCCAACGAAAAACCCTTGCTGTAAATCTGCTGCACGATTTATTTACGCAGAAAAGAAAAAACGGCGTAGTGTTTGGGTGCCCCCCATTCTACGCGCACCATTCAGCAGAGCTTTTATTTTTCTTTCGGATCTTCGGATCACATGCGTGCCGAACCGTGGAGAGGGATCAGTTCGGATCACGGATCAACAGTGATCCGTTGCACCACTACTGATCACCAGTAAAGAAAACATCCTACATTCGATTGGGAAGCAGCACCGTGGTCAGTAAATGGTAGATTACCTCTTCATGCTGGTGTTCTGACAAACCAACTCATTGCTACTCGCATAAGGACTTAGGTAATTCTGATGAACCTCTTATAATCTGATCTGACGTAACACTCATCTGACGTCCCTCAGTTTAACGCGGATCAGCAGTCGCAGATTCGGTCTCACACAGATTTTTTCTGAGAACCAAACTAATAATTATTGTTGGAATCCCCTGCACATGCACAGAAAAGGCAGATATCCTCAATTTTTTTGTGCTTTTGTGACGTCTGGGCCTCGTCCACTATGCCCGCTCCTACTCTCGTGCTGGGTTGCTAAGCACCGCCCCTAACATAAACCCTGCAGAGGACAAGGGGGCACAGCAGGACTGGCTCCCATGAGCCTTTGCGGCAGGGTTGGCCCTGTTCTGTGTGTGTTTTTGAGAGTGTTAGACGGGGAGTAGAAATAACGTGTATTTCTGTGTGTAGTGTGTGTGGTTGAGCCCGTCTCGCCAGTCCCCCTCCTCCAGAGTGTTCGCTGCTTGAGTATCATGAAGGCGACTCGAGAGCTCTGGGTGGGATGAGTGCAGTACTGGGGCGTTCTGATTGGGGTTCTCTCTGCGTTGCAAATGTCTGGTAAAAGCTGTAAAAGTTGAGAATGAAAGACATTTTCTTGAAGAACTGCGTGTTATTGCGTTCTCTCTCACACTCACCACAGTGTTTACGTTCTAGCGCGTTGGTGTTCAGTGTAAACTGTACAATATGGATGTACGTTAATCTCCGCGATACCTTCAAGGTTAATTAGTTTTTAATAGTTAATTAGTGTTTTGGGAGCAGATTTGGGGGCATTTTAGGCATTTTTTGTGTATATTGGCTCTGTTCATCAGAAAGGTTAAGCAGTGGCTCCAAAAAACGACTGGACACCCAGTAGCTCATCCTGTCACAGTATTACAAACATTAGCCACCGATATCAATCTGAGTAGGTCGCCTTAAAATATAGTCTGTAAACATTTCACATGAAAAAAATACCACCAGCTTTTCCTGCTCATCTAGAGCAAGAAAAAATATCACCAGACTGGTTTGTATGTAAATGATCTTAGCTATTGCTTATTTCTTACACTAACTCAAAATCATGAGCAGGCTTAAGACGGATGTTTGTACGAGCCACATTTTGGCTGATTAATCAATTATTTAGCAATTAACTCACATGAATGATCAGTCATCTAATGATAATATGCACCCCTAAGGAAAATGAACAATTACCTGCACAACTGCCAGTGTTCAGTTATTTTGATGATGATTTGACAAAAAGCCTGTGCATGAGTTTATGTTGGTCAAGCAAAACAAAATATTCACATTAAAATCTGTGATCCTGCCAGTGAAAGCCAGAGGATATAAGAAATGACTTCCAGATGCAGATCCTAAACCATCACTTTTAACAAACTATTAGTGCTGGAGAATGGCTGGAGGTCAGGGCTCATACAATAGAACAGACTTGCTTCCCTTCTAAACTGTACCTGATGAATTAGGCCTAATCTATTTTTCATAATGCAAGAATGAGGCAGAGAACATACACTGTGCCATACAGCCCACGTAAGGAGACCGGCACACTGGTCATGCTGGACACGTCCAGTGCTGTACTGCATTAGCAAGTAGCCAGACAAAACAATCACTTGCAAAAAGCAACTTAAATTGACAATTTCCCTGGCATCTTTGAAACTGCAATATCCACTAGTCCAACGTCCAGGCATGCAGAGAAAGAGCGTGCCATTAAATTGATGCCAAAATAATTTCCTGTGGCAAAGACTGACTCGCTTCTAACAGATTTCATCCTATATTCTGCTTCGGTAACACAATAAGCTCCCGTCCTCTGAGATTTCAACCACACTAACCAAACGTGCAGCACAAATGCTCTTTAGTCCTGGTCAGGGAAGTAAGGAGAGAACATATTAGGCAAACTGCTCAGCCCTGTCTTTAGTTTCAGGCCAACCTACGATTACAGCATATTCTTTTCACACCCACGACACTTTCACCACAAAGTCGCCCTTTGTAGGACCTTCATTCACACCCTTTTAGCAGCTCTGTGTAGAGCTCGACGAGGGGCATGGTGGAATACAAGACGGAGTTTAATTAGGTCATCCAAGACAGCAGTACAGACATAAGGGTAAAACACGACATACTGATATTGCATAGTGAACATTATATAATGGACAAGGCAGGAAGGGTCAACTTCCAGAACAACATGTTTTGGGTCTTGGAATAGGCACCAAGGGCAAATTCACATGCATGAATGAAAACCTTTGCAGTGTTTCTCTTACCATGGTAAGACAGGGGGTAGACAGGGTTCTACACTGCATAATTATAGCTCTTGAAAGTGCATGATGAGCGATGACGTTAATAATGGAGATCTTATATAACACCCATTGACAAGAACATCTCTCAGAAATGGGCAACGGCTAAACAATATATTTCTACATTTAGGATTTCATGCTGACTGCATCTGCCTTAGAGGGCCCAAAGTGCAATGGTTCCAATCAAGTTAAAACACTCCACTGTATTTAGCTATCAAATAACTAAAAATCAGTATTTTTTTTTTTTAATGTTTAAATCAAATTTTTTGTATTTCCATGTAGAAATGATTGGGGGAGGTTCAAACATCCCTGGGCCAACTTTTGACTTGTTTGTTTAATGTTCACAAATAACCTTAAACCGTAAATAAACTTAAAAGCCCTGTTACTGTCGTGCAAGACTGTGCAAACGGGAAGCACCGATCGATTGGCCAGC
>JBBPDE010000038.1:15286914-15311912 GCA_037974605.1 Nannopetersius ansorgii | reverse complement strand
TATATACACATACACACACACACACACAATTACACTAGGCAGTAGCATCAAGTTGGAGGAAGCAAGATAGTACTGCATTTACATACACACATTCACAAACACGCAGTGTGTACACACACACACACACACACACACACACACACACACACACACAGCCCATCCCCCACCCAGTCCTCTCTCTGCTGAGAAATCTCTTTCTCCCACAATAAACGGTCGTGTATCGTTATAATGAAGAATCGAGTTGTTTTTAAACACTCGGGAGGCGGTCTGTAAATATTATGAGGAATAAAAAATAAAAGTAAAAACACACTTACTGAGAAGATCTCCGGGTGAACACAGGGGGACTCTGGTCTGGGTGCTGTGTGGAATTTCCTCCTCCTCCACTGTTTTCAGAGAGGAGCCGCAGCACGGCGTTATAAACCCGCTCCGGGACCTGGGAGAGAGAGGTAAAATCCCACACGGCAGTCCGGTCCGGCTCACGGAGGCTCCGGTGCGTCCTAAACCTTTAAAAGTGTATATTTAAGAGCGAATGAGGGACATTGTGGGGCTGTTTGCTAGTGGAGAAAGCCAAACGGTTCAGGACCAGCCAACGGCTTCAGACACTCAAACACTGGGGAGGAGACTTTCCAGGCGAAAATGGGCAGGAGGCCTGGGCGGTTTGTGCTCTGCAGCTTTGTTACAAACGCCCCCCGCCCCCCAAGCCCTCTAACGCACACATCAAAATACAAAAGCTGCACGACGAAAACTACATTTATCCTCACCTTTTCGCCACCAGAATCACCATAATAAAGCACAGCTCACACCAACACCAAGAACAGCATGCACCGCCGGGAGAGGGTTAATGTAGACACTGAGTGAGGCTGCAGGAGAAAAAGGGTTTAAAAACATACTTTGGCTTTTTTTCAGATCACATATGGGGCAAATATGCCTTTTTGATTAATCTGAAATATAATCACTAGGAGAAAGGAAGTCACATTTTCTGAAGAATACAAAATTATAGGTCTCATTATCTCTGCCCATAGATGCATTCACATAGCAACGGTTGCTAGGTTGGACAAATAGAACCTAAAACTGCAGCACAATTTGGTTTTGTCGAAATACCGAACTAAGGAATGTTAATTAATTTTTGATGTTTACAATGATTTTATATATATATCATAGAAAGGTCACACAGGTAGGATTAGCTGGGTGTAATTTATTAGCCTTAGCCACAAAACAGTCTAGTGGCAACTTTAATTATATTAATTAAAATTAATATGAAACCAAAAAAAATCTGAAACCAAAAAAGGGCTTTTGTCTAACCTGATGGGATTTCTTAAATTTGTTTATTAGAATCATGAAAACTTATAAACCCCATTAAATAATACTTACAGATTAATGCTATAATAAAATGCTTACAGCAAGTTTTTGACAACTAAATGTATCTTTATATTATGTGATTAAAAATACATTAACTTATTCGTAAGCTTGGTTGGTTGGTTTAAAGAAATTTAACTAATTCTAATTCTCAGTGTCCCTTAAAAAATTATCTGAGGGCTAAGAGTGCACATGCACTGATTGCTTTATAGACTGAATGCCGTGGGGAGGATTTGTTGAACACCAGTTTTACTCTACCCATAGCTGCTAGCATGGCAACCAAATGTTCAGCAACACTATGATAGTTTTTGTTCAGATAAATGCGTTATAAACCTGACAACCACTGAATTAGCCAAAGTCAATTTTCCAAGGAAGTCTGAGATTCCATACGAAACACTATGCTGTCTAGACTTTTCAGTTCTGAAAGAGCTGGTGTATGACGTTAGTTACTGATTTGTGTACCCATTAGATTCAACGTTAAAAAATCAAGTAAACCCTTGTAGAGAGTGACATATTGTTATTTATTTTAATGCTAAATAATCAGTATTTTGAGCCACTTTTGGAAGTTTGAGCCAGTTTGGTCAACTCGTATCCACAAACATAGACAACTATGCTAGCTAGCTATGCTAGCTCCATTTAATACATTTCAGTGTACAGTCCTGTTCAAGCTCACTTTATTATGAAATTTATTATGAAGGTTTTCATACAATAATACATCTAGAACACAAAAGCTAGCCAAACCTTAGTGCCAAAATCCAATGCAGAAAAAAGATGTGGGTTTTGGTAATATTAAATTAATCAGTTCGCAAATATTTGCGACATCCTACAAGACAGAGACAGAGCTCTCCTATGGTTAAGAAACCAGTGATTGAAATGACTCAAAGCTGCATGTGAAATCTTGAAGGTTCAGGTCGCCATCTGGCATTTCACACCGGGGACACAGACAGATACCACATTCAAAAGAGGAGAAAGGGAGGCAGGCAGGATGAGGAGCAATTGTTTGGCGCTTGGCACAAAAGACACTCCTCTGCGAGGTTTTGAAAACAAAGCCGTTGAATGATGGGTGGCAGGGCAGAGTGTGAGCTTTAGTTAAAGAAGCAGCAGGGAATTAGGGTATTAGCAGTAAAGGAGGAATCAGCACACAGCACAGGGGTTAGGGCACCACAGGATTACTCAATCTCCTGCATCTTTATCTACCACTCTTGATCAGTAACACCGTGAAGTCTTTCGTTTGTGTGTGTGTGTGTAATCAAAATATTGCAGCGTACACACACCCACAGTACATACACATGTACCTGCATGTACATACAACAGTACATACACACCCATGTATGTTTTGTATGTGCTATTTCTACAGTGACTCCTTCAGTAAAGAGGCTAAATAGAGCTGCTGCTGTTTAACATGTGACAGAAACCCAGTGGTCAGGCTGCCGGTCGTATTCACAATCAGTGGCAAATCTTACATTTCCAGAACATTTTCCTCTCAAAATTAAAAAAGGACTTTAAACTAACGCCTAATTAGGCCTAACCATCTGCTTAAACACCATAGGGGGAAAACTTCAACTGGGATTTTTAGTTCTCAGAAATGATGGTTTTTCCTAAGGCCTAAATGACACTGAGGGTTTTCCTCTGGTATGCACACCTTACTGAGCAACAATGTTAGGCAGCCATGAAGATTTTTGTTTGTCTTGGCAGTAAGTGAATTTTGGCCAGCAAGAAACAATATGTACAGTAATCCCTCGCTTTTCGCGGGGTTACGTTACAAGAGCACCCGCGTATAGTGCAAAACTGCATTGTTGTGTTTTGATTAAAGAAATTCTAATCTATTTTTATAGTGTAAACCCTAAATCTGCCCCCAAATCTGCTTCCAGAACACTTTGCTATTTTACACTCAGTTTAATGCATTACCCTTAAATAAAATGTAAAGGTAAACCTGTATTCGCCTGTAATACTACCATGGTCTCAAACTAATGTAAATACAGTATCATACATATCAACAATTATTGTTTATCCTTTCTAAATCAAAGATATAATAAATGACATCCACTGACAGACCAAAGGCCTACTGGGTTTCTGTAGTGTAGTGCTGTTCTTATGAAGGCAGTCGTATCCCTTTCATAAGCTTTCTAATCCTGCCTTCAGCCACACTCTCACAGTCTTTTGAGTGACTTTGTCAGATAATGACAAATACAACACCAAATGTTTTCTATGTATCCATTACTCTGTGTTTTAAACAGACATTGTTGTTGCTAGCATGGCCATTAGCCATCCACTGTGATGCCCGGGTTGAGTCTGTGGACCAGTCCAAGGCTTTGATTTTGATAGGGCTGTGTGTGACAGCTCTGATCTGAAACGCAGTGGGCATGAAATAATATGCAATTGATCCCATTGGCTTATCTGTTCACTTATACTATTAGAGCAGCACCCATAATAGTAATAAATATGTGCTTAGACATATATATTTCAAAACCACAGTGAAAGTAAAAAACTGATTATCACGTTACAGTTTTACCTGTCAGAGCGTGAGATATATTAGGCACCAACAATCAGTTCATGAAGTTAATGTGTCTGAAGAAGGAAAAATGGGTGAGCATACAGAAATAAGACACTTTGACAAGGGCCAGATTGTGACGACCAGATTACTAGATCAGAACATCTCCAAAACAGCAGGTCTCGTGGAGAGTGGGGGAGCGGCGGCGGCATGCAGTGGACAGTTACTACCAATAGTGATCCAAGGACAATCAATTAACTGGAGTCATGAGTGCTCAAGGCTCACTGACGCATGTAGGGAGCCAGTGCTAGTCCATCTGGTTCAATCACACAGTCGAGCTACTGTCGCACAAAAAATCATGCTGGCCATGACAATAAGGTGTCAGAAGACATGGAAGTGGCCTCTCTCAACAGGACAATGCACTGCACACTGCAGAAATTGTTCAGGAAAGAAGCAGGACAAAGGCGTTGACCTGGTCTGCAAAATCTCAATCTGATCAAGCATCTATAAACATACAAGACAAACTAATTAAACACACAGAACTGTGGTTGCATTTTTCAAGATTTCAGGATCTGCTGCTCACGTCTCGGTGCCAGACACCACTGCACACCTCGGGGAGTCCAAGCCTTAAAGGAACATAGCTGTTTTGACAGCACACATACATTAATACCTGATTATCTGTAGACAGTTCTGTCTGTTCAGAAAGTTATGAAAAGGCTGTGGGCCACAAAAGCCCAGGTGCCTTCAAACACTATTTGACCAGATTCAAAACATCATTAGCAGCATTAATTTCTGTGTAGCGTAAACACCCGCTTTTCTTTTTGGGAAGCATCACAGACTTTCTAATACTAACCAAAAAATACACAGGTGATTATGTATGGCGTTGTGGTAGCCTGTGTATTATTAAATCTATCACAGCATTAACTATGACCCATTTAGCTACAGTCATTGAAATAACAATTTGGGTTGCCAGTTTTGCTCTCATTTTCACAAATTTCACATTTAAAATGTTTGGATGTAAAATCTGCTGGGATGTTGAAATTAGTTATGCCCTCAATGATGACAGCAATTATGTCCTTCAGAATGGCAGAGGGATGTAAAAAATAGCCCTCTGAAACCCTGTCACCATTTTTAGAGAGCGTGACAGTAAGACGCGCCCATGTTGCTTGTAACTTCCTGAGAAAAGTCATTGAGGTGTGATGTTTTGCAGATTTCACTGAGTGCTATCAGTCGGGCCATGTGTGGTGGAGGGGGGAGGGCCGAAGGAGAAAATCCTCTCCAGCCTGCTGCTGTTTTTTCCGCCGTCTGACTCAGGGCCCGTGTGGTTTTGGCAGACATAGCGAGGCATTTCCTGTTGAAAGAATTTACGTAATTCACAATTTTTCAAACTCCTTTTTCCTCCCTCGTTTTCCTTCAAACCACCACACCCCTTTGCTTCTGTATATCATCTTCCTGGTTTCACGCTCTACTCCCATGCAGCGAAATATGTCCACAATCACACGGCAATATATCACTCTGAGGCTGCTTTCTGACTGTAGTGGCACTCCTGGCCATTCAGATCTGTGCTTTCACTGAGAAACGGATCCTGAATGTTGTAAACTGCTGAAGTGCTGCAGCTACAGCTTACGTCTGGAGCTATGAAACACTGCAGGATCCCACCCCTCCCCCACGCACTGCTTGTAAACTCATTTTTGCTTGCCTGGTCACTCCCTGCAATAGATAGATTCCACCCCACCCCCTATCCTTTGCTCAGTCATTCAGACTTGGAAAGTCAATAACAAGCTGACATCATCATTGGTTTGTATATTACACTGCTGCTTTCATAGCTGCTATCGGCTAATAAAATGGAGCCCCATGGCCTTAAGTATAAATATGGTTATAAAAAATGCTTAAAATGCTGACAGTTAAAATCTGCTGTCCAGTGTGTGATGCAGCAGTGTGTGTGGAGCATTGTTTGGTGAGACTCCCCTGGTTGCTGACCTTCACATGGTCACATGTGGTATCAGTTTGACAGTTCTTATAATCCCATGGCAGGCCGAGTGCGTCTGGGTGAGAGATCAGTCAATAGTAAAGAAACTATAAGTTGCAGACAGAATACAGTATGTATAAACACATTCTTTTTTCAAATGATATGGCTAGTTATACAGTAGGAACATATCATTTGAAACCTGTCATATGTTTTATGGAGTGGATGATGCATGTCCATGCTCTGCCCACAAATGCATTCTTTCATCACGACTGGTGCGAGGCTGGCCAAGCTTTAGGGAATTCTGGCAAAAGTCTGTTTCAAGTCAATAATTAGCATTCCCTTAATAGTATTGAGTTTCCAGTTTCGAATGCTAAGAAAACGTGCTGATATAACAATAAATTTGCCTCTTTTGGGGGTCATTCCCTATTAAGCTAGTCACGTTGGGCCCCTGAGCCCATGCAGCTTTTATTTCTTTTATGTGATGTATGATTTCTTTTTTATTCTCACATACAATTTAATATATTATATTTGTCCCGCACACATTCACCATTTTATTGTCATTATCTTAATATTTATTATATTTTGTATTAAAATGACATTAAGTATGAATTCTATGTCATTATTTTTACATTAAAATGCTCTGTGGGGCCTACAGTTAAGATATCATTTAGAAATGGTCCATGCCACTAATATTAAATGCCAAACCAGTAATCGGTCCTAATGGCTGAACATTTCACACAAATATAAAATAAATCTTCATTTGAAATTAATTACATGAACCCCAGATCTGCATGCATCTATGGCTGGAACATGGAAAAGTTGGTTAACCCTTAGAATGCGGGCGGCACAGATTCGTGGCATCAGCGCAGCAAATGGTAAATCGTCGTCAGCAAAACAACTCTTTATATGGAAGTTCCTCCAGTTTGTGTTGATGCTCGAGGTGTCAAATGTAATGTTGAACTTTGGTGTTCCTGTATCATGGAGAACTAACGTTATTGTAATTAAAATAAAACATTGAATAATATAAACCGCAATGAGAATTTTAAAATCGTGTCGCATGCAAATACCCATAAAGACCAAAAATGCTTTTTTTATTTTGCAGTTTTCCAGACGTTCCTGCTCCCATGCCTTGTGCTGTTTTTAATTTAAGAGGCTGTTTTGGTTTCTTACAGCACTATGAGACCATTGCATACACCCCACCCTGTATTATTGTAAAGGGATCTGATGGTGAAGTCTGTGTGCAACTAAGCTCGTCCGTCTATACAGGTAAACTAAGCATTTGTCTAGAGCAGCACTAGAGAAAGGCTGGCAAATGCCCCTGTTGTCAAAAGACCTGTACTCGAGCCCCACCCAACCCCACCGAGCAATAATTGTGGGTAGCACAACACACCCATCCCCCAACCTCTTGCGGACAAAAAGTTCCAATCCAATCCAATCACCGTGATACAAAATAGTGATAGGATCGTTGTCCAGTCAGCATGCAGCACGTTCACACCTGCTCTTTTCAAATGTAGCCTCTGCATCCAGATATTGATCGGATGTCGTTTCTCTGTGCATCCTTCACATTTCAGGCTGGTGAGATGCTGGAGAAGAGTAGGTGGCGCCTGTAGGCTGTGCTGTGTTTAATGCTTTATAAACCATTTTGCAATTGTGACGCAGAGTGCTCTAGGCTTTTCAGTCACAAAGAAAGAAAAGGAAGTGAGATGTGTACTTCGCAGCTACATCTGAAGCACAGTTCAAAGAAAAATCTGGTAGTTGTCTGAACTGTGTACTGTCCTTCACAAGCAGTGAATGGATTGTAAGCTTTTGCATTTGTAAGCCTACTTTTGAATATGTGTGCAGATGCCTAAAAATAACCTGTTTAATGAAAGCATGCTTTTACACACACACACACACACACACACAAACACACACACACACACACACACACACACACACTGATCACGATGCATGATTATCTCTGAACCTCTAAAAATGATCTCTAGATCAGTTTCAGGCCCAAACACATTTCAACCACAAAAGTGGTGACACTTTTATGGACAGTATCCAGATACAGGATTCACCCAACGTCAAGTGTAAACAGTGCCAAAAAGCGTATGGCACAATCTGATTCCATTTTGCATTGTTCAAATACCATTATTTAAGGAGCCCTATGGTCCTGGGACGTTATGATCAGAAATCACTTAGTGTACGGCTGAACTGCTGAGATAACTAAATATATTGGTTGTGTGATAATTTGGTTAATCAGTTTACAAAGCAGTGTTGTGTCAGTTCACACTGAAAAAGAACTAGTTCATTTTACATTGTTGGACAGGTAGATGTCCGATCAAGCATTCGTGAATGACCAGAAGACATTGAAAACCCCTCCAGATTATCAATCCAGAATGCACCGTAGCTCCTGTTAACTGGGATGTAGAGGATCACATCCACCAAACCAACTCACTCCATGTTCTGTCTAATGAAACATTCATCTAGGTTAGTAAGACACCCAGGAGTTGACCGCACAGTGGAGAAAAGTCAGTGAAGGTTCTGGTGACTGACGATAAAATATGATGCGAAATAGATAAACCCCATATGCACATGCTCCAAACCCCCCCAGTGCTATGGACCATTACAACCACTTCCCACACTGACACAACCCTGGTCTCATATTGCGATGGACTTCATCACTGAACTTCCAGCCTCAGCAGGTAACACAGTCATCTATGTTATCATTGATCGTTTTTCTAAAACCTGTAGCCTCACACTGTTAAAGAAATCACCTTCATCTATGGAAAGGCTAACATCTTTGTCTCATCAAATATTCAAGCTTTATGGATTACCTCAAGAAATCGTTTCCAGCCGAGGCACTCGGTTCACATCAAGTGTCTGGAAGACTTTCTGTAAAAACTAAGCCACACCCTAAACTTATCGTCAGGATATCACCCTGTACATATACTGCTGCCCTACTACAGTAATGAACAATATCATGGGGTAGATTACCTACCCTGGATCAAATTTGTGCATATTTCTCTATATCATTCCACCACTGATACTCCATCCTCACTTTAAATGAGTACTGGGGTATCAGGCATCCTTCCTCCCTGCAGAAGACACAACGAACAACAGCCTTTCAGAAGATCAATGAGCCAGATGATGCAAAAGAATGTGGTGCAGAGCAAGAGAGAGAATCCTTATAGCAAATCAAACGGTCAGGCTGACCACCATCGATGATTAGGGTTTTGTTATCCAACAGAGACATTTGAAGGTTAAGCTCAAAATACACTGGATCATTCAAAGTAGCACAACGCATCAATGCTGTAATGTTTTGATTACAGCTCCCTCTCCACTATTGCATACACCTTGTGTTTTACGTATCCATGCTTAAACCATGTCTCTGTTCTTCAGTACATAAGGGTTCTAGTCTAAAGAAGCTGTCTACTCCTATGGTCATGGGGGGATCCACAGCATACAATGTCAAAACCATCCTAAAGTCTCAGACGTGGCATAGTAGATTCCAGTATCTTATGGACTGGGAAGGCTATTAACTGGAAGACCAATGTGAGTTCCCAGTACATGACATCCGATCACAAACATCCACCGTAATTCTCTGGACAAGCCTGCACCTCAACCACAGGGTCTACCTCTCAGTATCACCTGTACTCCGGGAGTCATGCCCACCTCACTGCTAGGAGCCATGAGTTAATGGAAGACTCTCTGTTTTTTTGCTATACAAGTCAACTGAGTTAACAATGAAAATGAATTAATTGCTTATGTGTCTTCAGTTCAGAAAATCCACTCTATTTTCACTCAAAACTTTTCTCAAACCTGTTGGCAGTTCCCAAGAATCTGCTTTACAATGCAGAGTCACAGCTGACAAGTTCTAAAAGCTTTACAGTTCTCGTAACATTTTACAGTTTTTAAGGTGTACAATAGAGGCTGATGGTTTACTAGGTCAATCAGTTTGCTATTTTTGCAGCTATAGCTTCTAGCTTTTTCATTATTCATTCTTTATAAGATTAGCCCTCATTATCCAAGCCATATAGCCCTGCAATTTTTCCTGGGGTCTGAAAAACAAAATATATGTCATTACAGAATACAAAAAACTACAAAGACACGCAGGCTAAAATAAAACACTGTATCTCCTGAATGCATTTCTCTTAGACACTACGACGGCATAGCAGGTTCTTAAAGTTTAGATACCCCCATTATTTTTTTGGGGGGGGGAGGGGGGGCGGAACTATATTTCACAAGCTGACAAAATCAAGAAAAGAAACTCTTCATGGCGTTAAAAAAAACATCACATTTTCACTGTGTTAAAATGACACTCAAGCATCTGAATAACATCTATTATTTGTGTAGACAGAGGGTTTGTGGTCTTTTGACCTCCATCTTTCATCGATTCATTGTTTAAAAAATGTCAAACACTTTGTTTAAAAATCCCATGGGCATGAAAGACCATGATCCACTCCACTGCCAACATACAGTGCTTTGTGTTGTGCTCACTACAAAGCCGAGAGCCACCACTGCACATGAATGTGATTTAACATGGCTTATTTCTTCCAGCCCAAGGTAGACACACATGGTCAACAGAATTCCAATCAATTAGCCACAGCGGGGCTCTACATTCCAGTCTTCGGGATTGTTTTCTTAGTCCAGCAGCAGGCAAAGGATTCTTATCCTTTTAGGCCTGCCTTAGCTGGAGAGACTAATATATCAAGAGGCCCCAGAGCAGACTCTCTGGAACACCTGTTTAGGGGTATATTTAATCCTTTGCTCCTTTGCTGGCAAGGGAAAAGCAAAAGCCCCCCCCCCCTTTTTTTTTCTGTGAGGCTTGAATTGTTGCAGTGTTGCAGCCCTTTCCCCACTTCTTTGATCTAATTGCTAATCGCTCTTCAAAGCCCACCACAAAGAGGTGTGCAAGATGGAGGTGTCACGCCAAAGAATAGTGTTGGGTTTTGGAAGGTAAAAAAAAACAGATTAGTGTCAAGCTGACCGTAAAGGGATAATGAAAAATGCATGAAGGAAAGAGAGAAAATTTTACACATCTACACTTTTCTTTACCTAAAAGAAACAAGAAAACCTCGTTATGTTTTCAAGAAGTCAACTATGTTTCTTTGAGCTTTGAATTCTGTCTGAAGGATGAGGCTGATTATTTCTGAAGGGCCAAGGAATGAATTCTCTCCCTCACTACTAATTAAGCTACTACTAGAAACATTTTATATAAAACACTGAATGGTTGTTTGGGCAACAGCATCCATTTGCTTTCTTTTTAGTTCTTGACATTTTAAATGATGCATTTCAAAGCCGTTTTGCAAATTACTCAAGAAAATGGTGTATTCTGCTCCTTTAAGGAAACGATAAGTACCTTCTTTTGAATCAAGATGTCCAATGAAATATCAAGGATCATAAGAGAAATGCGAAATGCTCCTTCTCGCTTTTCATGAATAGCTAGAAAACAGCTCCTTGTAAGTTTTATTACCCTAGAAAATTATTATTATTATTATTATTATTATTATTATTATTATTATTATTATTATTATTATTATGTGCCCATTCTGCCTCTTGGCAACCATACAGTAATCTCCAGAACTTCTTATACTTTTAGGCCTGCCTTAGCTGGAGAGACTAATATATCAATATATCAAGAGGCCCAATTCTATTTTATTTTATTCTATTCTATTGTTTTTCTTTGTCTATGTTGCTGATCTTAACTTTGTACTGTCCACTTTCTGCTGTGACCAAACAAATTTTCCACTTATAAAGGTTTATCTTATCTTACGCATGTTCAGGCTTCTTAACAGCTTGTTCGTGGGATCTCTGACATCCACCTCTCTTTTACCGTCAAGTGTTCCAAACATAATAGTCTTTTCTAATGAACTGGTTCAGTCTGGTTGACTGGAGTGAGAGGTGAGGTTTGATTTGGTCCATTTGTTTGTTTTCTTTGCTTCGTGAGGTACTTTAAAAATCTGCACTTATACCAAGTTCAAAGCCATGAGTACTTCTCACTTTTTATCGACAAGCTTTCACATCCTTTCACATCAGATCCTCACCTCAAAGATCATATCCTGGACAGTTCTGATCTTTGTTTGCAGATACACATAATTACATTTGAATGTTTTATTTCTTGACTGCTGGACCCTCTGTTGGTAATTACTGATCCAGGTAGAAAAATGCTGTCCAGCATTTCTACACCTTCACCATCAGTGGTAAACTTTGTGGCCTTTCCCATTTGTGTTCTTTGTGTTGAGCTGAACATTTTTCACTTTAACTTTTCTAATTGGAGCTTCTAGGTCCTCCTGATTTTATGTTAAGAGCTGTGTCCGAAAAGCGCATTTGTTCACTATGTAGGGCACTATGTGGTGAATCAGCCATTTTGTAGTTTTGTGTAACGTCCAGAGTGTCCAAAATTAACTAAACATCACCTCCCTTTGTTCACTAGTAAGCCCCCTATATAGCAAACACTAAGTAGTGAACGAGTGAACAAGTGCACTTTGCAGACACAGCTATAGTGTGCTATAGCATTTTTCAGCTTCCTCTTATATGTTTAATATCTAGGCTGAATAGGTGTGGTGGTAGTGGACAGCCTCATCTAGCTCACTTACTGATGTAGAACAGTTTATTTTTCCATTTCCTGTCATGACTGTAGCTCTTTGATCAGTGTGGACATTTCTCATTAGAACAGTGAGATGCTCTGGTGTGCCCATTTTCCCAAGGACATGCCATAGCTTGTTGTGGTCGCAGTAAAAGGCTCTGCTGTGGCCAATGAGACAGTATACACAGTATTTATGTTTCTTGATATGTTTTAGAAACATTGCTTTGTAGTAGCTGTGCTAGTTATGTATAAATGTTGCTGCATGCAGTAAGCCGGAATACCCAGAGGAACTTGATTCATCACATAATGTTTTTTCGCCCACAGCCAGAGGAAGTTGAATGTAAGACAGAATTCTGTTTTGCTCATAAAAAAACAGAGCACCACACATTGACAGAAGTGAGTCTGGACTGGGAATTAATTGAACACAGAGATCAGTCTTATGTGACAACTTTCTGAATGTCAGCATATGCTGAGACACTCGTTTTTTATTATTATTTTTTTGTAAATGAAATATTCTGTTTAAAAAACTACATTAACTGCTTCCTGTGCAGGACACAGAAAAGTGAGGTCTGAAAGTAACAATGGTTCTGATACAGACAGCACATGAATGAGAATATGGGGAGGGGGGCACCTCTTATTTCCCCTTGATCCCATCAGCCCAGAGCGGGGCAGAGGGTCATTCTCTATCCCTGCCCATCAGGATGGAGATGGAGGAGGAAGATTGAAAGGGAGTGCACTACTGGCAGACTGCCAAAGCAGACCAGTAATGAGGTAAGACTCCCTCTGGAGGGGGGGGGGCTTCGGCAGGGAGAAAGAAGGAAAGAGAAGACATGCACAAGTGTGCTCTGCTTAGTGTAAAGCATTTAAGGTTGGACTTCTACCTCTAATGTTTTACTTTTATTACTTAAACAATTCAGACAAAACTACATTGTGATCTGTAACTGCACAGTGGTACATTTTGTTGCTTTGGCACTGTACTGAGTCAAAGACGAAACTGGGGTTTCAAGCTTAAAAAAAACATTTTTTTTTTTCTTTTTTGGGTAAATTGTTTTGTCTATTGTTTAACTTTAAGATTTTCTTTGCAAAAAATAGTAACCACCATACATTTTTACTCTTGTTTCTAAAAATCAATCCATAAAATGTCATTCAATGTAATAAAATAGATCATTTAAAAAGTAGTATTTGGCATTACAAAATTGAAAGGAGTTACATGACTTATTAAAATTCAATATTTAGGCTCTTAATTGAAACTCCAATTATCTTATTAATGGCAACGTGAAATCTTTAAACATTGCTCATTTTCTTCCAACCAGTAAGTTTTTTAAAAAATCAGCAAGTTTAATTATTAGTATTAGAAATCAGCTGAATTGATTACACTGAATGACGTTTTTATACTGAAACATATTATACAAGCAAACAGAAAGTCACATATATCAAACAATGACCTTGACCTACAAAGTTTATGACAGTTATTTAAAAAATGCATTTATTTAGGTGAAAATCTAACTTTAAAGGTGTTTTTTGGCATTTCACTGAATGACATCAGATTTCTATTTCATGTTAACACAGGATGAAAAGATGAAAATATCTAATATTTATGAGAGATAAACTCTTTCTTTATCACCTCATGTGTCTTCAGGGGTCCTTTTGATGATGTCAATGATTGTCATGTGAATATCAGTTTTTTCAGACACAGGTCCCGTGATGATTTTAATATCAAAACAAAACAATTACGCAAAGTGCTTTTAATACAACAATAGCAGGACTTACAAAAATATGCCTAGTGAAATAGTAATTTTGTTTATTATTTTATATATTTATTTAAAGATGCAATAGTGATATTAAGGTTCGGACCATTACATTGAATAACAATTTTGGACTTCATGAGATTATTGTATACATACATTTGGATTAACTTTTTTCTAAATGTAACTGAAATAATAAAGTAGACAATGTAGTTTAACTTTGTTCAAAATGTATTTATTTCTCTTTTTTGTTCATTTAAAGTATCCGGACCCCAAAAAAGGTTTGCCGTGTGTTTTTGACTCAACCACACCTGCACTATATGGAAAGTAGTGGGTATTGCCACACACTTATTGCATTCAGGTGTCTGCTTACTTCCAGTAAAGGGCAATCGTAACACTTTGTAGACACGGTTTGAGGAAGGTCATTTTCTATTCCAGTGCACAAAGTAAGCTCCATAAAGACATGGCTGGATGTGTTTGGTGTGGAAGAACTTGACTGGCCACACAGAGCCCTGACCTCAACCCCATCTAGGACCTTGAGAGAACTGGAACGGAGATTGCGAGCCAGGCCTTCTCATGTACAAATTCCCACAGAAACTCCAAAATCTTGTGGAAAGACTTCCAAGAAGAGTGGAAGCTGTTATAGCTGCAAAGGGGGACCGACTCCATGTTAAAGTCTATGTATTGGAATGCACATAGTAATGGTCAGATGTCCTAATACTTTTGTCCATATTGTGTATATGAGCTTTGTTGGACATCAGATAAATGCCATAAATGTAAATGTAAATGATTATAGTGATTTCAAAACCATGGACATTGAAATGGAGCTGACCCCCACTCACTGGCCATAATGGGCTCAAATCTTTTAGGACATTTCAGAGTGCATCTGTGGGAATTTGTGTCCAGTCAGTCAAAAGAACATTTGTGAAGTCAGGCAAAGTTGGAGAAGGTCTGTCTTCCAATCGACTTTCTAATTCATCCCAAAAGTGTTCAGCTGGGTAGAGGAATAACCTCTGGGCAGGCCACTGGAGTTCTTCCACACTAAACTTGTCAAATCACATCTGTATGGACCTCGCTTTGTGCACCAGGGCACAGTCATGCTGGAATAGAAAAGGGCCTTCCCCAAAGTGTTAGCACAAATTTGGAAGCATATAATTCCTCACTGGAACCCTGAAAAACTACCTCAAATCATTATGCTTTCTCCACTATACTTTACTGCTGGCACTATCAAGTGTCCACTGTTTCAGAGTCTGTCGTGTGGTGCTTTACAGTACTCTAGCCAACACTTGGCACTGTGCATAGTGATCTTAGGCTTGTATACAGTTCCATGGCTATGGATACCCAAAGACAGTTTGGAACTTTGTTTTGAGTAATTTGAGTAACTTTAGCACATGATAAGAGCATCATAGGAAAGACACCCTTTTCTACATAACCCCCTTTCATGGAACAAAAAAAATTGCTTTGTTGGATTCCTTCCATGTTTGTTGCCTAGCTGTGAGTCATAGCATTGTTAGCTAGGTGTAGCATTTGTATCTGTTGTTTCAATGCTGTCAAAGAGTCAGAATAAACTGAGCAGAGATATAGCAGAAAAATTAAGTGTTTCTCTAGAACAAGGGTCACCGACATGGTGCCCCCAAGAACCACATGAGTAGCCCATGCCCCTGTTTTAAAAATAGCACAACTCACCAGTGTGCAGCGTCTAATTTAATTTGATCATGTTGCTATTCTTCTTTAATCCCATTTGCGTTTATATACATTTTAAAATGACAATTTACCCGGGCGCCGGGCGCCGTGTTCCTGGCTGCCCCCTGCTTCACTTGGTGAATGGGTTAAATGCAGAGGAAGAATTTCGTGCTGTTCACACTGTGTGCTGTGGTGTGTTCACATATGACAAAATGGTCACTTTCACTTAAAACATGTTTATTATACATGAAGTTTAGAATCTCGACTCCTGCTTGACTCCTGTTCATGATATCTCTGGTTGTCTCCATGTTGTTGGTCTTCTTCACCTTCCCCTCTAAGCACATCTTCTCAGCACATCTTCTCATTATATTTTGATTATTGCAGCTTTGAGTGAGAGATGAGGTTTGTTCTGGTCAAGCATCTGTTTATTTAGTTTCTGTGTAAGGCAAAATATATTTTGTCGAGAAGTGAGAATGTACCGATGAGCATAGTAATAACATATAATCTGACAGACCATGAAATCCCACTGATCAAAGGAAACTTTCACACATAAAAAGTGCTTGTTTCAAATGCTAAAACAGACTACTACTATAATGAGAAGAACCTACCAGCATGGCCTCAGAAATTCAACAACAACAACAAAAATACATTAAGCAGCCTGTAGGTTTATGGGACAAAGAACAGACAAGATAGGTATACATTTATTGTAGGAATTAAAAGGGTTAGAGTTAGGGTTAGCAGAAAATGTATTCCTTTTCATCTGACTGACGATAGCAGCAGTGAGATGAATTCTAGGATGTTGAAACGTCTTGAAGCTCAGATCCAACCAAATGCAACTGTGTATTTTTTCAAGGTCGAGAACTACTCTCGATCGGCTAATGCAGTCCTACAACCTGAACCATTTCACTAGTAGAATCGACACTGAAAATATTGTTATTGTATGCCTGACATAGCACCATCATGGAAGACGTTTGTGTCTTCAGTCAGTTGCTAGGATTCCTAATATTTTTTTATGTAGAAACATTTCTATAAGTTCATTCTAGCTTATAGTATTCTAGCACAGCCTTAAGAACCATACCTATTTTGAGAATAAAATATGTTAAAATTGGTATCAATTGGTAAAGTTGGTATCATGAACAAATAAGCTTCGGACGTGGAAGAAATATCAAACTGTAAGTAGCGGTACCATAATAGTTCTTAGACCCTGCAAAGATCTGCCTGGCCCCTCATTTCTAGACAGCAGACAGACGAAGCACTGCTCAACATATCTGCAAACTAAACTCGTTGCAGACGGCACCTCTGCATTGACCTAGTTTAGCTTGAGCTGAGAGTGTGTAATCTCTGGTGTTTAAAAAAGAATCGTGATCTGAGGGCTTTCATTCCAAAGCAAGGATTTCTGTCTGCGCGTGGATGCAAAGACACTTGAAAAAGTAGGGGTGAGCAAGGCAGTCCTGTAATCAGTGTTACATGAATATGCCAAACTACAGGAATGAAGGAACACATGTATTGTGTCAGTGTGTAACCTACGTGCAGCAATACCAGATTGAATAAATAGATCCAGATTGAATGAATAGTATTATGTACTGTGTGACATTTCAGTTTATTACACGTCTCTCCTTAAACAGAAAACACTCTTTAAGAGCCCAATACACTACAGTTGCTTATTAAGCTATCTGCAATTCATTGAGTTGTACAACTGTGCAAATCTTGTAGATACAAGAAAGCAAGACATACTACGTGATATGTCAGTTCTGCTTTTTTTCTGCCTCTTATTGGAAAAATAACTTGGGTCCAGAATCAGCAGCGAGGTCTGGCTGGTCCTACCACTGAAGAAATATAAAACATGCGCTTGCTCATGCGCTCGCTCATGCCCACTTCCTCTGTTTTTCCCTTTTTCGCTGTGTTCAACTTTGGTCACTTGGAACAGATAAACATGAAATATAGTAGGCATGTCATCATCGTTCCCCCCACATGTCTGCACTCCTGCTGATCTAAAGCAGAGAGCCTGCCATGGCGAGCTCCCAGAGTGCATTGCTCCTGTTGATTTACATCCTTCCTTCTGAGCACTCAGGACACCAGTGAGCACCAAGTCTGAAGGTGTTTTCCTTGCTGGCACGTAAAGAGAGGACATCCGACATGTACTGACAGTTTTTCACATATTAGTGTCTCCTCTCAAGAATTATCAGTGGCAGGCAGCGGCATAAGCTAAAGACAAAAGCAAATTAGTCAAGCACGAAAGGCCAGATAAAATACAGAGAGAGAGAGAGAAAGAGAGAGAGAGAGAGAGAGAGACAGAAAGACAGAGAGAAGGAAAGAGAGAGGGGACAAAGATAGTAGCAGAGAGTCGCTCCTTGATTGACCAAAGTCAAATCAGACAGCCTGCCTACCACATAAAGTCAATGTGCTTGATATCTCTACCCATGCCATTGCTTGTGGTGCAACACGACGTGACTCAAAAGCAATGTGCCTTTTGTTCCATCCACCGCCATGGCATGAATAATAGATGGCAGGGGCTGCTATCGTGCTTTGCGTGGTAGGCTACACAACAGGATAAAAATACAGTCACGGTTTCATGTGTCATACAGGCATAAACAAAAGGGAGGGTATGTGCTAGTACGCCAGCGTCTCCGTTTGACATCACAGACGCTGCAGGGTTTTAACGTGCATATAGATACGAATGCGAGAGACGTGAACAGGACCGCTGTGAACAGAGAGGCCCAGGGTGAGCAGCTTAGAGGCCGTGGTGGAGACAATAGTTCTGTGACGCAATTTGAACCCTGTGCACTTTATTATTAGCTAACACACCATGTACTTCCCTATATAACATCTGAAATTGTGTGTTCATTATCTTGCGCTACTTCCAATCACTGGAGCAACATCTAGTTTAGCTGTTTCAAATGTGAGGTACCTGTCTTTGCACTAACCATCATTTGTTAGGTTTGACTATTTGCAATATGTAACTATTGATTTCGGAATATTGTGTTTTTAAGCCTACGTGTGTTATAGCACACTTTAGCTGCTAACAATGCTAAATGGTTAAGTTAAGTGGGATACAGATAAATGATTCAGTAACAAATGGTGATTTAAGATTCCAGGCACTGGATAGTGAAGAACATAGGGTACAGTGTAAAGACATTTTTCTAGTCCATCATTCAACTTTTAGTTGCCACACTGACTGCTATGTTGTCAGAGAAACAGAACCTTTCTGCATTCAAACCAGGGGTATGCAAATCCGATACGGGACAAAATCACTGGATCGGAAATCGCAAAAAGCCTGCTGCAACTGAACCTTGAGAAATATATTGTGTAAAAGGACGTGTCGGGACACGAATGACACAGATGAGCAATGAGGCTGTGTTTCAAATGGCTCCCTACTCTCTACATAGTGCACTATATTTCAATTAAAATACAGGCCCCAGGTATTTAAATAGTGTTTAATATGTCTAATAAAGAGCCACTGGTAATTCAAGTCAGGTATGTAGAATTCCTTAATGCAGAAACTGTGTACAATATATGTGTAGATATTTGAACTTTAGAACTTACACTATGGAAGAAGTTGGGAGTCATTTCAGACAGAAAGTGCATCCATTTCCAGTATTTGCCAGATGGTTTTATCCAAAGCAACTTCCACTCCCTGGTGCAGCTTGGGGTGAAGGGTCTTGCTCAGGTTGTAGTATCAGGATCGCTGTCAGACATGAAAAGTGGTGCTTCAGTATCTTTTGTTAGGAAACAATTGCAGTGTCTTCTAGTTATATTTACATTTTGTTATGCTTAGGCTCTTTTTAATTGTCTTATTTACAATAACTTATTCATGAAAAGCTACAAAAATGCCCCGAAGAGAGGTAATGTGTTTTTTACCTTTTAAACATTCAAAGGTGCACATTTAAACTTCAAAGACAATGTTGTTCTTTTGAGGATACTTTCCTGTTGTTTGTACCTTTGGGGATTCAGGTTCCCAGGACATATTTTTTACTGACAGTGTGTTGGTGACCGGTATCTTCAGATGATTTAAGATGAATGTAAGTAAAATTTATGAGGGGTAGGTTTTGGGTTGAAGTTAGAGATAGATTTAATCAAATATAATGCATTGAAGTTCAATTGCATTTAAAATATGTTTAGTTCATAATAAAATGTTAATAAACGACTAGCTGATAAGAAAACAATACTAAGTTGGTAGCCTAGTGGTTAGGGCATTCGCCCTGCGACCAGATTCGTCCAGGTTCGATTCCCAGGCTGCTCGGCACCTCTGAGGTACCCTGAGCAAGGTACTGTCCCCACACACCCCGGGCGCCGTGTTCATGGCTGCCCCCTGCTTCACTTGGTGAATGGGTTAAATGCAGAGGAAGAATTTCGTGCTGTTCACACTGTGTGCTGTGGTGTGTTCATGTATGACCGAATGATCACTTTCACTTAATATAAGACAAGCTCATCATCTAGAGGTGGCTCTCAGAGTAAAATTGCTGTTAACATTTCATTCCATAACTTCACTAGCTGTTGTTTATTATTCTTGACTGGTCATACTGCTGGTAGATTTTGGTATTTTCAAGGCATGGATATTGAATACAGTGCCTTTCCTTGTAGCTGGTAATTTATACTATGGTTAATCCAGAATATAACTGCAATGAACCAAAACGGATCTCGGTTGGTTTAAAAGTACAAAGGGGGCAACACTCTGACTAAATTAGATGCTTATACCCTGCAAACCATTTCTTTTTTTTTCTTAAGTTTAGGCTCATGTCATTCTCAGCATCATACAAAATCCCTCAAATGACTTTACATGAGTAGAATAGACAATTTATAATCAGGCATAAAACATCAAATTTTTACATTCTCTTACATATTTTGTGACCTTTAAGTCTCTGTGCCTTTATTTCAAAGGTTTATTTAAACACTCTCTCTCTCTCTCTCTCTCTCTCTCTCTCACACACACACACACACACACACAATTCATATAATTCATTTTCATCATGTAGGCTTACTGCAAGCAGGTTAGATTTTGTAGCACTTGATTGCAATTTGTATTGTCTTACCCACTGTACCACCACTATTACACCCAGTTCTATGAGTATAGAGATGTTCTAGTCAGTGGTGGGTGTCTGCTAAGGTGACCTTTAACTTCTTAGGCAAATAGCATTGTGTGATAGGGGAGATGTGGTAAAGATGAGTAACGATGGAGTTTAAGAGTGTATATGAGAGCGTATTCTGTCAGTGTCTTGCTGTTTTCGCAGTATACACTGTTGGCACGATATGAATGCTGGGAAAACATCAGAGGGAAACACGTGCAATACTTTGAGTCGTAGGGATGGAGAGGGGGTCTGGCTTAGCCCCCAGCATGTTCTATTTTGGAGTCTGCATTCAATTAGCTGGAAAGTAAGGCAGGGTTAATGGAAAATAATCAAAGCCATATTTTTTGAGATGTCGCTGTGATGTCTCACTGTTATTGCCGCCCAAGGTACGAATGTAACCTCATAATTTGTTCTCTTGGGAGAAGAGGTAGAAAACTCGGATGCCGAGATCTAAGGGTCACCATGGATTTATTCCAGTGAAGCGAAAACCAGAGAAAAATGACAAGGTGTCTTCTTCCATTAAGTATGACAGGGAGGATTATGATTTCCATTGCTGACTTAAACTCTACAGCTCTTATGTGACACAGCCCTCTGTAAACAACAAAATGAATTTACTCACTTCATACAGTGTCTATTTTAGAAGGAATGAAGAATGACACACATTGTATATGCCTACTATTTCATATTATGATTCATGTTTATATTGGAGAAGTGTAATCCAACGCAGAAGCCCTATCAATCGAGTGGTCTGGGGTTATACAAAATCACAAGAAAATATTAGTAGGTCTAACAAAGGCACAAGCATGGTAGATACTGAAGGAATACAAATAAAGACGAACCAAAATAGGATGCCAAGCGTTTTTCAACAGGCAGGGTTACAAGACCAGCACTTACAGAATTGTACAAAGAATCCACAAATGCAGACTGAGACACAGGAGGTATTTATACACTGATGTGACAATGGGAAACACCTGGGCAGGGGGGGGAGACAGGAATAAGACACAGGTGAAGAGGATAACAAGGGGGCAGAGCAGAGGCAAGGCTAAGACCTCACATGGAGTACAGACACATAAAGGCACATGGAGAATGTAAACAACAGACAAGAAGACAGAACAAAGACAAAGAAACAGGGAAGATCCAGGCAGAACATTACAGAATCTCTCTTCTAAGAGCTCAGGGGCACAAAAATAAACCAGCTGGCCGAGGCACAATAGAGGAATAAGATGTGACAGGGACCATGACAGGAACAACCACATGGACCTGGACAGACAGAGAGGGAGACACCATGACAGGGACAAAGACTTCCACAGGGACAAGTACAGGTAACAAAACTGGAGCATGAACAGGAACCCAGGAGACAAGGCTGCCGGCGACAAAGTGGGGCACCGATGACACTGTGAGACAGAGGGACACTGTGAGACAGAGGGACTATTTGGACGCATTCTCTGATTAGGTGTCTGGCACAAATATGGCCCTGCCTGCTGCTATTGGGACACAGAGTTTGGGGGTTTAGCGCTTCTGACAACGCTTAATCTCCATCCTTTCTTTTGGGCTGCTTTTTTGAGTCCAACCTTGCCGGGACATCCAGTGTTCCTGTGTCCTCCCCAGCCCAAGTGTTTCTCATTCTCTCTTTACATTTACCGCATTTAGCAGACGCTTTTATCCAAAGCAGCTTCCATTCCCTGACCACAGGGGACAGACTCCCTGGAGCAACTTGGGGTTAAGGGTCTTGCTCAGTGGTTTTGTGCTGAAAGTAGGATTCAAACCCAAGACCTTATGGTCCAGAGGCAAGTATCCAACCCAGTAGGCCCCCACCATGATATTTAGTATATATACCTCTGTGATTCAGTCACTGTTGATTCTGTGTTTCAGCCTCAGTGTTATTTGGTTTGTTATTATCTTGGTGTTTATACAGAATCCTGTGTTTTGCCCCCACTGTTTTGTTAATTTTTGCCTCTGTGATTTGTTATGTTTAGCCACTGCGGTTTTGTCTGTCCCTCTTAATCGCCATTCTGTTGTAGTTCTACTTCGTCTTTTTTGTTCTGTTTGTCCTCAGTTATTTCGGCTGTTACCTGTCTGTCTGGCTAATTTCTTGTTACTTCCTTTACACCCAACCCCCCCCCCCCAAAAACGCTTATTTCTTGCTACTCGTCTACGTCTAAAACGTCACATCTTGTTGAAAAGGACACTTTTGAATAATAAGTGATGGATTTGAATAAAAAGTAAATTCCTCGTTGCTGCAACTGATGTATATTTCATTCTTTTTTGAGAGAAATGACCATGTTCTGAAAATGTCTGAGTTCGCCCTCTGTAATGAGGTGCTGTGTTAGGCCTCTGTGGATCAGACTCTAGCAACACAGCCTAGTCAAGCAGATCGCAGTGCAGAGGGAATCAGAGTAAGCATGGGAAACACTGGCAGACATGTTGAGTGCACTCTGGGGCAGGGAGAGATTAGGCAGGCGAGATGTCTTCCCACTGAGTGGAGAGGGAGCAGAAGCCTGGGGAGAAGGAAAATTGGGTCTGCGATGGTTGTAGCCTTCCATTTCCGCCCTGAGGTCACCGCATTTCCACCTAATTACACTCCAGTGCAGCATGAAGCCATCCGCACATTCTTACACTGTCCACACAGGGGTATTTTTGTCTCTTGTCTCTTGGCTGATGAAAAAGATGGATGAAGGAAAGCTTCCGTGAGGTTTTTGTTTACTAGCAGTCCAGAGGAAATAAAAGCAGTCAGCAATTTTATTCACAGGATGACATCTTTATTGCCGCAGATTCCGAACCTGCAACGCAGCATGAAGGACGTCATATGTTTCATTAAAACATATTTTCTGCATTCCTCACTACACCATGAAAAAGTTTGGAGTTTTGACTTGTGGGTAACTAGTTCGATGTGAGTTTTACTGGCTTTCAGACAAATTAAACATGATTTTGCATAATAAGTAAAAGCTGAAATGAAATCATGTTAGACTTCCAATGAAAAAAAAAACAGTTTTACTCTTATAAACACTAGCCTTGGTTACTTTTGACAATTAAAGGTAGAGTAAAAAAAGAATTAGTATGTAGTACATAGACCCTCACAATTGTAATATGTGGGTTTCAGGAGGAAAATAAATGATCCCTTATAAAACATTGATTTTAGCATACATTTGCAAAATCTTGTCACTGATTGTACTCTCTGGTTATTATTGTGTATTTGGGTTAAAGCAGATTTGCAGGAGGCTGGTTTTGTGCTGACGGCTGAGCTGAGCTGTGAGATTTCCTCTTTCAGAAAAATCAAAGACTTTTGTTGTGTTTCGACATACTTTCTGGACATTTCTGCCTGACGAAAGGAATGGGTGGAACGAAGAACGATGTGCCAAATTTCCTGTGGCCTGATGCGGGATTAAAGAAAGCAGGTTGCTTTTTTTTCATAAGCAACTTCATTGCCTTGTAGTAAGAATGCAGATTAGAATGTACAAAGTAGGAGTTTTGATGCTTTTTGTAGATATACTTACTAAGGTGATATACCTACCACTATAATTAAAAGACCATCAGAAGAGAGAAAATTGTTGCAAATGTTAACATAGATGAGTATGATGAGAAATGAACATAGCTTTTAAACAAATCATTAGAACTCTTTGCTTCTTTAGTTGCTTGCAAAATAGCATTTAATAAAATCTTGTTACAATATTCTGCATTGAAGTTTTCTTTTTACTTCTTTTTCATTCTCTACTTTCGGAGCTATAAGCTTTTTTGGTACCAAAAACTAAATGCCATCAATTGCAACCAAAAATGAAAAAGTGGTCCACAGAGGATTTAAAATTCTGCCAAACCCATAACAAGACTCCAATGGAAAAAATGTCTGTCTGGTTCTCATATTCAAGCATGCGGTGTATGGAGCACAGTGTGCCATGCCAATATTGTTGGACTCATGAAGCAGGGCCGGCCCGTGGCATAGGCAATATAGGCAAATGCTAAGGGCGCCATCCATCCAGGGGGCGCCACGCACGGAGGAAGAAAAAAAGTGTAACATTCCACTATTCTTAAAACTATTTGTGATTAATGTGTCTTAATATGAAAAGAACAAGCCCACATGAATTCACCTGCTTAGCAAAGCCTATCAAGTAGTAGTAGT
>JBBPDE010000038.1:15218636-15235381 GCA_037974605.1 Nannopetersius ansorgii | reverse complement strand
CAGCTGAATAACTTACTTGGTCTCCTAAATGGTCGTTGAGAAAGTTGCATACATAATGGTTATGTATGTATGTATGTGTGTGTGTGTGTGTGTGTGTGTGTGTGTGTGTGTGTGTGAGGGTGATTAGTTAATTGTGTAGCTGTGCAGAGACAATGCTGAGCAAATTCAATTTAATTATTTGTACGTTCTAATAATGTTCTCTAAGCTTTGTGGAAATCCTCCTTCACAGCTGCATGAACGTTTTTTATTATCTTTCTCAGGGCGTTCCCTGGACGTTCCAGACAAATTTTCCAAGAACTTGCAAATAATGTTTTTTTTTTTCCTGAAGGACTGGTGAGACTTCTGTTTTAACATTTTATTGGTGTTCCCTGTATGTTCCTAGAAAAGGTTTCTTAGAATTACAGACACAGGGAAAATGAAATAAAAAGGACGTTAGGAACCACGTTTTTTGCCATGTGGGACGCTATTTGTCCAGATTCTAGGAAGACCTCATAGCTGTCTTTTCTGCTTTACTAACAGAAACATCACCAAAGGCAATAAAGCCTGAGAGCATGCACTGAGAGTTTAACAAAGAGAAAGTTATTTTCACGGATGTTTGAAAGGACACTTTGTATAGCCACTGGCCTTTTGAAAAACTTAAACTGAACAGAACCTTCTATGGAAAGTGTAAGGAGTTATAATGAGATATAATATAGGAGAAGGTTATAATGGTAATATCTATACACAACGTGTATTTCTCATATACAGAAACATATATGAAAGTGACTATTCTGTCATGCTTGAACACCCCACAGCACAAAGTGTAAACAGCATGAAATTCTTCCTCTCCATTTAACCCATTCACCAAGTGAAGCAGCAGGCTGCCAGGAACACCCGGGGAGCAGAGTGTGGGGTCGGTACCTTACTTAAGGGCACTTTAGAGGTGCTTAGCAGTCTTAGGAATCCAACTCTCGACTTTCTGCAGGGCGTGCATCCTAACCACTAGGCAACCAGCTGCCCCAATAAAGATCTTGCATAAATGCATTTCATTTAATGATGCTAGCATGTGCTGTACAGGAAACATCACAACATATTTTCAAAGTGCCACAATGGCAAAATTATTGGACAGCTCAACACGCTTGGAGGAGAACACTATGCATTGCCTAGCAGTACACTGTGTGATGCACCGACTACAAGAAAGAGGCCAGTTATGCTCCCTTCAACTCCCAGCCATGAATGGCTGTGGCATCACGGTCTCCCAGCACTATGGCTGATGCTTCGTTGGTTGAGCCACTTGCGTCCTTCTCTCAAGTAGCCACCAGATTCCTGAGATCTTTGCATCATCCGGGTTTCATGGATGTTTTTATTTTAAAGCCCTTAGGACATTTTAACTGTAGATATAGTTCAACCATGAAGGAATGCAGCTTTGTCAAGTTGAGAGAGAAACACAGAGAGGCAGAAAGAGTAAGATGCCCCAGGTAGAGTCAGCAGCATGTCTGAACTGCATGCTCAGCACGGTTATTTTTAGAGTGTGGAAATGGGCAAAACCCGAGCAGGAGTGCTGCAGATAACAGAGCAAATTTATGAGCTCTAATCTCCCATTACAATGAGGCTGATTGCTTTCCAAATGAAGACCTTGCTCTCGCTCTCTCTCTCATAGTCACAGACCATAACTGAAGAAAGCATTGCATAAGAACCATGGCGGTCACATAACAGAGCCTGCCTGTCATACAGATAATACAGTGGGTGACTGCTAATTTTCCTGCATTTAACTACGTATCTGCTGAATGTACATAGAAAATAAACAAAAATACTAATAAAAAGTATTGTTGTTGTTGTTTTTGAGGCATTTTTTATAGACAGCACCCAGAACACAAGCATCCAAGGTCAAGGCCCTATAACCTTACTACCAAGGAGTGAATGAGTAACTTAAAAAAAAAAGTAAGAATACACAAAAATAGGTCATGCCTTCTTTTCTAGCTTGGTTACATTTGGCATAGCCAACCTGCTCCACTCCCACACTTACTTCTGCAGTAAAATAGTTTAAAAGGCAGACTGAGCTTGTCACTACATCATAATGATCAAGAGATCTTATTTCACCTAATATTGCTGAACTGCAAATTACTATTAAAACAACTGTTACAATTACTCTTCAAATACTATTGTGTATGTTCAGATATACAAAGTAGCACCAAATGCAGAAGCATTTTAAGAATAAAAGACTTTGGGGCTCTATAACAGGGCATTTATTATTCAATTGTGAAGTAAGGGGAAATTGTAATTATGAGATAGTAAAAGAGTGCAATTTGGTGCCTTCTTGAACACAGAAAAACTGCACCTTCATCTCAAGTGCTTTTTGTGCCCACTGGGATAGAGATGAATTGCTGGACCTCTCTTGGAAATAGGGTGAATTCATTATTATAAACTTCAGATTTTAAAATACAGCTGTGAAAGTGAGTTATGGGTTGAATATCTGCTCTTTGGGTGAGCTGAGTGAGGCGAAAGTGAAGAGACTGAGATTGAACTTACCCAAACCCTGCTGTACACTATAAATTGCAGACCTTTGCAGTCAATATTAATTTATAGTCACAGGGTGGAGTTTCACTAGGACAATAAAAATCTTATAAAATAAAACCTTGCATCTTCAGCAGAAGGTAAAAATATATCTAACTGATAAATAAGAAGCGCAGTGCCCCATTATAATCATGTGTGAATGCATGTGCAGAATGACACAGTGCACAGTTCCTGGGGAGTTCCAGTACACAGTTCCTGGGGAGTGTTACTGTACTCAAGGTTATCTCAGTGGTGCCACTGGCAGTTCTGGGATTTAAACACAAAACAATCTGATCACAGGGACAACCCCCTAACCACCCAGCTACCAGCTGCCCCAGGAAAGTAAATGTAAATTTAGTTTTATCAAGTCATTCTAGACCATTTCTATTGGTTTGTTCATCATGAATTCTTCACATTGTGTTAAAAATAGCTTATGTTTTCAAATGATATACAGTAACCCCTCAGGTTTATGCAGATCAGCACTCGCGGATTCAGTATAACGTAGATTTTCTAGTCCAGCGGTGGCGGTAATACACTGAAAAGTTGTCAACTGCCATACAAAGAAGAAGAAGAAGAAGCCTGCTGCAGCACATAGCATGACTGCCCCATGTCTTGTCCTTGTATTTTAGTGTTTTAACCCCCACCCCCAAATGTTTTTTTAAGCAATAAAGCTTTCTGATTCTGATTATTTATTTGCCTTTACATTTTCTTTAAGGGTAATGCATTAAACTGAGTTTAAACAAAATTGTATTCTGGAAGCAGATTTGGGGGCATGTTTAGGATTTACACTATAAAAATAGGTATTTTTAGGCATTTTTTTTACCAAAACACAATGACGCAGTTTTTCACTATACGCGTGTGCTCTTGAAACATAACTCCCGCTAAAAGTGAGGGAACAGAAAATGACAAATGGAAATGCAATGTTTTGTTCCAGCCCTGATGGTGTGCTCTGCTCCTGGCTCTGTGATGACTGAACAGAGAGGGCTGTGGGCATGTGTGTTTTTGCCAGTCATTTTTAGCTACAGCATTAATGGATTACACAAGTGGCGGTATCAGCTCCACCGCTTCAGGCACGCTCCCAGTGCCCATCCCCCACATTAGCTCCTGCAGACAGCGTCCTCTCAACTCCCCCGCCGCTGCTCCTCAAGCGCTTGCAGCCTGTGTTTGTCCAAAAGACATGAGTCTTAATTACTCCAAAAAAAAAAAAACCCTGGACAGGAGAAGGGTGGTCCACCTAGCCGACTGGCATGGTTCCTGCTATTCCCTCCCACCCCTCCCCCACATTGTTGGCTCAGTCAAGAGCAATGTTTCTAGAAGTCACTCAGCATTTTCAGGTTCATGGAGCAGGACTCATGGTGTAACGTTCCTTGTAACATCCATCACTAGCTAGCTGCTGCACTCTTTGCTGCATTAGCAACCTGGAGATAACAAGCCTCGGCCTGCTAGTTTTGTTGTTTTATACATATCATGCCTTTACTATGCAGCACACCTTTGGGAAACTAAGGCAGAGTAAGTTCACATATTTTCTCATGCTTTCTGAAGTGTCCATAATGAGAATGGATAGTTGGAGGGTGTGAAAACCCACTTGCTCTTTAATTTCTCACTTTTGTTCTCCCTCTAGATACCATAATGTCAGTACAGCTACTGCTAGTCGGACTAAGAGATATTTCACACACAGTCTTCCAGCTATTTGACTTGGCTGAGAAAATTCTGAAATATTATAGTGAAGCCTTTTGTTTTTCAGTTGACTTATTGTGGGCAGTAATTGCCAATAAATATGTTAAATCATATTCAGTGCATCCTGTTCAGTGCATGTCTATTAGTGTGACTTACCCTCCATGCACTTCCGTTTAAAAGGGGGGTCCTCTTTGTTTCCAAAATCCCCCACAAATAAGTATTTTAGGGGTAAACAGAGAAGTTTAGATCAGCTTTGCGGTTAGATGCTCTGTTCTGGAGACACTCCAGTAAGCAACAACCCTTAGTTATCATAGTAAACATGTACTTTGTATTTTCTTGTGGAAAGTTTTAATTTTTTTTAACTGTACAGGACTTTGGAAAAGCTATTTTTATATAGCCCTATTCCTTTAATTAGAGCAAAGCTACTTTAGGTTGCAAGTCACTGCTGAAATGCAATCAGCTTAATGGAGAGATCAAATGTCCCAGTTTAGGTGATGTAGCAACTTTGATTGATACCATATGGGCAGTAATCAGTAATGTCACTTTCACTGGACAGTTTTAAATATTTAAAGTCTTTCTATCAAATATTTCTCCAGTGCCTTTCTGGAACGAGCCAAAAACAGGACCATCTGCATTCACCTCATACAGTGCACTTCACATGCAGCGATTCCCTTTATTGAGAAACACTTTAACTTGTAAAACATGAAACCTGGAAATCTGAATATGATAGAATAGTATTGTTGTCACAGCTCACCACTGCTACATTGTTTAGCTATATTAATTATACAATTAATTACTTTGTTAATAATAGAGATCTATTATACGTTACATAAGCCTACCATATTCAGATCCCTGATGGAGTTGATTTTTTTTCCCCATACACATCAGTTTTATTCATAGCAAAGGTGCAAGACAGCAAAAAAAACACAGGAAAAAGAGATGACTCTTTTTTATTAGACCAAAAAAAGGATCACATAGATCTTAACTCTTGAAATGCCTTGGTTGGTTTTGTCAGCTGAAATGAGTTCACTGTGATCCACGAGATTGTATATTGCTAAGATATTTTGTGTTGCTGTAATTACTTCCAAGACAACAGTAAATGTGACTGATCAGCTACAGTAATGATCACTATAACCTATGATTATAACCCCTATGCTGTTTAAATCACTGCCCAGGTCCAATCACTGAGGTGATTCATTCGATCCCTGTGCAGTAATTTAGGCCTGAATGTGTCCCGCCCGTTGATTTGCTGCACGCTGCACACAGCGAGTGAGAATAAATCCAGTTAATTCTGGGTTGCACTTGGCCTTTTGGTCTCCAGCATGGCTGATTAACACATGAGACTGGTCCTTGGAGCCTGAGAGATGGCTCCCCAGTTTATCCCAGACCCAGTGGTCTGACAGCAATAAATGCGAATAGGAAATCAATGGCGGTGGAAAAAGCACAGAGCTGGAAGTGAGCCAGCGGCCGTTTTAAGACACAGGGTTCAGTTACGCCATCTGCAAGGTGAGGAAAAGAGCATTAGAATATTAAATTAATAAAATATGGCAGCGGAGGAGTGCAGTCAGTTGGAAATGAGGAGAAAAAATGCGAGTTGGAGTCAGAGTCCGAGAGTAATGGAGAAAAGGGAGATGCCCAGCCAAACCCGCTCAATCCCTCCCACTTATTTTTTTGACAATATCCAGTGTTTTGAAAATTATTCACTATGCCTTTGAACATGTAGGCTAGCAGTAGCACACACAGAGAGTCTGAGTGTGTGTGCGTTGGGGACATGTAAAGCAATGAAACCTCAGTTATATTATTGAGAAGCAGTGATTAATGTTGGTCGTGCACCTAATTTCCAAGGGCATGTCTGGTGATGAAACATGGAGGCAATGAGAACAGCCTTCAGTGCATTAATGAGAACAGCTTTCGGAGCAGCAAGGCAAGTCACTGGACTGGTTTATTGGAATAAGCGCACAGTATTCAGACATCTAACATTCTGTCATATCATGCAGAATACAAATACATCTGAAAACATTATTTTATAAAATGCAATAATACAAGAGAAAGATGATGTTGGTGATCATAATGTTGTTCTGGGGCTGGCATCCCATGAACAACAAAAACAACATCACTTTATTGGCCTGTGGAATTCCTGGACTCAAACTTGTTTCCCATTTCATCCTAAAACACAAAGGCATGAGGAGAAGTTGGGGTCGGGGTGCAAGATCAGCAGTTAAGAGTTTCTTCAAGGACCCTACAGTGGTATGGCAGAATACTTATGCACAGAATCAGCATTTTTGTCCCTGAAGCAGTTAGAGGTCAAGGTTTTCACCCAGGGTGAAAGGGCAGGATGCCGATGCTGGTACTCTCCGACTCCAGGCGCTTTCTTGTCAAGTCGTGCTGGTCCTGGGATTTGAGCTCACAACCCCTGCAGTCACCATCATGGATCTTCTCCTACCCCCCTCACAGTGGAAGAGACAAGTTGTACATTTGTAAGAATTCAGTCTTTGTTATGTTGCATGGACATTTTGAGTTAAAATTTATTGTTTTCTTGTATTTTATTGTTTATTGTTTCATTAGTTTATTGTTTTCTTGTATTAACATGACAGCCGCATAAGAATACAATATTTTCAAGAGACTGTAGACTTCTCAGATACGTCATCACTTGAGATGTAAATGCTCACAGAATTTTGAAATGCTTGACTATACAAACTATCAAGAAATCTGCCAGCCCAGATATTTTCTTACATTATTGTTAGAGAGTCTTTTATGGAGTAAGGAAGCTGTCAAAACATTTGTATCCATAAAACAGAAATTTGTGCGTATTAGTCTATATTTGTAAACTCTTGAATGAGTTCAGTCCTACATAAAATGTATTTTGTGTATTTTTTTGATCAGATTGAATCAATTACAGTTGAATTTTTTTTACATCTAGAATTACAATTACGAAATTAAACTTTACGATTGCGCTTTCTTCAGTACGAATACGAATTCACAAACGTTACTCTACTGTCAAAAATACGTCACCACTATGTCACCACTACGCCTCGCTATGAGGCGTGTATCGGCTAAGCAGAAAACTACGTGACTAATGACAAACGAAGCCTCCCAAGTGTCACTTTCTTTATAAATGGGGGTGAATCCCGCCGGCGCCTTGTGTTTTGTTGGAGAGTGCATGAGCGAGTATCAGAAAAAAAATCTTTTGTTTATTATTTCTTATATTTCATTCCCACGTTTGTAATTTGCATAATTACGTAGTATTGTATTAGTGTTATGCCACGTCGCACTGTTATGTGCACATACTTTGCACAGTCTCCCATTTCACAATGTGAGATTATGTAATAAGTTTTTATATGTGCATTTGGTATCTTTTCATTTCTCTCTCTCTCTCTCTCTCTCTCTCTCTCTCTCAGGGTAACATTTGTGTTTTTGTTTAGTGATTGTGTTCAGTGCTTATGTGTTACATTCAGGGGAACCTTTATTGATTTTTGTTGAGGAAAAGATTGTTTTTACTGCATTTGTTCATGAAAAGCTCTAAAATGCCTAAGCATTCTTGTTGTACCAGTTCCTTTGCCTTACTGGGAGGAACCATTTCAAAATGTTGCCACATAGGGGAATATTTTTTCTCGTGTGTTGGTTTAATTTCGAAATACACAAAAGAAAAATTCTGTCCGATACTCGCTCATACACTCTCCTACAAGCAACCCACGAAGTGCTGGTGGGATTCACCCCCATTTATACAGAAAACGACACTTGGGATGAAGCGCTGACGTAACGAACCGAGGCTTCATTTGTCATTGGTCACGTGGTTTTCTGCTTCTTCACCCTTTCCAATCTTGCCTTGATCTTGCCCGGCCAGGTTCTGCCACAAAGTAGGCGGAAAACTTTAACGCATGCACAGTCTTTTGGCTCAATGTATCTTCTGCTCAACAATTAATGCCTTGCGTAGTGGTTACGTATTTTTGACAGTAGAGTAACGTTTGTGAATTCGTAATCGTACTGAAGAAAGCATATTCGTAAAGTTTCATTTCATAATTGTAATTCTAGGTGTAAAAAAAAATTGAACTGTATTCTGATAAAAAAAAAATACACAAAATACAAAATACATGTACGAACTCATTCAAGAGTTTACAAGTATTTAGTTTTTGCACAACTATAGACTAATACAAATGTTTTGACAGCTTCCTTACTCCATAGTCTTTGAGCTCAAAATACAAGAATTCTGAAGGTAGTTTTTTGGATCTTACGTGGCTGAAGATTATGAAAAAAACACATGGTGAAGTACTATTGAAATCATCTAAAATGTTCAAATTTATTTATATACATTTTTTGTTTATATATTCATTGAGTTTAGTTGCTCGGTTTCACTTTGAGCTGAAGAAGTTGAATTGGGACCCATCTTACTGTAGAACTGGAACACTGCTACTCCAGCGCCTCACTCCTCCCCCTCACAGGCACAAACAAGATGCAAGTGTACAAACCATGCACTTCATGCTGTGTGTGTGACTCTTTGGATTCAGCTTGGATTCAGCTTGGAATTACCAAATGCTAAACTCAAAACAGAACCAAACAGAATCCCTTGATGTACTGCTAAACATTCCCGAGTGATGAAACTCTTTATATCGGCCTATAAAATGTGAGCTAAGGTTTTTTTTTTTAAATGTAGATGTTGTATGAAACATCTGGCAGAGTTCAAATGTAAAAATAAATACAGAAATAATACAAAACATTGCTGTAAGGGTTCCGGGCGCTAGGCATCCTCCATGTCGGCAGAGGATTCTCTATCCTCATAAAATGCTCATTATCCTGGACCCCCTGTTCTTGCACCATATAAGGACTTTGTGAAATGAATCAGCTTTGTGAGGGGTTGCCAACTCGGTTTCATACCAAGCTTGGTTTTTGACAAGCGACTCTTGTCTTTCGTATCCTGGTTTCTGCCTATGTTCCCATTCAAGGGAACTCCTCCCCCATTCAAGGACAACTGCTTTTCGAACCTCTGGTGGAGATTGTTGTTCCTGGTACTGTGGACTAGAGACTCTCAAGTTCTCTTCACTCAGACTCGAACAAAAACTACCTGCACAGACTTGTAACTGCACCTACTCAGTTAGCTATGGATGGGCAATTTGTTCGTCAATAATTAAGCATGTACACAAAGGCCTTCTGTTGGTCCCCAATGAGAAAGAAACATCTTGGTTCCTCCCGCTGTTTCTTCCTAAAGCTTTAGGGAGATTTTCCCTTGCCTCTGTTGCCCATGGCTTGCTCACTTGGGGCTGGTTCTGTAAAGCTGTTTTGTGACAACATTGATTGTAAAAAGCGCTATATAAATAAAATTGAATTGAATATTCTGTTCCTGCTTTGTGATGTCCTTGGTTGGCATTACTTTGATCTACAGACTTTCTGGATTACATAACATCTGTTTCTGACCTTTGTCACATACAACTCAGCTTTACCTTTCTGTCCAAATAGATGCTTCTGCAACTGATTCCCCTGTTCGGAGTTTGTTACAGCTGCTCCAAAAAGAGCTGATCACTGATCATATATATCTGATAACAACATGTGTGTGTCTGATTTTATTCACTAGCTAGGACTCACCTGACAGCACCAACACGTGGGGTGAAAGCTAGCACATGGCTGTGGCATCACTGTGGACTAAAACCACAATCTATTGATGATGGAGTCAAAGGGGAGTGACTTATTTTAATAAATTAACTTATTCTAATAAATGCTTGACTAGTATCTCTTTGTCCGCTACACCCCTCAAACAGAACTAAACTTCTTCAAGCCTACAACCTACCAATGCTGATATTAATTCTACCTGTTTAAAGATCAGACACAAGTCTGGTGGTGGGGGAATGATCATGGTCGGCTATGCTGGCCAGGCTAGCTTTCACTTGCTATTTTACTCAGATTTGAATACAGCGAGGCCATTCAAGAGGGACAGCATAGTTTTGATCACTGCAGTGTGGGAGGCAGAAGTGACACTAGCCTTATGATGAGGATTAAGCTTACGCAAACTTTAGCCAACATAAGGACCGGCCAGTTTACAATAGAAAGAAATACTTGCTACATGTAGACTATTTATTGGACATTAGAATGTTAGTGTGGGAATGTTCATAGGACCTACTTTACAACTGGTAGCCTAGTGGTTAGGGTATTCACCCTGCGACCAGAAAGTCCGGGTTCGATCCCCAAGACCGCTGGGCACCTCTGATGCACCCTGAGCAAGGTACCGTCCCCATGCACTGCTCCCCTGGCGCTGTGTTCCTGGCTGCCCCCTGCTTCACTTGGTGAATGGGTTAAATGCAGAGGAATAATTTCGTGCTGTTCACACTGTGTGCTGTGGTGTGTTCACATATGACAAATGGTCACTTTCACTCACTTTATGTTTCCATAATTTATGTGCATAAGACCAACATCAACCCAATTAGAAAGTAATCAGACTTGGTTTCCTGAGGCTGAAGGTTATGTCCTAAAACAGATTGAGTGATGACAGCTTTCTCACTACTTTATTCAGATAAAATCTAATCAAGTCTCTCATTATAAATTTTGATAAAACTAACAGATGTTCTACATGGGTTGTGTTCAGGCTTCTTATATGACTAGTAGCTGCCTCTTTTCAGAGTCTCACCTCTCAATTGCTTATGCAGTGTTTGTACTGCACCAGAGTAGTCTGCCCAAGGTCATTCATTAGAATAGCTGTCTCAGCTGTCTCCTCCTCGAGTGAAAAGCCCAACCCAATCCTCTGTTTGAGTAATCAAGTCGAGTGCTTCGGCTTTGCCAAATGCTGAGGAGAAATACATTTCCAGTGATACGCTAATGGTGATTCAGTGCTGGCAGAATACCCCTGCCCAGCTCCCCCCTCCAAATTACAGTAGATGGTTCATTTAAAGCCACATTGGTTTGGCTGACTGCTAACGTTTTCCATCCTTGTAAAATCTTATATAAAGATCAACCTTCATTGTTTTTGCCAAATATAAAGGATGCTTTAGCTGAGCCAAACCCTTAAAGCAGGGCTTTACAGCGGAATAAGAAAGAGTGGCTCTTTTCTAGAGAGTTGTATTCCAAAAGGCTGTCTCTCAAAGATATCAAGAAGCTACCAAGTTCCTTTAAATGAATGATGCCTTGCATTAAAATTTTGCTTTAGAGACCAAGTAGAACAAGCATGGGCCTCAGATGACACAACTCCACATCATGTCAAAATTTAGAAAAGGAAATCCAAACCATTGCAAAAAAATATTTACCCAACCATGATCATTCACACTATGTAACCATAATATATCCACTACCATTTAATAAAAGTAAAAAGCCACAATGTAGAATTTAATGAAAAAATGTGTTTAGTTTACAATCAACCTCAAATGTTTTTCCCTTTAAAGAAGATGGAGAAAGCTCTTTCCTCAATACTCCTACAATCTGTCCTATATGAAAGGAAGCCCTCCTTCAGAACTACTGGTTGAAAACATCCAGTACTGAATCAGTCTACAAATAAAACAAAGGCCTTGTGCAGGCCAAACATAAAAAATGTAGCATATCTGATAAGTCATTTGCTGTTTAAACAGTAAAAAGGTACATGAATTCCAGCTCTTCCTAATCAAATTTGAGCCATTTTTGGTGACCATTACAGATCCGAAAAATGCAACTCTAACAGAGCCAACAGTACAAAAATCACACGTTTTTCGTCATTCAGAGGTGGAGGTTCTTGATGTCAGAATGTACAACAGAAAAATCAGTGCAGTAACACTTACAACCGAAGTGGCAGCTTTATGGCGACTTTCAGTAAAGATTAGGACTCAAAGCCATTCTCTGAATATTAATAGGGGGCCCATTAGCTTTTAAACTAATGTTATCTGCTGACAAGGTCATCCTACTCTAATGTCACATTTTGTTCCTGTTGTAGCTGCTAAAATCTGCAGTAATGATGTGAAATACAACACGATCATTCTGCTAGTAACAGCACACATGAAGATCTAAGCTCCTAAACGTGACGGGTTTGCTAAGATTTGCTTGCTCCTCTTCAGCACATGAACATATGTGTGGCCACCAATGGGGTAGTTGTGAGCAAACATGACTTCAGTGTGACCATACAATTAGGATTTTGTCACTTGAAATCTGAGCTAGAAATCCGATCAGATTTACCCAGAGAAAAGGCTGATAAACCCCTCGCTAGAGTACAGCTGAAACTGAGTTTGTCTTAAGGTTGCCCCTAAAGAAATAAAAGCCTTCTGAGAAGCAATCTTTTTCTAGACAGCATTTTATCAAAGATAAAGAACCATGCTGCACTGCTGAGGATGGAAGTTATTCCAAATATTCAGGTTACGGGTCATATACATCAACAACTGCCTCTATATAGACCTATTTTCTATGCCAAAAGGTCAGAACCAAACCAATAAAAATTCCAGTGGTTATCACGAACTTTCTTCCATAGATGAAAAGAAAGATTTCCAACATGTTCCTAAAACAGGATAAAGAAATGACCTGATCTGAACATCTGGTCTGTCACTGAAATGGGCAGAGTGTAGCTCAGCCTCAACCAAGCTGCAAGAAATGTTGCCTTTTCTTGGCTAATACATTTTGCTGCAACTTAATTCAAAACAAATAATGGCCCTATTTAAGTAAACATTACTTTTATAATCAGGACCAGAATATAATTTGGTAAATCTCTTCATAGTTGGGAGGAAACAATTACTATAATCAGAAAATGGACTGCAGCATGGGCATGACCCCAACATTTTTATAGCCATGGATCTTCTATGAGATTAAAAAATACATGAATTTATATTATATTAATTTAATATTCATTTTATATGCGCTGGCACACAATTTACTCGAAGTATTTTCTCACAGCTATGGGTAGGCTCAGGCGCTGTTGTGGATTGGCTTCATCCACCAAACAGATTCTGCAGCTCTGTGTTAATGTCTTTGAGGCTTTGAGAAAGTTTAGGAACATTAAGAATTTAAACACTGCATTGCACCACTACTTCACCTGATGGTGTACATTCTGTGTACAATCTTTAAAAGTGCTTTGACATATTTTATTCGTAGATAGGCAACCTCTTATTATCCATGGCACCAAAGGAGAAGAGATTATAAGACAGCAAATATAAAACTTCCATGTTTCCAGTTGTATTCAGCAGAAAAGGCAATTGTGTTTACTGTTATGTCCAAGCTTTGCAAACATGAAGTCTAGTGATAAGCAACACAAGCTTTCATAAAAATGCAGCCTTACAATAAGGAGAAGCATAATGTCATTAAAAAGTACAATGGAGAATTACTGATTAGACTGATTGCCAGGTCTAGGGACAGTGACTGTGGGTAGCTGCTAGACGCCAGGGTTTCATTTATGTAATTCCTGAGCACACTGGGTTTGTGTTAGATTATCATTTGTTTCAGCTGCCGGTGTGCTCATGAGAAAAGATATTTGAATTGTTATTGGTTTATGTGTTTTGGAGTAATGTATATAAGTTCATTAGGGATCAATAGTAGATGTCGGTCTAGCGTCTGTAATATTATTTTGTGTTTCTCCTAACTCCTTTTTGCTAAAGTTTCAAGTTGTGGTGTCTGACCCGTATGTCAGTTTTTGTTTTGAAAGTAAAAGTCAAAGTTAAAGAATGGAAGTCTGCCCATGCGCCTGCCATCAACAGTTGGAGGGCTCAGCCCCTGATGATGGTAGACTTCCCTTGGATTGCAGAACTATTTGGTAAAAAAAAAAAAGTTTTTTCAGCTGGTATGGAAAATTAGCATATAATATATAAAGTATAAGCCTAAAAAGAACGAATGCAACCTATCTTCTTATCTGGTAATCTCAAATAAATTAATATTATTTGCTGTTGCCTTAGTAAATGACTTTCTTTCATTTTCAACAGATTAACAACCTTTCACAACTCACATTCTGTCAGTTAACACTGGCATGTAAAACATATTTCTAAAAGCTATCTGAAAAATAATTGTGTCCAGCTTGAATCAGTGTATTCCAGTGACATGATGTGATCCTTGTGAAAGGCCTATGTAAAATACTTCCTTGCCTGACTATCATTTAGCTAACCTTTGACCAATAAGTGAGGTTCCTTTACTTCTGTTACAATAGCAACGTTCCCTTGATACTTAGCTAAGCACTATATATCTTTGCATGTGTCTATACATGAATGTGTGAGACTGATACTAAGCCAGATCAAAGAGCAAGGGTGAGTTCTGTTCCGCACAAGAACACTGATGATAAATCCCTCAGTCAGACACACAAGCAGGGAGATTACAGCACCACATCGCTGGCAGGCTTCAGAGAAATAGCAGAGTGGAGAGGAAATGTGTCTCCTGATAAGATCTTTTCCCCCGGGCATTTGAGGGGGTGAAAATTTGTTCTTTATGCCATACATACACACACTGGACTGCGTGTCTGAGCTTTGTCTCATCCTGAACACACCCTGACCCTGCTCTTCAGGTTCTCCATTTACTGGGTGGGGCTCATTAACTCCAACACCGCAAGAAGTCTTGCTGAGGCCCCACATGCTTGAGAAATGGTCTCCAGAACCTCTTGCAAGAAAATGATTGCTCTCATTTTCATGACTATCATCATAAATGACAAGCATAGAACTGGAGTGCATCATGCTAATTGTCAATTATAGATGCAGTAAGATCAAAGGCAAACACACAATGTAACACCAAAACAGGAATGCTAATATTAGCAGATATCATCTGGCTCTGGGAAAAGAAAAAGAAAACATTCTTTCAGAGGATGTCATCAAGGGACGGAGCACCACCAACAGACTGGGTACATTTTACATGGGTAGGTGCTATTCTTGCACCACCCACAAATGCTTTCTTTTGTATCAACTGGACTATTCTTGCTTGGCCAAATGTGATCACATAGCGAGAATGTCTGGAGACATCCATGAGGTTGGATTAAATTTAGTTTGAGTGACATTTCTTCATTTATAAAGGGAACCCAAAGTAACAGGCAATGGTGCGCTTGTCAACATTGTCAGGTAAACACTCAACCTGTTGTTAGCTCAGAGATGTAACATAAGTTAGCATGAAATGTCAAAAAAAATAAACATGCTGATGTGTGTTGCATGTGTACACAGAACACATCACAAGCAGTGAACACAAGTAGCTGTGTAAGGCCTGTGCTGTTCTCAGTTTTACAATAAGATAAACTAAATCAAACCGTGTTTCTGACACATTTTAGTTAACAATTGTTGAAAATGTTGTATTGCTTGCATATTGAATGACATTAAAAGTGAACGGACTACATGAATTTAGCCTGGGCTTTAGCGGGTTTATACCTTAAATGGGGTTCCCAGAATTGCAACACTACAACCCCAAAAAATATAACTGGGTGGAGCTGTCCAAATAATTTATTTGAATAAAATGCCTGCACACATGGGAACTGTCTGTTTTTTGGTTTTTGACATCAGATTACCCCTGGTCCCTCTCATCAAGCTCAAATATGTAATATAAGCATACCCTCTAGTGCAAGTCCCTCTGGTTTAAAACTGAAGAAGCTTAAAGCTTAATCACGTCTCAAACTTCCAAAACGCTTTACACACATGTGAATTTACCTCAGTAGAAGCCAATAGGAAAGTGCTGTTTGCAGCCATACCTTAAACCTAACAAATATGCCTTTTTTAGCATTGTGCTTTCATTTTGTTCAGCATTATGTGATGGATAACGCTCACTCTAGCCAACAACCAGAATTTTACACATCTGTCCAACAAACTGCATTGTAAATCGACTTTACTTCTCAATGGTCCCACTAACCATGTGTGCTAATAACTACACTGATTTTGTGTACCTAAGTAATTTAAACCAGTCAGCCACAATGTTAAAACTACTGACATGTAAACATCTCTTGCTTTTGGTTTTGAAAAAAAATAAAAAATTAAAGAATGGAAGTCTGCCCGTGCACCTGCCATCAACAGTTGGAGGGCTCAGCCCCTGATGATGGTAGACTTCATTCATGCCCTTGCACTGCAGAACTATGCCACTCTAATGGTAAGGGGTGGCATATGTAAGGGAGCAAGTGAACAGTCAGGTATGGAATTTGCAAGCAGTAAAATTTGGTCAGAAATGGTGGAGAGTAGACAAATTGGTCTGTAAAATGGTAGGTCTTGTGGTGTGCTTTCAGTATGCAATGGTTAATACCTAACAAAAGTCAGTCAAGGAGTGATGATGATCCGGATGACAAGGTCATGAGTGTCAAAGGCTCATTCGTGCATCTTGCCCTAGGCAAACATGGTCAGGCTCATGCGCATTTAAGGTTCATTAATGGAGGAATGGAAGAAGGAGGCCTAATCTGACAAATCGTTACATCATGCAAACAACAAGTTATGTGTGCATCCCTTAACTGTGAGAGATGGCATCAGGATGCACTTTAGGAAGAAGGCAATCCAGCAGAGGCGTCGTTGTGTTTAGGGTCAAAAAAATACAAACCGGATTCCAAAAAAGTTGGGACACTAAACAAATTGTGAATAAAAACTCAATGCAATGATGTGGAGATGGCAAATGTCAATATTTTATTTGTAATAGAACGTAGATGACAGATCAAAAGTTTAATC
>JBBPDE010000038.1:15187156-15197946 GCA_037974605.1 Nannopetersius ansorgii | reverse complement strand
AGAGAGAGAGAGAGAGAGAGAGAGAGAGAAAGAGAGAGAGAGAGAGAGAGAGAGAGAGAGAGAGAGAGAGAGAGAGGTAAATATGGTCCTTGGCTGCGTTTCTATGGGAACAGAGACACCAAATGGCCGGCTGCATAAGCACAGGCCGGATGGTGAATGAGGAGGTGGGGGTGGGAGTACAAACACTCTGTTTCGAAAGAATGAGAAATGGCACAGGTCTGTGGTGTAATCTCCCATCATAAACCTTCCACTATCACATTCACAGCATTTCTTCCATACATACACATGTGCCCTTCAGCTTATGTGGAACATCACCTTCTGAACATGAGGTGTTCAGCTTCATGAGCTGCAAATGAATGCACTGTAAATTTCAGAATGACTGAAATGTTTACATCGGCAATCGTTCAGTCAGGAATAATGTCATTAGGTGGTTAAGTAACAAGGCTGCTTTATACAGGCATGCTGTGTTAAGCAAGCAGTCCGCATTGTTCTCGAGACCCAGCTCATCTCAATACGTACACCTAGTGGCAAGACACTGGCATAACACATCTCAGGACAGAAGAAACATGGCCCAACTGAGGAGCATGGTCTTAGTGAAGAGTACTATAATTAAGTAGCATGTTCTTATAGAGGTATATGGTCTTAGTGAGGAGCACATGCTGACTGAGGTGCATGGTCTGAGTGAGGAGTATGTTATAATTGAGGAGCATGGTCTGAGTGAGGAGTATGTTCTAACTGAGGTGCATGGTCTGAGTGAGGAGTATGTTCTAATTTAGCAGCAGGTGATGCATGACAAATCATCCTCCCCCATGCACTTAACTGGCCCTTCTGCCCATCTTACCTCTATGGGAGCTTTCAGCCGCCCTGCTACCCGGCTCTGGAACCCAGTACCACCCGAGCTCAGAAACATTATTTCACTATCACACTTTAAATCCACACTCAAAACTCATCTGTTCAAATGTGTTTTCTCTCTCCTCTGCAATGTCTTAATGATGTACATTTAATATGTTTTTTTTTAAACTTACTGTAATTATTGTTCTGCTTTAACATGGTAAACAATGCAGTTGCACCAAATATAATATTTATTAGAATACTCATTATCCATTATGCATTAGCACATATTTGCATTGAGTTGTCACAATATTTCAGTGCATTGTTACAGCCCTAGACTGTATGAAATGCATTAGAGAGTGAGGTCAGCCATGCTATCTTGGATTCCTGGCTACAGAATTGCTAAGGCTTAAACTCAGTTAAGTTGCTCATTTGCACATAGAGGATTTTGTTCCAACAGCAACAATTATGCCAAATAAGAATGTAAATATGGGTCCATGAGTGGGCCTTTACAGTTTAAGGGTTAATGCATTGTTGTTCCTTGAGATTTCTTAGTATTTGTAGGCTTAGTTCCATGCACCATCAACACAGTGCGTAAAACTGGGCTGAGACTTTGATGTCTTTTTGAAAGAGTTGTGCAAGGAGCTCATTGTTTATTTGCTCCTGGTTCAGATTGCAAACCAGCATAACTTAATCAGTGGCACTTCCTCCAGTTCTTTCCTCCCTGGACAAGCCCCAAAGGGCCAAGGCACAACAGGGCACCATGCTGCGAGAGAGATGCATGAAAAGCGTCATGAGAGGAGAGGGGTAAGGTGTTTTTTCCGGTCTCTTTCTCTGTCTTTCTCTGTTTTCCCTCTCGTTCCTTCTCTCTCTGTCTAACTTTGGTGCTCCTTAACTGTTGACTTGGTTTTTGTGCTGATTTGATTAGAGCTGATCTAATCAGGCTGGACTCATGGCTCGCTCTCCCCATGAAGAAAAGTAGCGCATAAAGCGTCTGACGTTTCATTTAAAGATATGTTTTGTGTCACCATTTAAGTGTGAAGGCATACTACGATAAAGGGTTACTTCAACAAAGCTTATCATTAATTATGCATACATAAGGCAATGCGTTGCATGAAGAATTTTGAAGACTTGAAGACACATTAAATACACATAGAGAACTGGAGTCAGTTAAACTGTTAAAATAACGGAAAACCATTTTTTGCTTCACAACAACAGTGTATTATTTTTTTACAACCTCTGAGGCTGAGTAAGCAATACAGGAAATTTGTTGTGGGAAATACAATCATGTGCAATAAAACACCTTCTCCTCTAGAGGGCAGCGTGAGTCATTGAAAAAGCACTAAGCCTTTTTATTTACTCAACTGAGCAGTTAATAAAAGGCTTAGTGGTTCTGTCATACAGCCTTCAACACTACTACTACTAATAATAACAAACAATAAGGCACAGTTAAAGGCATTGATACAAATAATAATTATTATAATAAGAATGTGCTCTTTGTTGCATAAAAAACAAATGCTGTATTGGTTAAAGACTCAATTAGCTAAAACAAAACACTTAGAGTACTGAGTTCCTAATACAGCTAACTTTCAAATACACTATCAGTCAAAAGTTTCAACACACCTTCTCAATCAATGTTTTTTCTTTGTTTTTATTATTTTCTACATTGTAGATTAATTTGGAATTCTGCAGTAAACCAGAATATGTTCTGTAATGAGGTAATGATGGACTGTTTTTTTACTGGTTCTTGCCATAATGTGCAGTAGAACCGTAGTGGAACAGGATCACGAACCTTGGACCAACCCGACCGTCACAACTGATGATCCCAAACTTTTTAAGAAGGAGAGAAACTCCACTAATGAACTCTTGATGTAGAACTCCTGTTAATTAAACACCATTCCAGGTCGATTCCTCCTGAATCTGAGTGAAAAAATGCCAAAAGTGTGCAAAGCTGTCATCAGAGCAACAAGTGATGTTTTCAATATTAATCTATAATGTAGCCGATAATAAACACAAATGAAATCGTTGAATGAGAAGGTGTGTCTAAACTTTTGACTGGCACTGTACATTGACATTTGGCAAACTTTGTTCTTTTCTTTGTGGCCTAAAATAAAACATTTAAAGATGTGTGAGCATCAACAGAGCAAAACAAAATCAAGTCATTAAAGCAACTGGGAGCTAAAGTCTGTATGGAAGATTTAAAAGATTTAAACAGAAGTGTGGAAAAACTACAGAAAATTTCTCTCAATGAAACAGTTACTGTCTTAATAATAACTATCAACCCCTTAAAAAGTGAAAGTGATCATTCGTGAACACACCACGAAATTCAACCTCTGCCTTTAACCCATTCACCAAGTGAAGCAGGGGGCAGCTATGAACACAGTGCCCGGGGAGCAGTGTGTGGGACGGTACCTTGCTCAGGGTACCTCAGCTGTGCCTAGCGGTCTTGGGAATCAAACCTGGACTTTCTGATCACAGGGTGAATGCCCTAACCACTAGGCCACCAGCTGCCCCAAATAGTTGTTCCCATAACGGGAGTCGAACCCGGGCTGCCTGGGTGAAAACCAGGAATCCTAACCGCTAGATCATATGTACTTACCTGACTATTCAACCAACAGAGACTTTAATCACACTTCATTCAAATACATAAACTTTCTTCCACTCCTCCAGCCATGTTTTTATGGAGTCCTGCTGGAACAGAAAAGGATCTGTGTCTACAAAGTTGGAAACATAGCTTGGTCCAAAATGTCTTAGTATACTTTGTTTTATATAACTGTGGCAATGGGTATGATTGAAACACCTGAATCTAATAATGAAGTGGTGTGTCCCAATACTTTTGTCCATATAACATATGTATCTTGTTTAACATACTGGTAGAAAAAACGACTATTTCGCAGTTAATTTTTCATATGATAAATATAACAAATAAACAGTAATAGTGTATTAAAATAGTCAGAAATGTGTTTGCTGTTGAGGATGTGTGCATGTTTTCACAGGGACGCCCTAACTATAGGGACATACCCTATGACCATGTTTAAGTCTGCAAACAAGTCTATTGTGCTTGTCACTCCCATGGCACTGTAAGCTATGCAAAATATTCTGAGCATGGGGGCTTATGCCTGGAATTAGCAAGGCTGAGGCACTAATAGTTCCTCTCAGAACTGGGCTCAACCAGTAGTACATCCTCAAAAATCATTTAAACCACTTCTGACCAGGACTAGCACAGACTGAGAACACCTGAAGGTAGGATGTTGTTCACAACAACCAAAGCAACGGAAGGGAAAACTTCAAACTAGTGTTTTCTACTGCTAACCTCTTTTCCTTTTAGTTGTTGCTTTATTATATAATTATAATTACGCCCGTCCCTTATTTTCAATACATATAATAAGTTTCAGTGGCATGGAAATGTTAAATCATTAAAAACTGTTCTTAAAAAACCCTTTAACTTATCTAATGTTGTAAGCTGAATGCTGGACAATGTTATTTATTAGATTTGAGATCTAATAAAAGATCACTCCATGAGTTTAGACTAATAATGTGGTGATGTGGGTGCTTGACTTATGCTGTAAGAGTAGAATTTTTAAATTACAGGTTTATCCTGAAACAGAATGTTTTCTAATAATAACTAAAACAGACTTTTATAGATATATCTAACTCTTAGCTGTCTCCCTCCCCGTCAGTTAATTCAATGCTTTGAACAGGGTTGATTTTGCATTTCGGGTTTTGGGGGAGCAGAACCTGATATTTTCTTGAGACATTTTTTTTAATGCAGATGTTTAATTCAGAGTTACTTCTTTCACCAAGAGATGATGATTGTGTTTGTAGTTGTGCTGCGTAGAGCGTTTGGTTAAGTGTGAGTTCATTGATTAGCAGACAACCGTAAAAAATTGAACTTCTAGCCTTGAGACTTGAGGACTTTACGCTTCATTCCAGCTTTTGCTTTCAAGTCTCGTTGTGTTTGCGTATCAAACTTTGTAGCATCTTCGAGAGCAGCTGCAGTTTCCTCATCACACTCGCATAAAATTCATACTTGGGGCGACCTTGCACTAAAAAAAACATTATCTATTTGAGTTTGGAAATTACAGCTCACAGAGAGCAACACACTCTAATGCTGCACATGCCTTTATCCCCAGAGACGACCTCCGCTCACATACCAATACGGACTCTTCTAGGCTGACCTGCCTTTCTGTCCAGCCTCTCTGTCTGACCTTCAGATCAGTAGGAGCCTACACTGCACTGCTGCTTGGCTCTATTTTTGGCACTATTGCACAATGAATCATGCCGTCATGTGGCATAGTCACGTCCCATTAGCACTTAGAACACAGAGAAGGTGGCTGAGTTTTACTGAGGAGTAAGTTAGTGAAAGTGACCATTGTGTCATACGTGAACACACCACAGCACACGGTGTGAACAGCACGAGTTCTTCTTCTGCATTTAACCCATTCACTAAGTGAAGCAGTGGGCAGCCAGGGACACAGTGCCCAGGGAGCAGAGTGTGGAGAGGCTACCTGAGACTACCTCAGAGGTGCCTAGCGGTCTTGGGAGTCAAACCCATCGCAGAGCGATTGTCCTAATCACTAGAATACCAGCTGGGTGCTCATCCTCCCATCCAAGAGAAGGAATAAATGTAACAAATACATAAATTCTCTATCTGTTAAAGGAAAGGGATAGCCATAGGTCCACTGCTGACTGTATAGTATTTTGGCAGCATAGTAGTGACATCTACATAGTAATGGTCCTGCTGGTGGTCTGGTGGTTAGGGAGGTGGCTTGTTGGTTTGAATCCCAGGACTGCCAGTGGTGCCACTGAGGTACCTTTGAGCAAAGCACCGTCCCCACACACACTGCTCCTCGAGCACTGTGTTCCTGACTGCCCCCTGCTTTGCTTAATAAATGTGTTGAATACAAAGAAAGAATGTCACACTGTGGTGATGGTGGCATTGCTGGAATTTTTAAAGACCGATTACACTCCCAGGCCTCTGGACACTCCAACACTGCTAGTACAGTATGTTGGTGTAGAGAAACTATAACTTCTGGCTGGGTATCTTATGTTGGTGATGTATTTAAAGCTCTGAAGAATGGTGCTGATACACTTTTACCAACTGGATATTGGCCCACAACAGGTGGTAGATTCATCTTCCAAAAAATTGACTGGTTGGTGGTGGTCTCTTTGCAATGAATGGGGGTAACAGGGGACTGTGCAGCAACACATGCCAACAGAATTTGTCCATGAAATACAACAGGAGGCTGACTGTGTTTCATTATGAAAGGTATATGTGTGGCAAAGAATTCAAATAGTGAAAGTGAGAGGGTCTCAAAAGTAGGGTTGTGTGCTGAGACTCTTTATCTTGATGTTCTATAGTCGGAGAAAACAGCTTAAATCTCATCACCTTCTTTATTAGAAGCCCCAACCTTGTGGGTCTGCCGGGCTACAAGGTTGGATGTTGGAACTGCCGCCATGCAGAATTTCTGCTATCTATCCTTTAGCCCTTCATCAATGGCCAAGTTCTGACCACAGAGCTACTCGTGGTTGGATATTTTGGGGTACTGGACCAGCCATAACTGAGCAGTGACACTGATGTGAGTAAAAACCCCAGCCAAGCCAATGCACATGCTCCTAATAAAGTTGTCAAATTAAGTAAAAATCTTTTTGGCTCTGCTAAAATTTGTAAGATTTAAACACCTACAATATGGAAAAAGAAATCTGCAACTGGGACAAGATGAACTGAAGCAATGAAACCTAGTTTATATCCTAAAACTTGTGGGAGTACAGTATCCCCTCGGCATACTGAAAAGTTATCAACTGTCATAAAAAGAAGAAGAATCTGCTGCAGCATGTTGTCTCAGTTTATTTAGTATTAGTAAGCTGTGCCCTGCCTAAACATGTGGGTAGAGAGTTATTTCAGCATTTCTTTTGTGGACGAGTCATTGTACGCTGCTAATGCATGCTGTTTTTTTAGGCAATAAAGTTTTCTGATTCTGATTATTTATTTACCTTTCCATTTTCTGTAAGGGCAATGTCTTAAACTGAGTTTAAAATGAAATTAAAGTGTTCTGGGAGCAGATTTGGCGACATAACCCACACGAAAAGTGGGAAATTACTGTATATTTATATTCTAAATACGGAATACATTTACATTTATGGCATTTAGCAGACGCTTTTATCCAAAGCGAGTTCCACTCCCTAACTACAGGGGGCAGTCTCTCCCCGGCGCAAGTTGGGGTTAAGGGTCATGCTCAGGGACCCAGTGGTGGTCTGTTGAAGGTAGGATTCAAACCCATGACCTCTTGGTCCAGAGGCAAGTATCCTACCCACTAGGCCCCATAACCCCCCCCCCCCCATGCGCATTTATGTATAATAATAAGACACAGGAACTCAATATAAGTGTGACACATTCAGTCCCACTACATATCAGTAGTGCTTGCTAACAAACTATGTAGGAAAACTCAGTCAATTATCAACAATTTTGCTTCAGTTGCTTTTAAAAGATATATAGTTGAATGTTAATAAGCAATCAAGTGTTCATAAAAGTGTTCATCAATTTCCTTAAAACCAAAGCGTTCCCTTCTTCATACTAGTTATTTAGGGTCATGTGAGAATATTACCCTTTATTTCAGTAAATCAACTGGCAGATTGTTTTCTTACTTTAAACCTTTAGATCTCATTTTCAGTAAAATACTTTTTTTGTTGTTTTAGCAGTACAGAAATTATAATGTTATGGCCACTTCTCTTGATCTTTTGCTGTAAACAAGCACTAATTTAAACAGATGCCACAGACAAACTGTTTACTGCAGCAACAGCAGTATTTAAAGGCAGCTATTTTGCAAAATGATGCATCATTTTGACTAAAATACAGTGCACTGATCTGCGTGAAGGTGACGATGTGTTAGACCGTGGAACACCAGTGGAACATGAAAAGCCAAAGTAAGACCGAATGTTCCATTCGACCTTTCTCAGACCTGTTTATAAACTTGCACTGGTCCCAGCGCCGACAAGCCAGTGTTTAGAGTTATATCAGGAAAAGCATGTGAATAACTGGCATATCTTTACCAGAGTCCCAAGGTTGTGACACCAGCAGTAAGCTCTGTGTGACACCTGCTGTAGCGTGACTTCTCAGAAATCCCCTGCATTTTATTTAACGAAGTGCGAGGGCTCTTGTTTGTCTTGGGTAGGAAGGTGGTTGCTGGATGTAGAACAAAACCCTACAATCCGACGAGCATTCTCGGTCCCCATAGTGTCATGCCATTTGCCTGGAGCAATACTGTGGGCTTGCACTGCAATGAAGGGAATCTTCGAAGACTATGCCGCTGGCTACTGTGCCGCCTCCACCATGCATGACAGAAAAGATCGCACAGTCTGTACAGATGACCTTTACTGGACAAGCTGTGAATGAGTGGTGGCCTTCACAAATGTATCCCTACACGACCTGATACTGTAGAAGTCAAATACGTTGCTGGGGAATAAAGCATTGCTGGGTGATCTCATTTAGGCATTTGTATCCTTATCTTTTGTGCGATCAGGTAACACTGGAACAACAGTGCAAAAGCAAGTTCTCTGTGAATTCGATCAGTTTGCGATATGACACATCTGGGATCTTAGGTGGAAGTTGAAAAGATGGACGGATCCAAACCTGAAGTTATAATGAAGTTATGACTGGTACACAGCAACAGCTACCATCCTCAGCGCACAGCTATTGAAGTGCAGGACAACAAAGTTTCTCAGAGAGTATCCAAGTCAAAGCTCACGCTCTCCAGGCAGGCTTCTGGACTTGGACCATAAAAGGCCAAAAATGACAAAAAAGGGTCATTCTGTTTGCTGTTTAGATTTTTTTATACTTTCCTTTGATTGCCCTGTATGATAACAACTAATAGCAATATGTTTATTGAACTCCTTTGTAGGCAAGCTCTGATTACAGCAATCAGCAGTGGCTAAGGATGTGGATTGAGCTCAAAAATAGCTTCTACTGTTTTTGACATTTTCATAAGCAAATATATTGTTTGCTGTATTTGGAGAAAATGAAGCAAGCAGCAGGTGCGCTGGCGGGGATTGATGCCGCGTTTAGTGTACGGTCAAGTCAAGTGAGGATAGGAAGTTTGGTGTTTTTTAATTTAATTTCTTAACAGTGCTACATATTTTGTCATTCAGCTCGGCATGAGTGACATGAGAGCAAAGTGTGTGACTGTTCAAACAAGCAACACAAGACTTTCTGTGAGCCTGGCTTGCGCATTAGGGCCGACCCAGATTTATCACTGTTGTTTAAGGGGTTATTACCCTACTGTTGCTCCGCTTCAGTCTGAGTGAGTGAGATTAACAGCCTGCTGAGTGGATTCCTGACCGGAGGCAGGGCCGGAGGAGCACGGTGAGTTTTACATTCGCCAATTGATGGCCACTGTCAGGAGCCCTCCCCTTCAGCCCACAAAACAATATTGACAAATGTGCATGCCGCACTCTTCCCAGGAGTGGCATGTCGATCTTTTATTGCCAGTCAGCCTGGGCCCTGCTGAATAATCTGTTGACAGAAGCCTGTCCACGTTAGAGTGCCCGAGTAATGGCCACCTCTGACTGCGACTGCACCCCGTGCTGTACCTGCCAGGGACGTCTGTGCGATTCCAGGTATTTCCAATATGCAACCCCACTGACTAACAACGTAAGATAAAGAGAGAGGATTTATCGTTCAGATAGGGGAGGAAGGAGGAAATTGCCTCTGCCGGCTCCGCTTAACGGGGTGCTCTCTCAGTGCGAAGTAAATATTTGCCACTCGACTGCAGCGCTCACCAGCAGTATTGGCAGTGTTTTATTTAACAGTATGTGGCATTAAACAAAAAGAGCCCTCACAATGCTGATGAATCCTCATTTAGTGAGCTGGAGGATGGGAGGAGGCTGTGGTCTTTCTCATTAAACATTTGCATCATTCAGTCGACTCTGTTCCTGATGGTAAAAGGATATTGTTTGCTGTATTTGGAGAAAATTAAGCAAGCAGCAGATACGCTGGTGAGGACTTATGCGCTTTTAGAGTACGGTCAAGTCAAGAGAGGATAGGAAGGTTGGTGTGTTTTGATTTAAATTTAGATTGTAATTCTTGTTGATTTCTTAACAGTGTTACATATTTTGTCATTCAGTCATATGTGAAAGTTAGAGTACCCCTGGTCAGTTCACCTACATCTGTACAACCAATACATAATTATGGTTAATTGGCTGAATTTAAGACACACAAAAGACAACGAAAAGGTTTTTAGCTTTTTTTCTCATGTTTTCAACAAATTCCATTTGTACTTTTACTCCTCATTAAGAAGTGATTAACTTATGTATACAAAGAAATTTAACAAAATGTTACCAAGTATATTCACACGTCCACATATGGTTGTAATTTCACTTTAACATTTCACCTTAATTTAGGTTTTATAGCACTAATCAAGTGCAAAGAGTCACGGTTCAAGCTAATATCATTGTTGTGTTAATAAGTTATGATGTTCACTACTTAGTAAAAGAAGCCATACACAAAATCTAGAAAATACTAAAATGAAAGATTTAAAGGCTGTTTAGTAAAAACATCTGCCAATACGGTACAAAACAATAATATTCCATTCAGATAATGTCTTAAACCTGGTAAGAAAGTCTGTAAAAATACCAATCTGAAAATTATTACTTTGCATATGACTGTATATAACAAATAGGTAAACCATTACTGGGTTTTTATTTAGTAACAAAATATTATCCTAAATTATTTTGAATTAATAAATGGTCTTTTATACTTACAATTTTTATCCTGTTACTGTTCTCATCACCTTTGAAATGCTGAAATTGTTTTTAGTGTGTAGTCCAACAGATGTTATAATCATTATGATTAATAATAGCGATCCTGTTATGTTTATACAAACCATCTGTCAGAGTGCAGGCCGGCTGGCCCACACCCTGAACTCCCTCTTGGGACACAGGAACGGACAGACGTAAGGGATTCC
>JBBPDE010000038.1:15141911-15172085 GCA_037974605.1 Nannopetersius ansorgii | reverse complement strand
AATAATAATAATAATAATAATAATAATAATAATAATAATAATAATAATAAAGAATAATTTGTTTGAAAATTATTATTGAATAAAATAAAACTGCCTACTATGACAGTGCCTGAGGAGGGGAATAAAAAGAGGATAATTCATATACTTTTATATACCATATTTTATAGAAGTATATAATATGGCTGTAAACAAGGGAAGGGGTTAGAACACATCCTACCTGCAAGGGTAAACACACTGTTTCCAACAGAAATGTGCTTAGATCCAGAGGCACAGTACAGGTTGGACCCATACGATAATATTACAGCAAACAGGCCTCCATATCAGATCATCATAATAAAGGACTTCTGGTCAAAGGATACTAACAAGCGAGCAACAAGCCACTCCTCTCCTCAAAATATATGGAGCGTACCATGTAAAGTGATACAGGGTAAGAATGCTCCAGTGAAATTCCCACTGTAAACATTTGATTTGAGTCACATATAAACATCTCACTGAAATAACAAAAAATTGCCCATCAAGATTTTCATCTTCGCATAAACAAGTGCAATACTCTCAAGGGACAGATCTAATCAATGGCTCATTTTCCCCCTCTTGCATTGTCCTCTTTGCCTGTGATACAAAATACCTAGGAGTAGTAATATTATCATGCTCACATTGTTTCTAAATAGTATTCATATTTACTGCTACGTCAAACAAAGAGGACGTTCTACGATACAGAAAGTAAGTTAATTGATGGTTTTAAAAGTGAAAAGTGACTAAATCCAGAAGCAGACTACAACTGGAATGGCTAGAGTATGAAGGGAGTAATTCTTATAGCCTGCTATATTGCAAATGCCCTTTGATATAATTGTTTATATTACTCTATGAATGTAAACTTCAAATACATATAATTAGCTACAAAATACAGTGATAATGAAATAAAAACCTTGACAAACAAAACCCGCACCGACCGTGGACACGTACATGGCTTTACAAAACTTGTAGAGCCTTACAGAACTTCTTAGTCCCTTCTCGGCACTATATAAATATGTCCATATATATTTAATCTTCGTCAATATATTTTACATTACATTAAATTTTCTTGGTGGGCTTGCTAATCTAAGCTATCAGAACTTGAAAACTACTATTGATTGTTTAGAAGAAGTTTTCTTGTTTGAGGTAGGGGTGCACAGAGGGACATGACCCAAATTCACCTTTTTAAAAATATCTCTGCTTTGGGTTCCCCTGAGCTTTGCTGCATTTTGAGGAAGGGAGCACTTTCCACAGGAAAAGCCACATGGGAACATTACAAACCGCAGTCTCTGGACTGTGAGTAAAAGGACAAAGCGTTTCTCATCATTTCTAGGGTGAACACCAGAACTCAATGAGGCAAATGGACCAGGTGTGAATACGACTGCATCCACAATTCAACACTAACACACTTGTGCAAAACCAGTGAGAAAAGTTATTGTCATCGCAGTCACAGTACATTCAGCGGGTCCTGTAGAAGCCTGCAGTGTTTCACCTGAGGCCCAGTCGCTGTGCTAATGCTCATCTCCTTAAACAGTGCTCTGGGTCCTCAGCTCCTGTTCATGAAATGACACAGTGAACCCACGGCTAGCCGTGAGTCAAACGTTTGCCTCTGATTTTTGTACGTACCCAGCATTCCTCTTTTTGAGGCGTTGATTGCACTGTCATAAAATAGCCAATATTAGGTTACAGCCTTACCAATAGCCTAATATTAGGTTGAAAAAGCTCACAAATGAACAAAACCAAGCTAAACCACAGAACCAACAAAAAAAGTTCAACTGAAACGAAGGAATATTTTCCACACTGCATTACTGAAAGGTAGACCTAAACCAGGATCTGTGTTGGCCTGCTTGGATTGGAGTGCTCTCTTAATGTTTGAAATAAGTCATTATGAACAGGCTTAAAGGCAAACTGATTCTACAGCTGCAAGAATGGGGACCTCTGCGAAGCTGCCTTTCACTCAGTGCTTCATCCCATTGTTAGGGTCTCTGTTAGACCAGTTCTTTTTGTAGCATTCATCCAGGTTTGTTCCAAGGAAGCTGCACAATCTGACCTTCAAGTCACCTGTAATTCTGCAAGAGGTAGCCTTTCCATTCAACCTTTATCACACAGCCAAAAATGAAACTTCTGTGCAAAGTCTATTAGGCTGGTTCAGTGTAAACACACAATTTTGACTTCTTCTTCCAAAATAAAGCTAGTATTGGGCACTTGGAGAATTACATGGATGGTTCCCTGTTCAGTATTGCCTTCTTTGGCCAGTGACCTCCTTAGGTGTAGCCCAGATTCTCCATCTCATTGCGGTAGCGCTGTTCGGACACTTTGCTCTTGTGCTGCTTGCTCTCCAGGTGCAGACGGAAGTCGGCCTCCTCGCTGGCCCCCGAGTTGCACATGGAGCAATAGAACTGGCCGCTGGGTGTCACACACATGGCCAGGTCCCGAGGGATGCGCTGCCTCGGTCGGGGATTGTAATAAGGCCCTGAAATGAACATGAACAAATTCGTGAGTTCACAGTATGCACAGCGGCTTTCTGCCTGCAGGCAGTAGCATGTGCATGTGCACATCAATGATGCATATGTGGTCTAAATATGTCATATACAACACACACAAATAACAAGGGGTTATATTCAGAAGAAAACCATGTGACATCCCATTTGTATGTGTATTCACATTTATGATGCAAAGATTTGATACAGATGTGGTCAAGAGTAAAATGAACATCAACCCAATTTCCTGTTTGTTTATTTTTTAGCTGCATTTATATCATTTATTTCACTTCGAATTAATTGAACTCAGTGCATAGGAATATATACACCGCACATGCAGAAATGAACATTCGCACGCAGCTGCTTTCAGCTCTTCACTGCTGCCCTCGTCATAAGCTAATGAGAACAGATGCCAGTAGCCTTAGGGGAAGACAGGCCTTCCATGACCACAGCACTGTCTATCTGAATGTGGCATCTTAAAGAGCCAGTATAATGAGCAATCGTGCATTCTTCAAACAGAGCCTAACTAGATAAGTATTAATACTGCTGCAGGCAAGAATTATAGTCAGTTGCAAGAAAGGTCTAAATCTCATTCATTTTTGGATGGAATTTAGCCTTGCTATTTCCGGTGTGTTTATTTTTTTTACAATATGATTAAACCCAGAGCTGTGGTAGCGCTCTGTGTTGTGTTCTATGATTCATCTGATAGCCTGAAGATGCAATGTGCAGAGTGTGTGCGTATGTGGGTAGGGGAGAGACAGGGGCTATGAGGGAGGGTCAGTGAGGGCATGTGTGATTGAGACCTGCCACCATGCATGTGACGTCCAAAGGGCCGAGTTGACGTGGGGTGGAGTATCGGTTTGCAAACACCAAAGGCCTGGCGCTGTGCCTGCATTTAGCGAGACTACTGCCGTACGCCGGATTTGTGCAGGCTGGTCCACTATCGCTGAACGCTGCTGCCAGCCTCTGAAACAAGGCCCTGCTGCCAAAGCATGGATCAGGAATTTAGCATTTAGCGCCACTGCTCTGACCACTGGCCAGAAACTAAGCTCTGCAGGCCACTCTCCACACAGGAGTGCAGGCATGTGACCATCACGACCGCACCACCATCTAAAGCGAGCGACTGCATTGTAGGAATTCAGCATTAGATCCCACTACTCCTGGATAATCCACGATAGACTCTCTACGGGGGGCTCACTTAATAACAGACTATCTGGTGAAACTCACTCAATTGTCAGGGTTAAGGTTAAGCACTAGAACCAAAAAATTGGGGTTTTATTTGTTTAGTTGAATTAAGGTGTTATTTGTTTTAGACATTTTACAGTTGTCTGACATTTGCCAATAGCATGAAATGCTGTTGTGGTGATGTTAAAAGATATTAAGCTGATTGCAAGTATATGACTAAATGTGCTAAACAAAGGGCATGATTTCAACTCAATATTTTAAAAATGGAATATTTTGAAAACATTAACTGTAGAACTGTCCCCAAGTATTTGTCTCTTATATCCCTCTTCTGCAGAAAACACTGTCAATGGCAAAAATTTGGGTGCAGCAGGTGGCCTAGTGGTTAGGGCGTTCGCCCTGCGATCAGTAAGTCGTGGGTTCAGTTCCCAAGACCACTAGGCACCTCTGAGCTATCCTGAGCAAGACACACACTGCTCCCTGGGCGCTGTGTTCCTGAATGCCTGTTGCGTCACTTGAATGGATGGTGAATGGATTAAATACAGAGGAAGTATTTCTTTCTGTTCCCACTGTGTACTGTGGTGTGTTCACGTATGACAGAATGGGCACTTTCAAATGACTTATTTTGCATTCAAATTCAAAAGAGGGCTGAGGTGTATCTGTTCAAAAATGTATGGTTTCAGCCATACTTTAAACACACATACTCTGGTAATTAAAGTGTATATGTGTGTATATTATATATTCTATATACACATATTAAAAACAAATCAAATTCATATACATACACATATATATGTATATAATGTTAATTAACACATATATGTTGTAAATAGTAGGCAATCAACAAATCATACAATTAACATAATTCAAAACGTGATTGTCCACATTAGCTGTGGATCTCTTTAGTTCCCACGTGTACCTGGCATGGCGGTGTTCATGTGTGTCCTGCGATTCTTGTTGAGTCTGTACTCATTCCCTTCTTTTCTGGAACGTCTCTGTGCAAGGTCTGCTGTATCTCTGTAAAAACAGCTCTGTGAGGATCTTTTGGCTCATCTTTGACACAGAATAACACACAGCGTCATAGTGGTTATTAAATGAACTTGCTTATGAATTATAAATTATGAGTTTTGAGGAAATCGCTTTGATCATGGTAACACCATAGTGCTGGAAATGTAAGATGATGCTTTGTGCTGTTTAAAGTACACCACTTTAATTATGTCTTTCATAATTCTCCTCCCACAATGTGTGTGCTGAGACTAGGCTGGGCTAGGCTGGGTTTGATACGATCAAGTGTTTAGCAGGATGCAGTGTCCTATCTTCCCACTCTTGTTATCACTTGCAGCCACATGAGTGTTTAAACGTGCTCCCTGGCTATCACTAAGAGACACACGGAAGCGAAAACCAAACGGAAGAAATCTTTCCTACATGCAAAACTGCAGGCTAGGCATAAACTTCCCCTTTCACTGACACTTAACAGATGAGGATCTTCTGTTGAAAATGACCTTTATGCCTGCCCAGTTTGCTCAGGTCCAGACCTTAACTATAACAAAAGCAAACCACACTATGACGGGATCATTTTCACAACGGCTTCTGTGTGTTATCCCATCTAAGGTTTTAGGATATTTAAAAAAAATCTTGATACTTCTCAGTTAAATAAGAAAAAATGGGTTGCTCAGCTTTCATCAAAGTGTTTCTTTTGGCAGGAAGAGAAGGTCTTGCTTATTTAAATGAAACAGATATTTACATTATATTTGCAGCAAAGGTGAAATGTCGTGTCTTGTGTACTGATGAGTCATGGGAAATGGAGTAAAGGTGTAGGCTTTAGCATTATTTCCAAAGTAGTACAAACATGGTCTCAACTGTATTGTTATTAATAATATATTAATGTCATTGTGTTTTAGATTACATTTGTGTTTTATATTAGACAACTGGGGGAAAAGGCTGCTAAAACATGCTCATGTGTACTGAAAACAAATCGAAAAACTAGATATTCGATGGCATTGCGAAACTCACGAGGAGTTGGAGCTTTGCTGGGCTTCGGCGAGTCGGAGCCTCTTGGCGTGGTTCTTGCCCTGGTAATGGGCGTGCGCCACAGCGGGGGAGCTAAAGGATGCATCGCACAGCTTGCAGTAGTCATTCTCTGTGGCCAGGATGACCCGGCTGGGGCCCTTAAAGGGCGTCTGCAGGCAGGAGAGAAGTAGAGGCAATGAAAGACTCCCTGGCTCAGAAGCTGTCTCTGATTACAATCACACCGGCTTTGCTGAATGAAGACTTACAGAGTGACACCACACGATCAAACTACACTTAAAGCTGTGGCTTTTTGTCAGGTGATTGTGAAAAAGGAAGGTGCGTGAGGTGCAAGGCAGGCCATCTTGCCTCTACTGTGCACAAAAGCTGGTGAAGTGGAAAGGAAAAAACATGTAGAGTTTTACCTGCTTGGCCACTGCGGCAGCAGTCTCTGTAGGTGGAGAGGAGAGGGACTGCTGTGAAACTGGCTCTACTTCCTCTGGTATTCTGATAGGGGGTGGCTGCTGACTACCAGCATAAAAATTTCGCAGCTTCTTGCTGTGGTTTTTGCCCTGGAACGAAATTAATGCATGCGTCACATTTTCGCTACAAGGACTGTACCCAGGATATCATGAGTAACACTATTAGCATTCTTGTATTGAGTTATTTCATAAAGGAAAAGGGATCATGCAAAACCTAACAACCATTTCAAGGTCGAGTAATTTGTAATATTCTACAAATATGATTCTGAGTCAGAATATAAATAAGTTCCATATTAAAGACACAATTTTAGAAGTCGATTAGAATAGAATAGAATAGAATAGAATAGAATAGAATAGAAAGTGTATTGCTGTGCATTTCACCTGATAGTGGGCCTGTGCTTGCTGGGCTGAGTTGAGTGTGACGTTGCACAGTTTGCAGTACAGAGGCTTACACAGCTCCTCCAGCGTAGTGTCCTGCTCAGGGCCCACTTTCTGGGAATCCTCCTCAGGGAGTTGATTGGAGACTGGGGGCACTGTAATGGGGGAGCTAGGAACAAGCTGCAGATGGGGAAGCGGCTTGGCAGGCAAGGGGCTGCAGAGTGAAAAAGCAAGGGGGTCTGGGGGCATCATCACCGGGGGTGGCCCCAGGGTCTGGCTGGGGGATACTGGCTGAAAGGCCTGAGACTGCTGCTGACACATTAGATTCAGAGGCGGCTTCAGAACAGCCTCTGGACCTGAAAGCCAAACCACATACAGCACATAAGATTCCGAGGAGAAAAGAACATGACAAAGAAAAGAAACGATAATGCAGCTCCCTGTCGAAAAGACATATGCAATCAAGTGCAGCAAATTAGCCTCCCTCAGAATAGCACGGCTGAACTGCATGAGGCTGACAGTTTAGTGAGCAATGTAAGGCCGCCCTCAGCCCCCATGGTTAAGACACAGAGACTCCTTCTAGCAAAAATGTTCCTTTCTGCATCCCCCACTATAGATGTGATTACGGCTGATTCCTGCCTACTTGACTGTGGACATTTTTGGCCCTAATCTGTGAGCACATTGCTTCGGCGGCTCTGCGGCCGAGCGGCGGGATTGGACGTCAGCTGCTGCACTGCTGTCCCAACGTTTTTCCACTGTATCAGTTGTGACGACAATGATTCGGTGGACTGAAATAGCATCAGAGTGCAAGAGACTACTGTTTTATTTCCGCTTGAACAAACGGAGGACGGGTCAATGCCAGGAGTGTTTTGAATAAAAGCCTTGAAATTTAAGGGAGGAGAAATATGTACCAAGATCTCCACACGATTCCAAATTGACAAGTGATCGGAAAAACATTGGTTCAGTATAGATTTGAGCTATTTATCCACATGCAAAACTATTCCTCACCAGTTCTTATTCTGCCCCCTCGATCTTTCTGATGCCAGAAGACAAACCTGATACGTCTTGGTCATCAGAGAACACAAGTCCAGAAATAGGCCCAAACAGGACCAACATAGTAGCAGATCAGATCAAGGTCAGAGGGACAAGCCTGTTTTTCTTCCTCCCAGATTTCATCCACGGTTTTAACCTACAGACGGGCAACAACTGCAGTCGAAGCATCACCTTTTTTTTCAGAGTAGTTGGAAGACGGCAAAATCTTACAGTGAAAGATGCTACCCTTCGACATCTATAATGCAAGCTGTGCTGAGCACACGAGAAGGTAAAGGTAGAAACTGTTTGGTGCAGGAGCTTGTCTTACAGCACCTGCTGGTGCAGAACACTGGTGAGATATTTCTCCTGTTTCTGATCAAGGACTCACATTCAGATGTGCCATACTCTGCTGCAAATTGCTGTAAGAAATAAGATTTTAGACAAACAATAAAACAAGCTATGCTTCACCTGCAGTCTGATCACAATACAAAAGCACAGGCAACCCCACATTTGATCCTATAGTAATGGTCTCTATAGGAGTACGCTCAATAAAACTTGGTGTGAGCCCACCAAAAGCCTTCACTAACAAAATACACTGATGGAGCCATTAACCTGATCACGGTCTGCTGTTTAGAGTGTTTGATGAAAGATGACTCACTCCTGCTTTAGTTCAATACAGCAATTCCCTCCCAGCTGTGGATGCTCATGCAAAGAGTGGGCCTTGGGCTTTTTTGCAGGATATCAGCGTGGTGATCATTACTTCTACATCTGAGATATTTTATAAAAGAGAATGTAAGGGAATAAAGGCACGTTTTGAGCAGTCATTGACCCCCTGAACACAATGATGAATATTAGCTGATCTGAACAGCTGCAGAGCAAAATCTGCTCAGAGGAAAGTTGGTGCTCATTAGGAGAGACGGTGAGAGGAGATAAATCAGTGATTATGAATCGTAAACCATCTCCGTATGTTCATAAACATGGTAACATGGATCAGTCCAGCCACTGACAGACCAAAGTAAAGCTGTTAATTTCTGTTCGAGGAGGCGGACGAACCCTGGGAAGTCTCACGAAAACGAACAAAAATGTTAGAAGAAGAACATTTGAGACAGTTAATGTTGTTTGTTTCACCTGCTGCTGCAGCAGTAAGGATGCAGAGCCTCTGCCTCGCCACACAATGCAACGATAAAATATATAAATATACAGATCACAGACTGTCTTACCTGGAACGGGAGGGAAATAAGGACTGCCGTTGCCGTATGTGACAGGCTGAAAACTGTACGTGCTGCAGTAATCGGCACTTGGATAAACTGCATCTCTGTTCTGGACATTCATCGCCATCTTCCCGCATCCTTCGGAGCCGCACAACTTCTTCCACCTAGACGAGTACCTCGCCTGACGCCTCCAGAAAAGGGGTGTCACCTCACAGCAGGATCGCGAATAAAAGCGAAAAACGCACCCGGTGTTCTGGTGTTTTCCATCTGTTTAATTGTTGTTTAGTGTCTGAAAATAATACTCAAACTGCCACCCAGATAACAACAGTAAGCCTCGAGAAAATACAACATTCAGAATTGAAACCACCCTGTTTCGAGTTGGTATGGTCCACATCTAAGCGAGAACTCAGAAATGTGATTGACAATTTTGCACTTCAGTGTAATAAGACTGCACAAACACACAATAACAACATTTAGGACATAAATAAGCCCAATAATAACAGAAATAATAATAATGATAATGATAGTAATAATAATACAACTATAATAATATGATAGTAATAATAGCAACAACACCAACAACAACACTAATAATAAGGATGTTATTATTGTTATTAATTATGTTATTATATTAAATAGTAATACATCATAATAATTATAAATTAGTAAATAAGGGAACAAATGAATGCTGTATTTGTAACAAGTTGTATTTGGCTCATGTTTATACCCAGCATTTGTGTATATATCATAGAGTATTTTCATTTTTTTCTACAGATTTTTAAAATGTTTTTAGACTTATATATTTTATATTGTTCTTGCCTCTGTGTCTCTGTGTGTCTGTCAGTCAAAATCAGTTTCCTCCAGGATCAATTAAACATCCGGATTCTGATTCTGACAATGATCATTTTTAACAATCAAACAAATTGACTTTTCAGAAATGACTGGAAAAGACAGGAATTTAGTGGCTTTAATGGTTTCACACACGTTCTTCCACAAACACATAGATTAATACAGACTGTGTACGCCTACATTATCAGTGGTTTATTTCACAAAATTCTGTGTTGTGTTGTGTTGTGTTGTGTTGCTTTGTGTTCTTTTAATAGTTGGCTCTTTTACAGACTCTGCTCCATAATACACTACATAGAAAAAAAAAAGATATTGTAGCACCTGACCATTGCACCAGCAGGAAATTTAATGAAACTGCATTTAAATACATAGACTTTAATCTGGAGTTGGTCCCCCTATGCAGCTATAACAGCTTCCACTGTGGAAACAGCTTTCCACAATATTTTGGAGTTTCTGTTGTATTTTGTGCAACAGAACTGATACACTGATGTTGGACGAGAAGGTCTGGATCACAATCTCCGTTCCAGTTCATCCCAAAGAGAACTCACTGAACTCCTCCAGCCATGTCTTTATGGAGCTCGCTTTGTGCACTGGGACACAGTCATGCTGGAAAAGAAAAGGTTCTTCTTCAAACTGGAAGCATGGCGTTGTCCAAAATGGCTTGGTTTGCTGAAGCATTAAAATTGCTATTCACTGGAAGGAAGGGGTGTAGTACAAACCCTGAAATACAGGTTTGTTCCATAGTTTCATATGATAAAACTTGTATCATTTAATTTATAACAATTACGCTACAATAAAATGACTCATCTGCAGTGACAGGAATTCGATGGTTTTAATGGTTCCTAAACACAACCATGCAGCCACGCTTATTTCCAGACACACAGATTAATACATACTATGTGAGCCCACTTTATCACTGGCTGTGCAGGGTAGGTTTTTTTTTTCATGGCCCCCTTTCCTCCAGTGAAGGTGCTTGATTTTAATAGCTGCAAGGGTTGAATTGGTCAGGTGCCCCAATACATTTGTCCACATGGTGTAGACATGGTCGGTCCTTGATTTCACTTCCTTCTGTGTATGGCCAAACGTTTTGGGACAAACCTGTTTTCTTCAGGGTGTGGCCAAGCCCTCTTACTTCCAACGAAGCGCTTAATCTTAAAAGCTCCAAAGACTAGACTGAAGTATGTGTATTTGAATGCAGGGTCAGTGTCTTTGCTGGTGGAATGGTCAGGTGTCCCAATATCTTTGTCCACATAGTATAGACTACATTCAGTGGTTTATTGTGTTGTGTTGGGTTTTTTCGTGTTTTTTAAATGTGGTCTGTTATACAGACTGTATGATCAGCTACTCATCTTGATTGTGTTCTGCGGAGGTTCTGAGAGAGGAGCTGCTGGAGACGGAGTAGGTCTCAGCATTTCTCGCGGGAGCAGGATTGTTTGGAGAAGAGGAGACTGTCCTCTGAGGTTTAGACCGGCTCCTCTCAGAGCTCAGTTCACATGTTAACATGACTGTGGCGTTTTCCTGCTTGTCGGCGTCTGGTGAGCTTGTAGTGGAAATGGTGTATTCTCTCCTCTCTCGGTAATGAGACATTTCTGCCTCCGAGCCGAGCCGAGCCGAGCCGTCCGTTGCCATGGAGAGAGCCGGAGTGTCAGGACGGGGCGGCTAGGCCTTGGAGCCGCCTGGAGAGGAGCGACCCAGCCTCGGACTACTCCCAAATCTCTCCCCCATACGGTGCGTAGGTTCAACCGACACCGACAGCTTTTCAACTGACCCCTCTTACCACCCGAGGGGATAAACCACTACGACACAGCTTCCTGGCTGCACAACAAAGATGAAATTCTCTAAAAGCTCAATGTTGACCGGTGTCGAAATTTTGTTTACAAACTTCTGCACATCAGAGAACGCTAGCATAGCCTAGCCATCTGCTAGCCAGGCGGCTGAGCTATGCTAACGTTCCTCACTTTTTTCGACAGAAATAAAACATGGCACCAATTTTAAACCTAAATGCTACAATCTATCAGCTTTATCACAACTGTCTTGCTGTAATTTACACTCTTGAGTTTGAGAGACTCGCCTCGGTTTATTTTAGCTGGAGATTTGGGACACTCCCATTCTAATTAGCTAGCTTCACTTCCACCAGAGCTTCAGGCATCCGGGCTGGTTTAGGTGGATTGTTATTTATGTCTAGTGCGATTATAAAATAAAGGAGGGTGGTATGTTAAGCCCAGAGAGCATGTTTTTAGTTGTGACCAGATGGCAGCACCAGAAAACGTGAGTTTTATTGAATTTGAGGAGATTTTATGTGGCTGGGGAGACTGTATTAGCCTGTTAGCAGTGGAGCTCCAGAGGGAGAGTGGGCTAAAATAAACGGATTAACCACAGAGAGGGAGCAGCCGAGCTCAGGGGTTTCCTTCTAAACTCCCGGCTCACACACAGGACACTTGGTTGTGGCAGTTAGGTAACATCATTTGCATCAGAGAGGTTTGACTAGATTTTATTGAATTATATGGAATATAAACCACATACACTTGAACAGCCGTCCGTTTCGAAAGGGATCCGCCGTTTTTACTGGGTGTGATTAACACACTGTCGTGCTGTTTTGTCTCTTTTTTTTTTCGGGGGGGGGGTGGGGGGGGTGGTGCTTTTTTCTCTCTCTTATTTGGGAGTCTGTGCTATTTTCTCTTTTTTGTTTGACTGCTGTTGTCTCTTTTTGGGTGTCTGTTATTTTGTCTCTTATTTGGGTGTCTGTGCTGTATTGTCTTTTTTTTGTATTTGTGCTGTGTTGTCATGTCTTGGGTGTCTGTGCTGTTTTGTCTCTTTTTAGGTGTCTGCTCTTCTACCATTTGCTTGGGGTTTTCTGATCAATATGGCTGTTTATGACTGAGATATTTTTCTTAGATAATAATCTCTCTAAAGAAGTAATTTGACATTTTAGTCAGAGGGAGTGAGATCTCAATTTTTATCATGTAAAAATAGCTGTTTTTCGTGGCTTTGAGTGTTGTTTTGAATATATGAGTTGTTTACCATCAAACCAGATATATTCCCTCTGCGATCTTTACAGAACACTACACAAGCAGTGTAAAGGCGTATTACTTGGAGAACTGATGGTTTACTCCTGAAAACTCAGCTGAAAGTTTCCAGTATGAAGCTGGAGCTATTCAGGTCACCATAAAGGTGTATTAAGGTGAGTATTTCTATTGCCAGTTTGATATACATTTAAACCTCTACTACCAGTTTGAAGGACTGGATCTGTCTGTGTTTTTGTTTCACAACTTGAATGCACTCTAATTCTTATTCAGATAAGTTAAGCTTAGAGAGCTGTTTGATTTGTGATTGTTCTTAAGGTAGAGGGATCAACATATTTCAAAGGATTCCTTGAAGTGGAGTGACTACGTGGTGCAACTTGTCTACAGTGTCTTAACTCTTGGAGATGCACTTGTCCATAGGGAGGGAAAAAAAACGAGTCATCCACTTGTGTGAGAAGTGCCAAATATTTTTGGCTCCATGTAAAGGGGAAATAACTCGCCTCTCACTGAGTGATAAATTCTTTTCATTGCAGCGTGACTCAGATACGGGATCATACCTTTATTCCCGTAAGCTGCTGAATGACACATCTTGTTTTGTTATTGAGACTGCAGTCAGTGAGGTCTCTGCGTTTGCTATGACTAGGGTGTTATACATTTGGTGTCTCAGTGGACATCTACTATATCTTCTATGTAGTGTTTTTCTGTCCTATATCATAATAATGGAGACAGTGAGTGGGGAGGTCAGTATCACAGTTTAGTGTGTTACCATTTTCAATGGACGTTTTGGAAAATGAGGCTTTTTGGATGTTGACTTCAAAACAGTTGGTTGGTGTTCCAATGCGTTTGGAACATGAGCTTAACGAGGGGGCTGTATGTATGAACTGTTCCTGTAAACTTTGCATGAATGTGATGTGTTTTTGTTACGTTTTCTGTGGGTTTACTTTAGATAGCTAGAACACAGTCACCTCCTCCGTTTTAGTTTCTTTCTGATTGCTTTCCTTTTGTAAGCACCTGTTTTTTAGCATTGATTTGCAACGTAGGACTTGTTCCTGGTTGGAAAATCAGGTGGTGTTTTTTGTTAGCAAATATTCACTGTGAAAACTAACACACTAAAATGTGAGTTCAAATGACTTTCAACTTCTAATAGACGTTTCACCAATAGTAGTTGGCAGCATGGGCAAAAAATTACATTACTGACATTTGTCAGTAAAGTCTGTTTTTGTAGATTAAACAGTGGCTAATTTTGCTGCAAATAGCCACGTTTAACAACATAAACTCTTTTTATTGTGCAAAATGACATCAAAAACTGAACAATTAATGGGTAAACATTATTTGCTGCCTTGATATTAGGATGTGTTTTCATTGTTTGAAAATTGCATGCAAACACTGAGCATTGACTGAAAAAAAAGGGGAAAAAGTATAACAGAAAGACCTGTGCACAATTATTTTCCTTAGTGCGTGCAAAACACTGAATGTGCATTATGTTAGGGCAAATAGAGTTAGGGCAAACATTTATTGAGTGTTGTATAGCAAAGTCAACAAAAAAAGTGTTCAGCCAGTTTAGGCTGCTACTGTAATAATTGCAAACAGTGAGAAAATTGTTCATTTGTGTGAAACAGTTTGTATGATGTTTATCATCATTTTCTTTTTCAGTTGGTTGGTTTATTTTCCCTGTACTGCAAGATTGTAAGGACTAGAGATCATGCCTCCAAGACCCTCTTCTGGAGAACTATGGGGCATTCACTTGATGCCCCCCAGGATTCTGGTGGATTGTCTGCTGCCCAACGGCATGATCCTGACGCTGGAGTGCCTCCGTGAGGCCACCCTCAACACCATCAAGCATGAACTGTTTAAGGAAGCCAGAAAGTACCCGCTCCACCACCTGTTACAGGAAGAGACATCCTACATCTTCGTCAGTGTAACACAGGAGGCTGAGCGGGAAGAGTTTTATGATGAGACAAGGAGACTCTGTGATCTCAGGCTTTTCCAGCCTTTCTTAAAAGTAATTGAACCCGTGGGTAATAGAGAGGAGAAAATCCTTAACCGAGAAATAGGTATGAGCTCCGCAAAGAGCCCCCCTCAGGGGCCTATTTCTGAGTGCCCAAATTCAAATTGAGCCTATATAATGCAAGAGTGTAAAATGAATATTGAAACTGGTGATGTGTATTCCTTATACCATTGAACCTGATAATTTTGGTAGGAAAAGATTATTTAAGATCCTCTGCTTTTGCATTTAAAATATTGTGCTTTTGTTGTAAATGTACAGTGCAGATCAGTAATAATAGGAGTTTTCATTGTAAGTGTATTTAATTTTGAATCAAAGAGCAGTTGGTGTTTTTTGGTGCTTTTTTAAAATTATAATTTGATTGGTTTTGTTTTTCATGCATTCCATGCTTCCATGCACCATTAACTAGTTATTTAGCATTGGCTGGTTGGAGTAATTGTAGAAGAGCAGAGAAAACACTAACCACTGATCTGTGCAACTTGTTTGCGTGTCTGGTTAATTATATCTATCTGTGCATTTTCTGAAAGGATTTGTCAAACTAATGTCTGTTCACATTTGATTTGTTTCAGGTTTTGCAATTGGCATGCCAGTGTGTGAGTTTGATTTAGTGAAAGATCCTGAAGTGCAGGACTTCAGGAGAAATATACTTAATGTTTGCAAAGATGCAGTAGAGCTCAGAGACGCCAATGGACCCCATAGTCGAGCATTATATGTCTACCCTCCGAATGTGGAATCATCACCCGAGCTTCCCAAGCACATCTTTGGCAAATTAGACAAAGGTAAAGGGAACGGCTGTTATCTGTGGCTGTGGGTTTAATGGGAAATGGGGACTACTGTTGCCTGTAGTTATGCCTTTAATATAACACATTTTTTGTGCTTCATTCATACTGTTTTCAGTTTGTTTCTTAGTACTCATAAAGCATATGACATTTTTGTTTTTCCGGAGAGAGTGAGTGCCTCTGGCAGTGAAGCACATGAATTCATGCCCAACAGACTTCATGCATTTAGTTCTTTCAGCACTTTATTACAAGACAGTGATTAAATGATGTTCTGAGTGATTTAGACAAAAACATAGTTCTGTTCTTTCTCTTAGTTGCATTTGAATGTGCATCAAAAAAGCTAATCCATGCCCTCTTTTGAATTTCAGTAATCTTTTTATTGTTGTTTTTATTTTTGTTTTAAATTCAAATCCAGGTCAGATCATTGTGGTCATCTGGGTGATTGTGTCACCCAACAACGACAAGCAGAAGTACACCCTGAAAATAAACCATGACTGCGTCCCCGAGCAAGTGATAGCAGAAGCCATCAGAAAAAAGACACGAAGCATGCTGCTGTCAGCTGAGCAGCTGAAGATGTGCGTGCAGGAGTACCAGGGCAAATACATCCTCAAAGTGTGCGGCTGTGATGAGTACCTACTGGAAAAGTACCCAATCAGTCAATATAAGGTACACAGTATAATGGCTGCTCTAACTCAGAACACATATATGCCCCCAGCCTGCCTGATATGTTGAGTACACTACGTATTGCAGTTGTCCCAAATTGACGTTTGTAACATTTGCTGACTATTGCTTAATTTAAAAGGACCACTTTGAGATATCTTCTGCCTGTCTTTTTTCATTCCATTCCTTTGCCTTTCACACTACACCAAAGTAGTCTGTGTACACACTCCATTTAAAGTCCTTCAGTTGTCTTTCTCAATACCAACAGCACAGCTGAAAGTAGTGCTTAACTAGCTATAAATAGCATGGTGGATTTTGGAAAATTTTGTTCTTCACTAGACATGACTGTGATAAAAACTAATTTCTCTCTTGCACACAGTATGTGAGGAGTTGCATTATGCTGGGCCGAATGCCAAACCTTATGCTGATGTCTAAGGATAGCTTATACTCTCAGTTGCCCATGGATAACTTCACCATGCCCTCCTACTCGCGCCGCATCTCCACAGCCACACCATACATGAACGGGGAAGCCTCCAGCAAATCTCTCTGGACCATCAACAGCACCCTGAGGATACGCATCCTATGTGCTACATACGTCAATGTGAACATCCGAGATATTGATAAGGTGCTTAATTGTATGGGCCTCTGATCCTTCAGTATTTGCTTGGTGCAGTAACTGCTTTGTGTCATATGGTTATATGGACTAGACAAGATTTCAGAAGTTAGATTATATAGGATCTTAACTCTGTTTGGCAGAGTAGAAAGTCTGTCAGTGTGTCTCTGTGTTTGTTTTTTTTTTTAGTAGGAGATAATTAAGGCTATGTATTTAATGAGGCAACAGCATTCACATCAGATTAAATCTTGTTCCTCTTATATGTGTTGTAGATTTATGTCCGGACAGGGATCTATCATGGAGGAGAGCAGATGTGTGACAATGTAAACACACAACGTGTACCATGTTCAAATCCAAGGTAGTGCACAACCTGGTCTACTGCCAAAACACCTGGGACAGACTGCACAACACATTCTAGTGCTTGAGCATGTTTCATTTTGTTTCTCTCCACCGCTTTTAGATGGAACGAGTGGCTTACGTATGACATGTACATTCCTGACATTCCCCGGGCTGCCCGCCTGTGTCTGTCCATATGCTCCGTGAAGGGGAGGAAGGGAGCAAAAGAGGTACCACCTCAGTTTAAGCTGATACTGTTTTAATTCTGAGTAGCATGACTGAGACTGTTGTCCTTTTGTCTGTGTTAAAGTTTACTTTAGTGTCTAGTAGTGGTGTGACCAGCTCATGCGTAATTGAGCCTCTGGTAAGACTACATAAGCGGTAGAGACGAAGGTCATCCACAGAATTAACTATTGATGCTGTGCTCGGTGTCTTGGCATCATTCTTACTTAAAAATACAACATGTATAACTGCATCAGTTAATGAAAGGTTTTTTGTGTAGTGGTTTAGTATTGTGTTGCTCCTAATTACCATCTTATAACAAGTGAAATAATGAATGGGTGGCATCTCTCTCAGGAGCACTGCCCACTGGCTTGGGGAAATGTGAACCTGTTTGACTACACACACACACTGGTCTCTGGGAAGATGGCACTAAACCTGTGGCCAGTCCCACATGGTCTAGAAGATCTGCTTAACCCCATCGGCGTCACAGGCTCCAACCCTAATAAGGTATCAGCTTTGCAGGGTTATATTTGACACAGTGTTTGCTGGTATGCAGCTGTTTGCTATTTGGGCTGTTGGAAGCAATTCATAAGATCCTTACCTTTTTTTAATTAGTATGACTTTTCACTTCATCATGTTCCGTGCTTACTGTCTGTGTTGATTAGGAAACCCCATGTCTTGAGCTGGAGTTTGACTACTTCAGCAGTCCTGTGAAGTTCCCTGACATGGCAACAATAGAGGAGCATGCTAATTGGATCATATCCAGAGAGATGGGATACAATTACTGCCAGTCTGGACAGGTGAGCTCCCAAACATGCGTCCTGCTTAATTAATTATAGCAGCACACTTCCAGCTGCTATTTATAGCTTTAAACACCTGAAGGGGCTTTATGGCTTGTTCATATTTGCGTTATCTATAGTGTATACAATGAGACACGTAGCTCGTGTCCTTTCATCTAAAATGTGTTAAGAAAAGTCATTCTTAGCAGTTGCATAGAAGCTGTCTTGGGATTTTTGTCCACAGAGTAGCAGATTGGCTCGAGACCACATCATAACAGAAGCCGACATTGAGCAGCTGCGTCAACTGGCGAACAGAGACCCACTTTCTGAGATCACTGAGCAAGAGAAGGACTTCCTGTGGAGACACAGGTACTCAACCCTTTACCTCAGTTACCCATCCCTAGCATTGCTGTTGTCATTGTTCCATTTAATAATTCCTGTCTATAATAACTTCAGTCTAAAAAATATTTTTTTTTTTTTTTAAGGCAATATTGTGTAAATATACCAGAGATCCTTCCTAAGATTCTGCTTGCAGTTAAATGGAACTCCAGAGATGAAGTTGCACAGGTTGTTGACAATTTCTCATCTGAATATCATTATTGTAGAAGTATTCTTCTCTCTAACAGACAAATGTTATTTAATCCAAATACAATGTCATTTTGATTTGATGTCAGTTTTTGCTTTTGAAAACTGTGTAAAGAATATTTTTTATATTTTTCAATTAGTTTTCACAGATTATTTTTTTCTGGGGTACATTATCCACAAAATTACAGTTCTTTATTTCTGTCTCTTCATTCAGATGTATTGCCTTCTTAAAGACTGGCCTGCAATAAAACCAGAACAAGCCATGGAATTGCTTGATTGCAATTATCCGGATCCAATGATTCGTGACTTTGCAGTACGGTGCCTTGAAAAGTATTTGACTGACGACAAACTGTCCCAGTACCTCATTCAGTTGGTCCAAGTAAGGCTGATTCCAAATGTTTGTCTTTGCACATATATTCACTTGACATTGAAGTAAACAATTTACTGCTCACTTAATGGAAGAGCTTTTCAATCTTTTTGTGTTCTTTAAAGGTTTTGAAGTATGAGCAGTATCTTGATAATCCATTAGTACGATTTCTGCTAAAACGAGCCCTGACCAATCAGAGAATTGGACATTTCTTTTTCTGGCACTTGAAGTGAGTCACACCCATCTTTCCCTTTTTTTGAACAGGATGTTTAATTAAGTTGTTTGTTTTTATGTAAGATATCATACCAAGCATGATTGTACAGACCTTTGTGTTTATTGGCTGTGTATGTTTAGAGGACTGTGCATGATTTTGAGCTTTTCAAATGGATGATTAGATTTTGAGGAAATAACATGTTTACACTGTTCCTAAATATTTGTTTCATGTGTCCTTTGGGAAATGTCTGCGTACTTCACATCTATAAACACTACCTGTAACTTGTTGTATCTTATATCTAGTTGACTCAGTGCAGGCTAAGTAGTCAGCTGAATAGACTATATATCAGTAGAACTGAGGGTTCTATTTTTGGTCATGGAGTCCTGCTTATCCTGTACATTTTTCCTTTTTCCTCGTCTATTCACCCTCACTTTAACACATTAGGGCACAAGTTAACTACCAGATTAGTTGGTTCAGGTGTATTGGGCGCAGGTAAAACACTAAAATTTGAACAGTTCAGGCATTATTCCTTGTAAGTATTGAACATGTTCTGCACAATTGAAGCTATTTATATCAGTGGAGCTCAGAGTTTTAGTAGTGTCTGTCAGAAGCAATGTTTGTGAACTGCATTTTCATTTCAAAGCTGTGATAATAGTGACTTATTATGAGTTACTACGCACTATCTTGCTTTTACTAATGAAAATACAACGAGAGTTTAAGGATATGTTATTTGTTGTTCTCATCTTTTTGCAAAATCTTAAATGTGCTTGAGTGCATTTATTATATGTATATATTATGGTGGTCTGTAATATTTAGGCCCTAACCGCACTGTGGATATTGCAGGTCAGAGATGCACAACAAAACGGTCAGCCAGCGCTTTGGTCTGCTGCTGGAATCGTACTGCCGAGCCTGCGGCATGTACCTAAAGCACCTCAGCAGGCAGGTGGAGGCCATGGAGAAACTCATCAACCTCACAGACATCCTCAAGCAGGAGAAGAAGGATGAGACCCAGAAAGTAGGGGATTTTCTCTGATTGTATTACTGTCAGATTCTTTGTCATTGGTACTAGTCAAGTAGGTAGAGAGCTTTTGTTTACTGTTTACTGCCTTTATTTCTTTAGGTACAGATGAAGTTTCTAGTCGAGCAGATGAGGAGGCCAGACTACATGGATGCCCTTCAAAGCTTCACTTCCCCACTCAATCCTGCCCACCAGTTGGGGAATCTTCGGTAAACTAGATAAACACTGGTTGTTTCAGGTTAAAAATATCTTAAAATGGAAAACTGGAATAATGTGCCGCATCTGTTGCTGATTTAATGTTTATTTAATTTGTCCTGTGGTTATTTGATCTGTTCTAGGCTTGAAGACTGCAGAATTATGTCATCAGCCAAGAGACCATTGTGGCTTAACTGGGAAAACCCTGATATCATGTCCGAGCTTCTCTTCCAGAACAATGAAATCATTTTCAAGAATGGGGATGGTCAGTGAGCTTTTAACCCAAACTGTTTTTGAGCAGATGTGTAAAAAATGTAAATGGGAGCATTCTGGGACTACATTTTTTTATTTGTATTTGTTATCCTTTTTAGACCTGAGGCAAGATATGCTGACACTACAGATCATTAAAATAATGGAGAACATTTGGCAGAACCAGGGGTTGGACCTCAGGTATTTTTTTCCAGGAAATTATATTGTTTATTTCACTGTCTTTGTTAAGTAAGACCACATTTCAAGATTTTCTTTCGCTTCAAATGTTTGTTCATAGAATGCTTCCTTATGGTTGCCTGTCCATTGGAGACTGTGTGGGTCTGATTGAAGTTGTAAGGAGCTCCCATACCATCATGCAAATCCAGTGTAAAGGAGGTCTTAAAGGAGCACTGCAGTTCAACAGCTCCACACTTCACCAGTGGCTGAAGGACAAGAACAAGGGCGAAATGTGAGTGTTGTAGATGTAATCCATTGCCATTTGCTTTTGCATATTGCTTTGTGTGGTAATTGCGTGTGTGCGTGTGTGTGTGTGTGTAGGTATGATATGGCCATTGACCTGTTTACGCGGTCCTGTGCTGGCTATTGTGTGGCCACCTTCATTCTGGGCATTGGGGATCGACACAACAGTAATATCATGGTGAAGGACGATGGACAGGTATGCTTCTGCTAACATTCTTCTGTACATATGCCCAGACATACATTTCTATTAATACTTTGTGTGTTGTATAGCTATTTCACATAGATTTTGGCCACTTCTTGGACCATAAGAAAAAGAAGTTTGGGTACAAGCGAGAGCGGGTTCCATTCGTCTTAACTCAAGACTTTTTAATCGTGATTAGTAAAGGGGGAACTCAAGAATGCACCAAGACGAGAGAATTTGAGAGGTATGTATGAGATGGTTGTTTTTTTTTGTGTGTGTGTGTGAGTGCGAGCGTGTGTGCTTGTGTGTGTGCACAAAGACAACAGTGCCTCTTGTGCATTGGAACTTAATGTTAAGTCACTGGCTGGCAGCTATAGTGATCAGACTGAAATGTGTTACAGTGGATCTTTTCACTTTCTTTAATAAAAGAGTTCACCCAGACTCTAGACTCCATCCAAACAACTATAACCATCTGACCGCAGTCTGACAACTTACTACCCTCCAGTGTTCTTACACATCTTTTATTGCTTGTGTTGCTCCATGGTCCTGGAGGAACATTGTTTCATTTTTGCTATGTACTATGTATATGGTAGAAATGACAATAAAAATCTACTTGACTTGACTGAAGGAAGAGGGCTAAATTGAATTTGACCCCTCAGAGAAAAGCCTGGTTTGTTCATATGTTTCAGTTGAAGATGAGTTAAGAGCACTAGCTATGAATAGCATCTTTGCAGATGATTGGGGCAGTTGGTGGCCTAGGGGTTAGGGCATTGGGCCCGTGATCAGGAAATCGTGGGTTCGATTCCGAAAGGCCGCTAGGCCCCTCTGAGGTACCCTGAGGAAGCTACCATCCCCACACACTGCTCCCCATGCGCTGTTTTCGTAGCTGCCCCCTGCTTCACTTGGTGAATGGGTTAAATGCAGAGGAAGTATTTCGTGCTGTTCACACTGTGTGCTGTGGTGTGTTCACGTATGATCAGATGTATTTAAATCATTTTAATGATTTAATTTTAATTTTGTTTTATTTAATTTTAACTTTGAGAAGATGCATGACCTGCAGTATATTGCATCTTGATTGTGGCTCACTGGTTCCCTACAGGTTCCAGGAGATGTGCTACAAGGCGTACTTGGCTATCAGGCAGCACGCAAACCTGTTTATCAACCTCTTCTCCATGATGCTTGGCTCTGGCATGCCCGAGCTCCAATCCTTCGACGATATTGCCTACATCCGTAAGACCCTTGCACTGGATAAGACAGAGCAGGAGGCCTTGGACTACTTCATGAAACAGATGAACGATGCTCATCATGGCGGATGGACCACCAAGATGGACTGGATCTTCCACACCATCCGACATCATGCCCAGAACTGAGCTGGAGAAGAACAACCCACCAAAAGGATCTTGAGCCAGCTAGCAGACCCTTGCCCAGGACATACTGGCCAGTCTGTGCCAGTAGAAGTGTGGCAGTCAGACCTCATGTACAAAAATGGGATGATGCCCCAACTGACTTTCAGAGCACTAAACAATCCAGATTTTCTTTTCTTCTCTATCTATCTCTCTTTTTGTGGCATCCATACAGAAGAATACTAACCCTAATATTTGTCCAGAATGGTTGTACATTGTTGCCTGTAGTTTTGTACTGATGTTTCTTTTTTTTGGTATGTTTTGCTGCTCTTATACTGGAGAGACCATGAAAATTTTGTTTTTGTTTTATTTGAAGGGAAAAAGGATACTCAACATGTTAATGGAAAGCATTCTTTACTTTTTCTGGCGCTTTTCAGGTTACTCATGTCTTCCTCTACACCTTTAAATATGCATGGAACCTCTGAGAACTCTTAGACTAAACAGGGTAAGAATTTTGTTGCTTTGTTTGCGACCTCTAAACAAGTCACGAAAGATGGTTGCTGTAGGATACTAAGCAAACGTAGTGGAGTGGGCGTCTCCCAGGATCTTACATTAACACTTAGCTCTTGAAAGCTGTTACTCTTGTTCACTACGTCCTTCTGCACCTTGCAAGATAAATACTGGGCCAAAATTGAGTTAACACCTGGAGTTGTGGTAGGAGGTGCAGTTTAAGTTCAACATAATTGTCAATTTACAGAGGGAAATTTATGCCATTTTTTGTGGTTTCATAGCTACACAAAAATCTGTAAGCCATTAAACACTAATAGTCACATGACAAGATGAGAGCACTTGTGTCTCTGCTTGATATGCAAGTGGCCCAAATACTACACTATGGCCATCTGTAGTCATGCCATTCCTTTTTACATCATGGTGTGAATGGCAAGAAAGTTTGTCAAAATGAGTAAATTGAACTTTTCTGAAATAGCCATTTAATTCAGTATGAGATAGAGTTCTTAATTTATAATTTCATTATGTATCCCTTTTGCCCCAGCATAGGTGAGCGGTTGAGATAAATGTGCCAGCAGACACACTAGCACTGTACAGATAAAGCCTTAACGCAAGCTGATGTTCTGTGGGTGAATGCACGGTCCTCCCTCCATGTGTATTCTGCATGCTGCAGCAAAAGCTAGCATGGTGCTTAGTAAAGAAACGGAGCAGTTTTAACCCATTTCTGTTCGGTGTAACTGTGGTGTGATGCTTCGGAGGAGGTTTCATTTTCCTCTCAACTTTAGCGAGACAGGTTAATGTCTTGTCCGTGCTTGTTGTTGCTTTCATTTTGTCGGCTGATGGCTTTACGGTTTCATGACACTAAGAATGGTGCTAAATTGATTACTCTGAAAAAAAAGACTCTGGACGACATGGATGTGTTAGAAGGCAAGATGGAGAGAACGAATAAATCATTGCTTATGGTTTACCATTTACACTATACTATAGTATATATCAATCATTAGTTATATATGTCCTCTACATACTTTTTGATGCTCTTAACCTCTCATAGATTTTGTACAGTGCACAGTCAGTGTGTTGAGGATGTGCAAGATGTGCTGTGTATAGTTTACTCTTGGGGGGAGGGGGGGGGGTGGGGGGGGAATACTTGATTTAATACTTTACTGAATCCTGCGCCAAATCTGTCCTAGCTGAGCTAAGCTATCACGGAAGTGCGTTTTACCTCTCAGTCCTTAACCAGAGCAGCTTCCGGATCACATGTTGGACAGAGTGTGCAGAGGGGACAGTGGGCCAAGCCTCCTAGAGTGGCTCTAGCACAATTGCAGTACCCTGAAGAGGGGTGGGCTTGTTTCCATATCAGTTCAACTACCCACATAGAATCATTCTCAGTCAAAATATGTTGAAGGATGACGAGAGGTCCATACTCATCTGCGTACTCATATGCGATGTTTGGCTGTGTATTTTGTTGTGTGTTTGAACCATGCTGTCACTACCTGGCTGTGAGCTGTTTTGATCTAACCTACCTTTGTGGTTATGGAGAAAGCCTGTTATGTTTTATTTTATGTTCGTTTGAATGCATTACATTTAAGCTGTGAAAATCTACAAATGAGGTGCAATCCTGCTATCTAAATGGATGTCTGTCTACTGGTGGGAAACCCTTGATTGAGTTTATGAAAGTCTCTGTGTTGGCTTTTGTTTGTTTTGTTTTGTTTTGTTTGTTTCAGCCTATCAATTCAAGCCAAAGTTCTACATGTGTGTGAGAGTTCTCAAAAGGCCGGGTGAAGGTTTCCACCTGCATAACCACCTGAAGCATTACGAAGGGGCGGTCCGATATTTATGGGCAGCTCACCATTTTAATGAAGATGCAGTCAGCTATGTCTGAAAGTCTGAAGGACACATTTTTTGTGCTCTGAAAAACAGTTTGCTGTTTACTTAAGAAGTTTCTACCCTTCAAATTTGAAAAGAGGCCAAATCAACTTCCTTTCTGCTGAATGTCCTCCAAGTGGACACAAACTACACAATGCAAAGACCACAGTAATGTTTATATACAAACATATAGCTCTTTACAGAATGTCAGAAGAAATATGTATGAAACAAATAAATTATGTTTCTGTGCATTTTCTGTAAAGAGCATGTATGATCCTACTGAACAGTAATGCACCAAAATGTTTAAATGCAAAGAAATGGAAGGCATTTTTATTTCCTCCAGTAATTTGTAATTTACGGAAAGTATCCTAAGTGACTTAGTATTCCAGACTTCTTATGCATTCATGTGCTAAACCTGAGGTTTCAGATTTTTAAAACATCAGTGTGATTCTTATATGCAGTTAAACCAGTGGGCAGGTATACAGTCAGACAGTAACTGATGTATGCAGGTGGCTTTTGCACTTTGTACTTGTTTTCCCCCCCTCACCTTCTTTACAATGCCTTCAGTCCTAAAGGACAATGTAGTTTCCTTGCATGTGTTTTTTAGCAGCATTACCAATTGTACTCCTGTACTGCCTGAAACAGATCAGACACATTTAGAAGGCAGTCATTGTACGCAGCCTTATGTCAGCCCTCCAAAAGCCATTTATCGCATGGATCTAGTCACTAGTAGTGGTTGTTTGTTTTTTTTTGTTTTTTTTGTCTGTACAGGTTACAGATTGTTTTTGGGGCTGGACCCGTTTAAAAGAAAAAAAAAGAAAAAAGCCCATTTAAAATGTCTATGTAATAATGTGCAGATGCTTTGTATTTTCCTTTTACACCAATTGCAACCGGGAAAGCTATTGAGATGCTGGACTCTTGGCGTCTTTTATATAAGTTACAAGAAAACAAAAGGAAAAAAGTGGGAAAAAAAAAAAAATCAACTTTCATATTTCAGTTTCAAATGTACTTGAATAGGATCACTCAGAACCCTCACCCTGTATGTCGAGAACAAATCAGTCAACGTGGTGTAGCACTGAAGGGTCGCTTGCATAGGCAATTTCATACCGATTGTGAATGTTAAAATGAGTTTGGTTGTTCTCCTGAAGCATTTATTAAAGAAAGAATTCTTTGCCATTCTTTGAAGAAAACAAAGAACGTTTAATATTATGTGAAGAATGGCAAAAGGAGGCAGATCATTGTATAAACCTGTACTAAAAGGAAGGTCAAAACTGATAAAGTTGTTTTGAGTGGTAACATTTCTATATCATTCGGGGCAGTATTTGTTTTGTTGTTTTTTGGGTCACTTACATGTTGGATTACCTTTCATTCATAATTATTTTGAACAACACATTAGTGGGCCAAATAAAGTTCCATACATCCATCCTGTCCTGCATGAGATTTAAGTTAAAGCCCTAATATTCTTGTCTTTTATATATATATATATAATGTATATGTGTATATATATATGTGTATATATGTGTATATATATGTACATATATGTGTATATATATATGTACATATATGTGTATATATGTATGTATATATATGTGTATATATATATGTATGTATATATATGTGTATATATATGTGTATATATATACATATATATATATATATATCAAATGTTTGGCCTAAGACTGCACTCTATAGTAACCATCTATAACTGCTAACAGTGACATCCTCATTCTCATTTATTTACTGTTTTATTGTGCACCATGGTTGAAAGTTGCTTTGTATTATGTATCTCCAATATTTTGAGTGTTCTGTGACTATGTACAAATAAACATATTTCAAGAAATTGTCTTCTTTAATTTCTTAAATATGCAATGTTTAATATGCCATATGGACAAAAATATGACCATTACACCGAGGGACTTTAATGTAATTGCATTCAAATACATAGACTTGAATATGGAATTGGTCCCACTGCAGCTGTAACAGATTCCATTGTTCTTGGAAGACTTTCTACTAGATTTGGGAGTTTCTGCGTGAATTTGTGTCCATTCATTCTGAGTATTTACGAGGTCAGACACTGATGTATAAGAGGGGCTTTACATTCTAGTGTATCCCAAACGTGTTGGGTGGAGTTGAGGTCAGGGCCCGGTGTGCGCCCTACCGCTCTGGTGTGGGCCAATAAAGTTCTTCCACACGGAATTTCATCCGACCATGTATTTATACAGCTTGCTTTGCGCACTGGGACACACGCTGGAATAGAACAGGTTCCTCAATTTGGGAATCTTGGCATTGTTCAGGATGTCTTAGTATGGTGAAGCATTAAGATTGCCTTTCACCGGAAGTAACCCTGAAACACAGGTGTGTCCCAATACTTTTGTCCGTATAGTCTATAATAACGTTTCATTAGGAGCAACATGAATAGATCATAGTGGCCGAATTTTGTCCTGTGACAAGTTCTTTAACTTCTGAGTCGCGTCCCAAATTTCCCACTACCACACCGAGCCACTAAAAAGGACGCAGCCATTAGAAATGCAGTCAGTGGTGTAAGAAGATATTGCTGTCAAAATAAAAGTTTTATCATTCTTCTAACAAAACTCCTTTTAATGTATAAAAATAAGGCTATATATATATATATATATTTGGCAAATTAAAATGTAGCTAAGAAATATAAATTATACGTGTATAAATAAACATTATTGTTTGTGTATATTCATTGTGTATATATTTGTGTATATTTATTAATTACAGCTAAATAAAAATATACTAAATGTAATGACGTGAAAATACTTAAAAGAAGCTCAAATTATAATTACATAAATGTTTCCTGAAATAAGAACCAGTACGTTTGTATGCGGGTTTAAAATAGTTCAAATCTCGCGATAATTAAGTCTGTCTTCACGCGCTACTGTGGAGGAGCAGAGAGGAGGGAAGGAGAAAGGCACTGCAGATATTAATGAATTTTTTTCCCTTATATTGTGAACTTTTACGTTTTGCATGATGGACATCATGGAGAGGTTTGTTATTTTCATTTCTGACTTCATTACTGTACGCCTGGACTCAGCGGTGAGTGAGTAAGCTCTAATTATTCTGTCAGTTTAAACTGTACTGATGTTTGTGTTTGTAACGTTCTGTCTGCAGATCCACCCTATTAAAACCTCTTAAACCATGATTAATGTGTTCAGGCTAACCTAATATACTCTTCAGACTGGCTCTTTAAGGTGTCCATACCCTCCTGTCAGCTGTGTCTTAACCTGCCCTAACCTGATAAGTGATTTAAAATGTCTGAATGAGTTTTTGCCTGTAACTAGAATAATAACAGCAGTACTCAGTGCTGTAACTGCTGGAGAGGGGGCAAAAGGGAACTCTTATTTGGGCCAATGGTACAAGGAGCCCTTATTAGCCCTCACATGTGAACCCATGAAACACACTGTTTTCTGTTTATTTCCCTCTTCTTCATAATGCATGATTCCATTCAAACAATAGACTGCTTGGACAAAAGATTTGGGACACTTCTCTCTTTTTTTAGGGTTTGGGCTAGGCCCCTTACTTCCTGTGAAGGACAATCTGAATGTTCCAACATACTGTTTAAACTTTGAATAAATGTGCACAAATTTCCACAGAAACACTCCAACATCCTGTGGAAAGCCTTCCAAGAATAGTGGAATCTGCTATAGCTGCAAATGCATTGTCATTAAAGTCCCTCTTGGTGTAATAGTCAGGCATCCCAATACTTAAAGTGTACATCAGAATATGTCTTAGGTCAACACCACAGCAAGGGTTCTTGGGAATCTGTATAGGTCTCTTTACCAGCTGTTTACTTCAATTCAGGTGTCAAAGGTAAACATTTAGATTAATAGAGTGGTATGCCTTAAGATCATCTACCTGAGAGCATAACATTAGTTGTTTTCCGAAAAAAGTTTATTATGGAGGGGTCAATACATTGATTTAAAATAGTAGTAGTATTGAGAAAGCAGTATAATAATAATTGTTGTTGTTGTTATTATTATTATTATTATTATATGCTCTCCAATGTACAAAGATCTACAAGATATCAGACATATTCTGTTCATCTTTTGATCAGGTAACCAAGCAGAGATAGCCTCTGAAGAGATAACCCAACCGTGAGTGGAGCTATGAGTGTCCTACGTTTGTTTTCTGTCACCATGGGAAGGATCAGCACCTTCAGGTCCTATCAGATCGTGCTGCTGCTGGCTGCAGCCATGGCTGTGATGGCGTTCTATTACTTTGGCTCCCAAAAGGAAAACTTCTCCAGCACCACAAAGCGAATAAAGCAGACCCAAGCAAGTCACAACTCCAACCGCAATGATGCTGACCTCTCCATGGACACAAGACCTGTGCATCACGACCACGAACAAGATGGAGTTATGAAGAGGCCAAGCCTGAAGCAGCACTACCATGCCCTCATGATGTTCACAAAGATTGACAAGAGCAGAAATCTGCAGAACAAGTTTGAGGTGGCCATGCGCTCTCTGGCAAAACATGGGAGTTTCAGGGAGGATGAAGTGCTCATTCTCCATTATGTCTCAGATGCAGCCAGCCAGGAGCTTGGCACACAGATGCTGCCTCAGCTTCTACGGGAGGCAACATTTCAGTATGAGGTAAGAACATGTGCAACAGAATAAGTGCAAATGTTTACCATTAAAGGAACAGTTCAGATGCTGTTTGGTCTGTTACCAAAGGCACACATTTTAACATGTTTCACACACTTGCATAATAGAAATCATGACCCAAAATATAGTACAACACAAGTACATCAGAGTTTGGATAGCATATACTACAGATAGAGATTAAGTTGGCAGACACCTGGCTAAGCCTCTTTAAATCGCATAATTCTCTGGACCCTTTGTTTTTACAGTGGAAGAATATCCTGTTACTGAAAGGTTGCCTCTCATAGAAGTAAGTCACTCGGGTTAAGGCCGTTGGTCAAAGGCCACTTTGCGTGTTAATGCTGAACATAAATGATTAAGAAATGGGGCTGCACAATATATCGTACATTTACAGTCATCGCTATGCGCAACATGTGCAATATACATATCGTGAAAGACTGACTGAACTGCAATAAATGGTGTTTTTCCAAAACTCTTCACCCAGTGCCACAGAGAAGAGG
>JBBPDE010000038.1:15114327-15131940 GCA_037974605.1 Nannopetersius ansorgii | reverse complement strand
AGAGGTAACGTAAAGTTACAGTAAAGATGATGTCATGACAGTTTGAGCTTCTCTATTCGCTATTCAGTTTCTTGTGAATCTTTGTACACTAGCAGTGGAATTTACTGCGATGCAAGGGGGCGCCACCTAAAATCTTGCCTAGGACTCCGAATTTGTTAGGGCCTGGCCTGTATATATACACACATTAAACATCAACAGCAGACCGTCCAAATGATATTAGAAGTCACTGCAGACAGCAAACAACACTCAAAGTATTTAGAACAAGGAAGCAGTGAATGTGGCTTCACTGAAACTGGAGAAAGGCCCTCAGTTTATCTCTGATAAGCTCATGGGCTGCCACCCAGAAGACTTTATCCCTGTTTCAGCTTTTGTGCAATACTGATGACGCTTTGGAAATAAAGTCTGGGGATAAAAACACACACACCGGTTTTCTTTGCCATGTTTTCTTTAAATTTGTGTCTTTTATAGTGAATGAGTGTTTGGATTTGCATGGTATGTTGTCTGCACTTGTCTTATTTATCCTGGAACGCTGCCCGCTGTGCCTCTCTTTTTCTCGCTTGTGTCTTGAGTGCCTGTGTTTTTTGTGAGCGAGGGGCTTTGTGTGCTGTGTGAGGAAAGGAAAGTGCAAAGAAAACATTTTTTTAGGGTTGTTTGTTCACATGTGGTTTGTACAGTAGTGGCCTGAGACACACAGGCATTAACGGTAGCCTTTACTATACTGAGAAGTAGGTCAGTGCTCTCCATTCTTTTCCTGCCTTTCACTTGAAAAGAAATTTCCCAGATGTTTGAAAGAAAGACTTTGCTGTCCTTTGTACTCTGAAATTTTGCATGGAGTAGTGGTTACTGCTGAATTTTATGAATCAGGCCCTAGGTCACCAAAAACTAGTTGTGGATATTTTGATTGTGGTGTTTTATTTGATTATATCGTAAATTAATTGGCAAACATTTGATTAAAGGCCCTAAGAACGAACAGTTTTTTATTATCTTGGGTAATTATTTTTTATTGATTTTACATATTCCTAAATGTAATTTTTTTTCAGAATATCAAATAAGATGTTTTAAATCAGCTGTAAGGGCATGACTTGACTGTTTTCTTAAGCAAATGTTAAATTTGCTGAATGTTTTTGATAGAGCCTGAAATTACTTAGATCATCTTGTTAGGTGGGGAATTATCTGACAGGTCCTGACAAGGAAAATAATTCTCACTGGCTTTGTAGCTATGCCAAAGTGCTTGTGAGTACAGGAGATTTTCTGACTGAATTGCTTATTCTGAGCTTGTTTTCTCTTTTCTTCTTTGTTCTAATGCTGTCTGATCATCTTAACCGTTCCGTAAAGATGATATATGCTACTTCTCTGACTGAAGTGTGAACCATTACTACTGTAATGATGCCCTTTGTGGATGTGTGCTTTAAAAACCGATTTAGACCGATCACATGACAAGATATAGGGCAGAGAAATGTTTACATCTGAGTGGATGCGACTGTGCTGCAGCGTTTAGATCATATTTAGTCTGGTCCAAACAACCAGGCCAACTGACATCCCAGACAACTGGGACATCCTCTCTATGGTCAGTCTGGGCCTGGTTCTAACTGTTATCTATGACTTTCTTTCAGCAGGATGGCCTGCTTTACTGGTATTTAAACCTTTTGATTGACAAGTAACCCAGTCCCATTGCTTTAAAGGTAATAACTGATGTGATGGAGAACTACAGAAGTATAATTTCTTTATAAACTGCCTGCGAAATGATAATTGATAATGTGTACATGTGATGTTTTATTCATTTTTATTGTTAAAATCGTGGATTATTATAGAATAATTAATGAGCCGTTAGTCTACAACAGGGCAAATTCCCCTCTGCATCTGTTGCTGGTCAGCCCAGTATACGACATGCTGTTGAAGGAAAATTTGAAGCGTTTTCTGTATAGCTTTTTGAAAAGTGAGGGAGACAGGATATTAAAACTTTCGGTTCCGAAGAAACCATAAAGCCGTACATTTTAAACCAAAGTTATATACGATCAAAGCACAACAGCACTCATAGCCCAAATGCAGCAGAAGAGTTTAAGAAGTGGAAAGCTGACAACGTCTGAGTTTATGAATGCACATTTTGGTGTAAGCTTATTTGAGATAAAGTTGGAAAAACCTTGTGATGTTAAGTTTTTCTAACAGTAGAAACACATTACGGACTGTTTATGAATGCATAGAAAGAATGAGCTTCAGTCTGGATTTGATGTTTCGAACAGTCCAAACTTAAAATGTAATGGCGTGCTTCTTCAAAATTTGTATTTTTTACCATTTTCATTCACACAGCAGCATGATGGTGACCTTGCCCTCAACACTGTACTGAAGTTGGCCTGCTGACTGACTTAGAATGAAAAAAAAAAACAATTTTGATTTTATAGAAACTAGAGCACCAGTGCTAAACATGTGAGAGATCTATAGATTGTTTAGGCTCCAGGCACAACCAACCCCCCACCCCCCACCCCCCAACTGAAACAGTTCAAAGATACTAAATAGATATAGTTTTGGAAGAAGAATGATGAATTGGAATTTAGATCAACTATTTGACCGCATGACTGTGGGTCTCTTTAATATATGAACAGTATGTCTATAGTGTTTTTTTTTTTTATTTTAATTTTATTTATTTATTTTTTTACAAGAAAATATGCTTATTATTTATTAGATAGGACAACAGTAGTAAACTCCAGATTTTTTTTTTTTTTTTACCCTTTGTTGTGTATGAATACATCACTGGCCAAGAAACTGAGCTGCCAGTTGAAATGTGGAATGTCCTGAAAAGTATAATATATGGTTCATCCAGGTTTGATGGCAGTTGTGCTCCGATTTCAGCATGATAGTCATTAGCAACAGAACACGGTCATTTTGTTTCTAACGGACTGCAAAATTGTTCATTTTCATGGTAAGCACCTGAAATGCTGAGTCATTTATAGTACACACATACAATTGAATGTAAAACCCACATGCTTACAGGCATTTCTGGGGTCAGGGGTCGGCTTGTTCTCATTACTCTTCCTCTCTCCTGCCAGGCTTGTTCCAGACATTGAACACATTGTAATGAACTAATCAATACGGCCTGGCCCTGTGGCACTATCATTGTGCTATATTGTTAGAGAGTGACGGTTACTGTCTAACTGATGAATGTGTTTCTAAACTGGGACGTTCTTGCCCTATTCCCCTATTTTACAGAGTACCATAATAAAGTTAGCTCTTTGTCTGGTTCATTTTCTTGATCATTAGGGGAAAAGCTTGCACGTGTTGGTCATTGGAGAAAGAAAGGAGTTTTTCTGAAAAACTTTTCAGTCTTCCTTGCATTATTATATCATGGAGGGCTTTAGACACGAGTGCTCATTGGTTTATAATGTGAGTGTAATGGCTCTGCATTAAAGTAAAATTTAGCCTCCAGCTAGACATATTGGCAAACTTGACAGCGCTGACTGTGATGATGGACATATGTACAAAATTGACCACGACTCCTCAACTTCTCTTGGCTTCTGTTGCACGTGCTCCGCAGATCACAAGGCAAGGGATCTTTAGCAATGTCTGCCGTCTGATTTTCAATCCCTCCACGTTGAAAGTTGAGTTGGGAGACTCGGGGATGAATGGGTAAGGTCTCAGTTGGGATAGGCAGTCATTCTCTTTTTTATAGAGTAAGATATTGATTCGGTCATGAACGTATGATGGAGAGATCAACACTCCTCTTCAGTCACATACCAGATAGTGTGAAAAAGTGGAGCTGGCTGGTCCTACTAAAAGAATGCTTTTCGAATCCATCTCTTTCACAAATGCCAGGAATAAGAAATAACCAAGTAAAAATGATCAAGTAAAGTTTTTTGCAGGGTCACTGGGATATGTTTTGGTCTTCGCCTTCTTAGAATTTCTAATATGTCTTGAAGGAATTCACTGGACCAGTTATTTTTCCTTTTTTATTTTTCTCTTTATCCTAACAGTTGTTTCTGGATGGCTGCCCTTGTCAGTATAATTTGGAGCTTTTTGAATAATGAAGAGAAAATTGTTCTTCTTTTGCCCTGTAATATGCTTGTGCTGGTATCTCTGGTGCCAAGTTAATAATTAGTAGGTGGATGGTAGATATTTAAACCTGCAGCAAAAAAGCTTTTACCACTTCTGGTAGCTGTTGCCCCTCTAACTCAGGTTGCCTTCACCACACCCAGACATCCCTGTAGGCCCAGCCCATCCTGCGTGCCTCATTTGTGGCAGCATAGGCGCACAGTGAGGGTGCATGAAGGGTCGTCACGTACAGCCAGGTATTAAGCACATAATGAGGTTGACCTACATTTGTTTCGAGCAGCAGTGTGAAGCAATGCTTGCTGTTGTTTTCATCAGGGAAATGAGGCAGGGGACAGAGAGGAGCCATAATCCTCTGAATCCAGATGGACTCCCACCTGCCACATGCTGTAGTATCATCAGTGCCTTTACTCTGGTACAAATGGTCACCTGCATTTAATGATGTCAGTAGTTGAATCAGTACAATGGAAATTGGTAATTGATTAGCCCTGTCAGTGCCAAACACTAGTGTCTGAGTTCTTACCCAGAAATAGTGAAAAGTGAAAGTGACAATCTGGTCATACGTGAACACACCACAGCGCAGTGTGAACAGCATGAAATTCTTCCTCTGCATTTAACCCATTCACTAAGTGAAGCAGAGGGCAGCTACGAACACAGCACCCGGGGAGCAGTATGTGGGGACGGTACCTTGCTCAGGGTACCTAGCGGTCTTGGCAATCGAACCCGGACTTTCTGATCACAGGGCGAATGCCTTAACCACTAGGCTACCAAGTTTTGTTTGAGAATGCTGACCGTGATTCATATGCTGTGATGAGTGAATGACTACTTTTTTTTGTGACCCGATCTGCCGTAATGAGTCAGAAGTTGGCGTTCTATTTTTTGAGATACGGGCTGATTATGTTGAAAAACATATCGATTTTTCTTTTTTTGGTCTTACATGAAAGAAAAGGTTTTCAAAATTAATCTCTCAGTTTCATCATAGAATTTATTGTGAAAATGTACTTAAATGGCTATTTAGTCTGGGTTGTAGCTCTCAAATCTTACAAAAGAATGTCCAAAATAAGTGCTGTTTTCACCTGTTCTCTGAAACGTCACAATCTCAGCTGTCCAAGTATGGTGTTAAAACGTCAATCCCAGATCTTTTTAAATCAAAATGCTTAAATCATGTTCACAAACCTTTTCAGTTGCCAATAGGAAGCCCTGTTCTCAGCCTTGTGTCCGCCTAACCCTCGACAGATTAGTAGTGTTCTGTGTAGCCTAATGCTAGCGGTCTCAGAATATATCTCCTCACAAAGATCGGGTTTAACATTTGTATTGTGGGTCAACATCATCGAAGTTATTTCGAGTGAAGTGTTTCGTGTTGTGTGATTGCTGTTTGGTATAATGTCATTGTCAAAATAATGTAAAACAGCTAAAGCTTAAACTCAGTGGACGTCTCCAATTCGTGCTGTGCTGCTGGCCAGCAAGACTGAATCAAGTCAGTCAATGAGTTCTTTGGCTCTAGTGATGTGTCTTCAGTCTGATTTAATGTATTTTTCTAAGTATCTAAATGCATGTAGTTGATGCATGTAAAATGTTGTTGTTGAATTTTCTTGGTTTTTCAGTTGGAAAATGGTGCTGTGCTACCATAATTCAAACGATTGTAACTTGACAACCATTTAAGATACAGCTTTGATTTTGAATTTTGGTCAAAACACCCCGATGGAGCCCAGAAGAGGCGAGACCCTTCGAGCACACCCACTCTGTCTGTGTTTCTGAAAAGGCAATAAAGTTTTCCAGTGATTCCAGTTAATAAATGAGCTGCCAGTCTCTGTTTAATACATTATTTTGTTATAGGCCTACAGAGAATGTTGTTTATCTTTCAGCAGTTTTAAAGCACTTGTTCTGAATGAACTGTGTTCCTGTACTTTGGTCAGAATATTAAAATGAACTTGAATTCACTGGTTTTATGAGAGAAAAAATTTAATTGTATAATATTTCAGCTATCCTGCTTTTAGGCTATTCATGAGTGGGGGCAAGTAAAATATTTCATTTCAGATTGTATTTTATATTGTGCTATTGTTTGAATGCTAAATATTTATTTTCATAGGTTTGTAACAGATTTATTCTTTGGACCATGAATATTAATTTATGCAGTTGCCATGCTTGACTTTTGCGTTGAGTACACACAGTCCCAGCCATAATGGCAATATTACAAATAATTGGTAGAATCATTTCTTTTGGTGTTTCGAGTTTTCACGAGTGTTTCCTTGTTTTCGGCCAAAAAAAATATCATGTCGGTGCAATTTGAATGGCTAGTCATTGTGGGTTTGTGTTTATTATTTTTATTAGTTAGTTTCATTAATACATTCATTAAAAATGTTTAACGATGGAGTGTTGCAAAATGAGATTTATTGTTATTTTGATAAACTCTCATGTCATATGTGTTTCTTTGCAAACACAGAGAATTATTAATCCTGTCTAATTTTATTTTGGGCAGTGCAATGTGTGTGAATAAAAATTGCGTAGGTTTTGTATAGTTCTTTGCATAGTTTCTTCGTATAGTATTTTATAAATTTCTTTTTTTTTTATAAATTGGCTCTTTTTTTTGTCCGTTTTAGCTTAGTCATATATTGTGAAATGTATTGTGACATATGCTATACTTGCTATACCCACCACTGCTACCTAATGCTATTTCTTCTTTCGCACAGTGGGTCCTCAGGTATTACTCAAATTATCAACAAAAAATATTTTTTCTACCAAAAAAGTCAATATAACACATAATTATTCACAAAAGGTAATTTAATGTGATTTACTGGAATAAAAATAATGGATAATAAAAGAATAAATAAAAGAATACATAGAAAAGCGGTAAAAGAAAATGAAGAGAAGTCGGATGCTGGCTGCAGTTGGTGTTAAAATACAGTGACATCTCATCTGCTAGGGATTCTTGTTCGGGTATAACAACCATTTCAACGCATAGTTGAGTTTTTGATTCTGAGACCGAATTTTAGGATAACAATAAAAATTGCCGTCATTTCCAGCTCCAATTAGCTGTAATTTACAAAATACGGCTGATATTGCACATCTCTATGATGTGAATCTTCACATTTTTTGCATTCCAGTGTATTGTGATCGCACTGTATTCTTAGACCCTTAAAATTAAGTGCCATTTTCTGTTTGTGTATTGAAGTGAAAGCCATGTTTGTATGTCTCTTAGCCTGTGCTAAAGTGATGGAGAAATTGAGTGTTACGTTGATTAGATTGATTCAGTCAGAGTAGATAGAGTGCCATAAGCTAGCTCTGAAATCTGTCATGGCTGCGATACTGAAAGATGTAAATTGTTTTACACGGAGACTCTCATGTCTAACTAAATCCTCCAGTGAGTCACTTCACAAAGTAAGACATTTGTGTGTGTGTGTGTGTGTGTGTGTATATAGTCACGTATCACAATCATGTGCATGTTCGAGTGAAATGTAAGCATCCTATGCTTCATGCTTGTGTGAGCACTGCAGGGGCAACACTGGTCATGGTGAACTTTTCACTGACCTCCATTTCTGAGAATCTAGCTTTGCCCCTGGCTGAAGAGCCCTGGTGAGATGAATTTGTTCTGTCTTGCAGACGACAAACACACCATTAAATATTTTCACTGTTGTCCCCCTAAGGTACTCCCACCATGCATTGATGTCTCATGGTGCCCTAAAGCCTTAGCACCTCCACAGAGCAGGAATCCTGTTTTTCCCCCTTGCAAGCTGAATTGGTTTGTGTTTAACCCACATGTACATTTACTTCAGCATTTAATGTTTTAATTGGTAAATCATTTATGTAATGATTGCTCAATTGAAAATGTTTACACCATTTTAAATAATAGGGGTCAGTTTGAGCCAGACTTAACAGTCTGAATGTTCACATTTACATTTACATTAACTGCATTTATCAGGCGCTTTTGTCCAAAGCGACTTCCATTCCCTACCTACAGGGGGCAATCTCTCCCTGGAGCAACTTGGTGTTAAGGGTCTTGCTCAGGAATCCAGTTGGTGGTATGTTGAAGATGGGATTCGAACCCATGACCCCTTGGTCCAGAGGCAAGCCACCACCACAAGAGGAAACTCGAAAATAGGAATCCTCAGCATGAGAAGCTTATGAGTTTGCATGTGTATGATGGAAAAAATTAGATGTTTACTCTTTTTAACAAGGATGCTATTGATGATTAAAATTTAATTCTCACATATGGATTCATGGCCAAAATAATCGCTGCATTTCTAAAGTAAGCAATAGTGACATTCCTACTCGTCATTTTTAATACCATGTGACATTTCAGCTCGTGTATGATCCTAGTATAGACGTCTGTGTAAACAAGGTCCCTGGTCGTCCCCTGTGGATGAACCTCAGCTCATCTCCCCTTTTGGCCCTGGTGGCATAAAGTGTGAAGTTATTGTGTGGCTGGCTTCCGTGTTTGCAGAAGAGCAGAGAGCACGCTTGACATGCTTGCTTCAGTCAGTTTCCGCCTCTTGTTTGAACTGACTTCAGACCGAAATCCCTCAGGCCCAATGTCTGACTCTAGCTGCTGTTCTAACTTCATTGTTCCAATTACAACATGCTTAGTCTGGTCCATGTTTACCTTTCCTAGCAAGCACTATTGCCTGTGGGATGCCTAGAACAGGCCATGTCTGGATTAGTGAAGTTAATGTATGGTTGATTTGACAGTGCTTAAATAAAGCACTTATTTCATTAATGTGTGTCTACCTATCTATTCATCTACCTACCTGTCTGTCTGTATGTATGTGTACATGTGTCTTGTATTAGATGAACAGTAGATGACAATAGATGATTAGTACACACTCAGATTAATCATATACAGTTCTCTAAATGTAATTGTTCATTTTACATTAATAAAAAAGTTTCAACCAGTTCAATAAATGCAATGCAAATGTCTATTTGTGGTCATCCAGCAATTCCTCTGAAATCAAGGGGTTAATAGAAGGTTTTTGCTGCTGCAATAGCATCTTCCCTTCTGGGGTGGCTATTCATTGGGTAGTGGAGTGTGTACTGTTTTGAGAGTTAAATTGCTTTCAGCCACCACAGCATAAGTAAAGTTGGGGACTGATTTTGGATGATATTTTCTGGATCACAAATACCACTCCAGCTCATCCCAAACTTGCTCATCCAGAGAATGTGGCTCATTTGCAGATGCTTCAGAGCATCCCGTTCTATTGACAGTGTGAATAATTGAAGACTTGTGTCAGCAATAAGGGAAGTGTGAAAATGTCACCAAAAAGGAACAGTGACTGGATACTTGTATCCAATACACCGAGCAGTCATAACATTCAGACCACATCCCTGAAATTGTGTGTCTGTCTCCATGTACTGCCAAATTAGCTCTGACCCAGCATGGACTACACAAGACCTCTGAAAGTATGCGGTGATGGCTGGCACCAAGATATTAACAGCAGATCTGTTGTCGTAAAGGGGTATGTTTACTTTCCAACAGTGTTTGGGTAGATTAAACATGTCATGTTACATGCATGTGAATGTAAGGATACAATATTTCCTGGCAGAACATTGCCTACAGCATCACACTTCTCATAATGCCTAAGTTAAACACACACGTGGCAGTCGTGAGGATGTAAACGAAACTGATTTAATAGACCATGTTTTATTTCTCCATGGTATAGTTTATGGGGCACTTTTGGGGCATGTATAGGGGTAAGCATGTGTACTCTGCCCAGTGTGTTCGGACACTTTTCTATTGTAGGTAGCATTAACTTTTTGTGCAGTCTGAGCAACAGTTCTTCTTGGGGATTGGACCAGACAGGATAGCCTTTCTCCACACATAGATCAATAAAACTATGGTGCTTATGACCTTGTTGCTGGTTCGATTGTCCTTCCTTGGACATTTTTTAGTAGGTACTGACCACCTCATAATACAGTTGTCACTTATCGGTGGGTTAATTGGTGAATGTATGTTAATGATGTATATTTGGACATAATGTGTGCGATGCATGAAATTTTGCGATATGTAGAGAGTTTATAGAACGAACAAGCCTTCCATTGCTAGAACATACACCCACACCTCTGCTCTCATCAGTTTGAGTCATCGAGTCATGTGTGTTTACGTCTGTTATTCACAAATTACAGGCTGTCCTCTTTTCCCTCCAGAGATGAAGCGAGTTGTGCAGTTGGACTTGGATTTAAAGTATAAGAGCAACATTCGAGATCTCTTCCAAGAGTTCAGACATTTCTCTCCCGAGGCGGTGATTGGAATTGTCAGAGAGATGCAGCCAGTTTACAGGTACACACACACACACACACACACACACACACACACACATGCACTGCTCTTCGATAGCTAACTTAGTGAGGCTTAAGAAGAAACTAAAACACAAAAAAGCAGGTGCACTTCACTATGACTTATCCCACAATGCCATGGGAAGTAGAACAACCTAAGTGATCGATGCAGTCTTGTGGCTGGGTAGCATCACAGGGCCGAAACTGGGGCACATTAAAAGCCGAATGAAGGTGTTACCCTTTCAAAGTGTTCCCCCACGAGTGCGGACCATCAAGTGCCAGTGAAAAGGCCGCTTCCCTCGAGCTTGCACTGTTAAGAGCTGTAGTAGAGTCGCAGCAGTGACAGGGGATTAACAGAGGAGTTTTTGTGGGGGGAGGGGGTGGTGTGTGTGTGTGAGTCAGTGAGTTTTTTGGGCTGAAACAACAGGATGCCTGTGTACTGCTCATCAGGTTTGGCTTAGTGCTGGAGGGCAGTTTAGATTTCCAGCTTAATGTTTCTGCACAGTTCTCTGGCTACGCAATACACACACACACACACACACACACACACACACACACACACACACACACACACACAGTGCAGTGGTGCATAGAGACCCCGCTGTAAAGCACAAATGTGCTTTTTGAAGAAGTTTAGTGCTTGCTCAGACAACACTATCATTAGTGAGGGTTTAAGGCCTTTGCCTGCTTTCTCAGAGGCTGAAGAAATAACAGTTGAAAACAAGGCATTACATGATGTTCTGGACGTTCCTTTGAAGACAAACAATTACACTGGAAGTGCCGAGACTGTTGAAATAATCTGTGGTCTCTGATCAGTTCCATGTTGAATCTGAGGCGTGGATATGCAGCTCTGCTCAGCACTGCACTAGATGGCGCTCTAGTCAGCCGATCAACTGGCACTGTTTACACGCTGCTTTGTCCTCTTCCTCTCCCATCCCCCGCTTCCCTTGTTTCTTCTGATTTATTTCCTCTGAATTGCTGCCCCTACTCAAGGACACTCACTCGGGTTGTTTTGGGCTTGTTAAAGGCCAGATTCTTCTGAGGCAGTTCTTATGGCAGGGCAATGTGACAGATCAATAAATACAGCCATGGGTCTGTTCATTACTCAAGGACTCACCTTGGCACCTTGAGCATCTGATCTTACCTCCTGTAAATATTTTGGACTGGGACAAACATGAAAGAGTTTGACATTCCAGATAGTTTAATCAAGTTCAGAAAGTGGGTGAGTTGGTATGGTATAAGCTATTCTTCATTTTTATTTGTTTCACATTTAGCTCTAAGAGGCTATAATAATATTTTCCTGGATTTTTATTTCCCTAATAGATTAATTAGAGCTGACTGTTGTTGAAAATTCCATCCATTATAAAAACCTCGGGTAGCAATACTATCCTGACAAAAAGTACTTTTGTTATTTCCAAATGGCCTCCCAAAGTAAATAATTTATGAGCATATTTTAGGTTCTGAATAATATTCAACATTCATTTGGTGAAGACTTTGCCACTTCGTTTTGTCCCTATTGATACTGTTGATATGTAGCCATTATGTTTCGAATAAGTTATGACGGAGATCTGTTCCTACGACAGTGATGTAACACGAATTTTGGTGTCGAAAACTTATCCTAAATCCTTAGCCTAAATTAAAAACCTATCCTAATACAGTTTAAAATCTATAAACACAACTAGGAAAAAATGACGAAAAATGGAACAAAAAATTTGTCATGATGTCACGATAAATGCCAAAAAGTCACCAAACAAAGAAACACAAACAGGACACTTGCGCTTATTTAAGCATGCTCCCTCACTCATACGGCACGTTACTGCGTATTCGTCCACCGTGTGCCCTTAAACTAGTTCCTCCATGTGAGCGTCGTAAACTTACAAGTCATATGTTGAGCCCCTCGTCACTTGAGGACCCCCTGTACTTGCTTAACTGACTGTAGACCTGCACTACGGGATAAATGTATTTTATTAACTTAATTACAAGTACAACGAATATATGATCACACATTTCTATACCACCCACTTCTATACCACACACTTCAGTGTGTATCTCCAGTTAATGTTATTAAATGTTACTTTTTACATGATTACAGAGCTTGACCAAACATTTCGGCCTTTTAAGAGGAGTGAACATCATGTCCCTAAAGCAAATGGTATGTAGAAACGACAGACTTCTGTTGTTTCTTTATAAATTGTAATGAAGACCCTTAGCGACCGATATTCATAAACCACTTTTATATATATTTTAGAGGTCGGCATAGATTATTTTTTTAAAAATCTTGATTAATCTCATTGTAATCTCGGAATTAATCTAGATTGAAATGGCACATTTGAATTCTGCCGAAGGTCTGAAGGCCCCCCCCCCCCCAAAATGATCCCAATGCCTTTTTTTATAGTGTAAACCATAAATATGCCTCAAAATGTTCTCCCAGATCACTTTAATTTCATTTTGAACCCAGTTTAATACATTGCCCTCAAAGAAAATGTAAATATTGACCCGAGGTTTAAATACGGAAAAGTCAGGAACGAGAGCGAGAAAGAGTAAGGGAGAAGGAGAGAGAGAGAAAGAGAGAGAGCGAGAGAGAGAGAGAGAGAGAGAGACGATCCGCGCACTCCGGAAAAGTCACGAACAAGAGAGAGAGACAGAGAGGGAGAGCCAGAGAGAGAGAGATAGAGGGATGATCTGCACGCTCCAGAAAAGTCACGAACGCGAGAGAGAGTAAGAGAGAGTGAGAGAGGCACAGAGAGAGCGAGACACATTTAAAACGGGCGCGATCCAGAAAAGTCACGAACGAGAGAGAGCCAGAGAGAGAGAGAGAGAGAGAGACAGACAGAGAGAAAGAGAGTAAATCCGCGCTAAAATATCAAGGTGAAAGTCATCATAGCTTGCGTAGTACAAACCCAGCTCCCAACCCAACTTTGTGAATAGATTAACAGCGATATTTTTTTTATCGCGCGATAAGAGTCTCACATTGACGCAGCACGTTAACACCGATAACGGCCCACCACTAATATATATATAATTTTTTTTATTTTCTTCTTTCAAAAAGTGAGTATATACAGTTCACCCATGTCGCTTATTGAAAGGGTAGAATCGTAGTGATCTTTATTTGGGTTGGGCAGTTAAGTGGTAGTCAAGGGACTGCATGTGCATGAAGTGAGTTCTGCTTATGGAAAGAAATGGCCCCAAGTGAGTTCTTCCTTCATAACAGTGAGTCTGTAATCAGCCACTGCGTCAGCGAGACTTAGATATGACTGAGGCGATAAGATCTCACACCTGCGGCAACAGGATGGCCCTGCTGGGCTGCCATAATTAATGTTTGGACTTTTTTCGAGCCTTCCGCCTGACTGGCACACTTCATGCTCTTTGTCTTAAGGGCAAAGGAAACACTGATCGCTGTGTTTCCATTGGAGCAGCATGTTTGTGATAGTCCAAATCCCTGCTGAATGTGCCTGGGGTCTGATGTATGACTGTGGTTCATACCATGGAGAAACTCTGTACTCAGTGATGCACATAAGGCCATGACACAGCAAGCCATCCGCCTTGTCAGGCCATCACTGGACATGAGTGTCTGTTCATCATTCACTGTTTTTAGTATCTGTCCTGTGCAAGGAGAACAAGATTTACAGAACTTGTATCTAGGCTAGTTTGTCTTTCAGTGCCACCGAGGCCCTCTTCAACTTCTAATCACTATTCGGTGCACGCTACCTTTACTTTACACAAATGACCACTTATAGCAGGAGAAAAGGAGAGGGCAGCGAGGAGCAGGCTTTTCACACAATTGCACTCGAGCTTGGCTAGGTTATCTTTTTTTTTCAGTTCAAAACTAATTTATTTGTCACCCAAGGGGCAATTTAAGGCAAACGAGATAGCAATCAATAAACAAACAATTAACAAGGAATGTGGCATGCATACATTTTGTGAACAACTGTTTTGTCTGGCTATAAGCTTTGCTTTAGAAGGGTGGTGTGTTGATTTTATTAAAGCTAGCTCATCAGTTACTCTGACCAAACCAGGGAGCTGAGAGGGAACATAAGCAATACTACTGTTGCACTGATTCTGATATATCATTATCAGTCACCGTATAAACAATAGAAAGAAGTGCTGATGTGTATGCACACTGAGATGGAGTGTTTTCCACACACAAATCATGGCTCATATGATACATGGTATACACCCAGTCGATTGATATAGTGCATTAAATAGATTGGAGTCTTACCTGGTGCTAGAGAGCATAGTTGTTAAATTTGGCTGACCTGGCAGAAAAAGCTAAAATAGCTATGAAACACTGGTAAAACACTGCACCTTACCTCTATGCAAAACTAGCCATGTTGGAAGTCTGCAAACCTCTGCTAACAAATAGTGATTTTTATTTGCTAGGATATGACTATTTTGAATACCTGTTAGTTGTTGTAGACGGTTTCTTTCATACCTCTGTTCTTCATATATAGGTTTTATTTTATTCTGAGTTTTAGATTTATAATCGCACTGCTTATTACAGTGCCAGCTTCTCCTTTTCAGCAGTTCTTCATGTTGATTTCTATCACTTTTTGTATTCACATTAAAGAGCTTGCACTCAACTTTAAAATTAAATCCTCATGTAATTTTCTGTGGATTATAAAACAGATATTTTGTGTTAATCAGTGATAAATTGTCCTCTAATTCTGAATAGTGGCAGGAATCATGAAGAGGGATCTTAAGGGTTGAACTAAACAAAAGATCCACTTAATCTTATTAGTCATTAAGAAAAGAGAGAGCTCAGTGTAAAGGATAGTAACTGCCTTAAATGTATTGAGCACTTTCATTACCGTAACAAATAGCTTTTTCCACAATTTTTTGATTGAAAATGTCAGACCATAATGATTTCTGTCAACACGTATGTTTCTCAATTCCTCACCCCCTTATAAACTTCCCTTGTGCAAATATAATAATGAGACAGTCCTTAGGTAGTATAATAATGGCTAATATAGAAATGAAAGGTGTGGGATTCCCCTGATGGTAAATTTATTTATTTATTTTTTTTACAGTTCACCTTGGTCACTTATGGAAAGGGTATAATCATAGTGACCTTTATTTGGATTGTGGCAGTTAAGTGGTAGTCAAGTGTAACATATGCGGCATTAAATTTGTTAAAAACCATAATAAAACATCATTTTCTGTGATAAAGGAAACGGTTTGTGACACTTCCTTGTGTCACTTAAGAAACAATGCTCTGCTCCTCTGCTCTGTTGGGAGACAGTGAACTCAGTCACTGCTTCTTCTGATTTTTTGCTCCAAGCACAGAGCATGAGCTGAAAATCACACCTCTTTCAACCAAAAACAAGATAGGTCACCTTCTGTAACTTGTTCCTGTTCCCGTTTCTCCTGACCTGAGCCAATTTTGCCCTCTCCAAGGCACCTGTGAGTTTGTGTGTCTCAGTAGCTTTAAGCACGCCATGTTCCTCTCAGGCTCTGTATTTTTATGAAGGTTGGCAAGAGAGCAGATTGAAATTGGGATATCTGCTCCAAACCCTGAGTGCATTGAAAGAGTGGCCTCGCTTGCAGCGTCTCAATGGGGGTTATTGAGACTGCAGTGGTAGCTGGGTCCACTGTGGTTTATTATGCTTTTGTTCTGTACTAAAGGCCACTGGGTCATATTTTGATGACGTCAGTTGTGAAGTACGTGTCCGACATGTGGCTTCTCTTGGACAGGAACATGGTCAGGAACTTGATACTGTCCATCCGTTCATTGAGCTTTCATGCTTTGTTGTTGTGGGCTTTTTCCTAAAACCAGTCTTGCAGAATATACATAAATACTGCAACTTTGCAGTTGGCACATGCAGTTGGGGGCCTTGGGAAAAAAAATGGCTACAAGCCGGAGAAGAAAGAACAATAACAAATGCCTCAAAGTTGTGTGGATATTAACCGTCTGAATGGCAGCTTGTGGAGGAACTGAGGCACCGCAAGACTCAGAGTGTTTGTCTAAGGTAAAGGGGTCCCTTGTGTCTCCCGGAAGGATTGACTCCACTACTGTTGACAAGAGCATGGTGGAATTATTTTCTCCTTTTTGTTCTACTGCGCGCTGTGTATGCACACCATTCAAAACAAGAATGCAACAGCTTCAGACTAAAGGGCTGTTTTTGACACAAGCTCTTCAGGGAAAACAGGATGCCATTGGCAAAGTGAATATGTTTCAGAACTGGGTGCTTGTGTTTGCTTACATATACAAATAATGCTTCCTTAAGGCTTGATGTTGTTTAGTATATACAGCAGGCATGTATTAGCAGGCAGTGCTTGTGGGTGTGATATAACTGATGTTTTATCAATAGGATCTTGCAATCTCTGCTCTGCATGACATCCCTACTGCCCCTGTTCATTTACCCACCTAGCTAGTGCCAGTTTTTGCTTTCTTTACATCATTACATGTTTTTCATTTTTAAATGCCCATTTCATAAAATAATGTAATCTTTTGGAAATGAACAGGTCCTTTATGAATGATATATGTTAATGACCTCTGCTCTGATTGGCCGACCTGCAGTCTAGACTGCAGTGGTTAACCTGTAGTAAGCTGCATGAACAAAACAAATGTAAATGAGTGTTTGTGGCATTACAAGAACAGTGAATTCAGAACAGCCTGTTTGACTGCTTAGTTTCCATGAAGAAATTGTATTCCATTATGTAAATGCTTTGTATATGTACTACACTAAAGCCTTTAGTTTAAAAGAAAGCATGGAAAACAGGTTTTCCAAGAAATGGGCCTTTAACACATTTTCATAGGATTTTTTCATATATAATTCTTTTAAAATTAACCAAAGTTCTGTAAATGACCTTTCGCTTTTTGTGCTCACACTGAGGACACCAGGTTCTCTTCTGGTCTCTAGTACTGATCTCGCACCAGCTCGTTGGTCACACCCCAACTGCTTTGGAACTTATTCTATAATTTATATTAGGGATGCATCGAATATTAAAAAATTTTTTATGCGACCGAAACAATGATGACGCAATCAAAAACCGCAACCTGCAGCTCCAGACTGGATTAGAGTCATCATCTCCACCGTGCGACGCATTTCCATATATCTAAGAAAGACACACGGAAAGCCGTTTGTAAAGCGAGTAATGCCGGAATTTTTAGAGGCGGTGCATCCACAAAGATTAATTTATCATCCATCCATCCATCCATTTTCTTCCGCTTATCCGGAGTCGGGTCGCGGGGGCAACAGCCTAAGCAGGGAAACCCAGACTTCCCTCACCCCGGCCACTTTGTCCAGCTCTTCCAGGGGGATCCCGAGGCGTTCCCAGGCCAGCCGAGAGACATAGTCTCTCCAG
>JBBPDE010000038.1:15092884-15103424 GCA_037974605.1 Nannopetersius ansorgii | reverse complement strand
CTGCAGCCCCAAAGCCTGACTTGACTGGTCCCCAGGACAAATAAGTTTGAGTAACTCTGGTCTATAATACGCAAGCTATGATGAATTTTACCTTGATATTTCAGTGACTTTTCCGGTTCGTGCACGTTTTCAACCTGTCTCGGTGTCTCCGTCGAAGGGGGGGGGGTTAACGCCAAGATTACAATGAGATTATCGGCGTTAAAAAAATTAATCTATGCCCACCTCTAGTATGAACACAAGTGCAAAACGTGCATGCTGTATTACTGTATTATGTGTTTTACAATGAGGAAGACAGAACATTGTTCATTAATTATTTCTCGCCACTTTTGTTGAGGTTTATGAAACAGCTTATTCAGATCTGCACCTTCTCTCACACGTGCATCTGAGAATTTAAAAAAGTGTTATTCAGACGATAACCTTTCAGCACGTGTTTGAGGCTTATACCTCTGTGTAACAGCTGCATCTGCTGCTACTGTTAAAGGAAGTCTCTCAACAATACAATATTTTGTTACACGCACCTGGTTTTAAGTACTGGAGAAATCAATGCAATGCAAAACTGGCTTTCACAAACGGCTCAAACTTTAGGAAACTGTTCAGAATTTGTGGCCCATATGTAATATAGCCACACATTGTTTTGCACAGGTTTTCTTCAAATCCATGTCCACGAAAGACAGAAGTGCTTTTTACCAGCACATAAGCCATGCATTCAGACTTGTGTGACGTTTATGCATTCGGTTTGTCTTTGATGGCCGTCCAAGTTTAGGCTTATTTGTGTACTGTACACTTCTCCAATATAGGAATTGGGAATATAGATGTTGCAACAATATTTTACACTCCAATATGCTGTGCATTCCTAACATGCAAGTAAGGTGTGCATCCATTGTGCGCATGTCATCTATTTTGTAATAACGTGACATAAGCAAAGTGTGTCTGATAACAAAAGAAGCAGAAGTGAAAAGTGCAATAACCCATAATAATAGTCCTAAAAATGCATGCCACTTTCCTTTATTCCATCTTTTTATTTGCATTCAAAGAGAAAAAGAGAACACATTGCTTGAGTTGTTTTCATTTACAGGCTTTTTTATATCTCAGTTATGTTTGTTACACTGCTCATGTGAGAGGTGTCACAGGATGCTGTGTTTCAAATGGTAATAAGACAGAAGCTTTGTTGTGCTGAGAGGCAGTCATGCACGAGGGCAGCTCAAGGCCGGTGCTGCAGCATCGGTGCTTGTGCTCTTTGTGTTAGTAAATCAGTCTGTGTTTGAAAAGAATGTGGGCTTACAGGAGATAACAATGCTGTCACGTGCGTTTTCCCTTTTCTGTCCTTATTCTGAGTGAGAGAAACATAAAGGGTGCCATCTCAATAGAAGGTCAGGTGAAATGATCATTGACGTATTGGAGAACCTAAATCTGCATCCAAATGACTTGTTTTGGTCATGAAAGATGGCAAATGAAGGACAAACTAGCAGAGCATAAGAGGCCCACAATTTGGCTCACATTTTATTTTTAATAAAGCTTTTAATAGAGCTTTGAATGTTTTTTTTCTCCAAATAAAGAGTAATTATGCCATAGAGCGCACCATAGATGTGTACCAATTTTCACTCCCATCCAACAAAATGTGATTTGTCCCAGGCGCCCAAACATCAGACTGTGTGTTTTGATGAGCACGATAATAAATGAGCACAATAATACACTCACGAGAAGTATAATTGGGTAGAATATATTTTTTCCCTAGGATAAACTAGGATGTTCCAAACTTTGGCCTCAGTCAGGCCATGTCAGCCACTGCTCTTATAGCGATGTTTAATTGCAACATAGTTTTAAATTGGTAAGAGAGACAAAATGCACAAACAAATTGTTTACTTACTCATTTTTCACGATGTTTAAGATACACTAAAAAACAGAGGGGCAGTATTCGTCAGACGCCAGGCGGCATAATTTTTGACAGATCGAGTTTACAAAGTAAAAGGACTAAATGTTCATCATGCTGCTCAATTCCAGTGGCTGTACTGGCAGTGCGGTCCATGTGAGGGAATTTTAGACTCTACACAGATGTAATGGAAGCAGCATGACCTGGATCTGTGAAGGGTGAAGGCCCGTGGAGCTTAAAGGGATGATATGGTAGCCACAGCCGCCTGTTATTTCACGGCTAAATTATTTAGCCCTTGGTTTCTAAGCTTGGGAAATGCAATCTACCAAGTTTCCTTAGGCTGCTTTTATCAGGTTCGCTTACTTACAGCTGTGGACACGAGTAATCCCCCTTTGAGGGTACCCTGGCGCTAGCGTCCCCATGCTAGCTTAGCCAGCCACAACATTCCTGTTTTAAAGCTCACCCAGGAAAGAGAAACCTGACATCTCAACAAAGCAATAGAGTGAGAGAGAGATATGACAGGGTTCTAAGGCAAAGAAGGGTTTAGATTCAGTCTAAGTAAGGCATTGAGCCATGGGATCCTGGATTATAGAAAGCTCTTGCGAAGATTTAATTTCACCTATTTAACTGTGAGAACAGTGGTCAAGTGAAAGAGGGTTCTGTGTTTGATCCCATTATCAACCATGAACAGAAAGATCAACCAATTTAAATATTATGCAGCTGCTAGGTCTCAGCTGCAGAAACCACAATAGGCATGTGTGCATCACCTCTGACCATTGTGGAGATAAAGTCCAAATAGAGATTCTAGGACTGGGTGCCTTTTCAGCCCTTTTGATTTCTTCCTGCGTCGTGCTGAAATTCTTAACCTAAGTCATGTTATTTAAAAGAGGCAGATATACTGAGTGAAAGCTATAAAAGCAGGCTTTAGTTTTCAGGGTCATCCAAAGGGAAAATGCTAGGAATGAAACTCATTCTCAATACAGAGATTCTGAGGTTTAGATAGTCCACAACTTTGAGAATTTGTGGAGGGATTTTAAATGAATTACACTATCAAACATGGTAAATAATACATTCATGCATAGAATGGTCCCAAAGGCACCAGCAGCCGTGCCTTTTGAAATTGACCTGTTTACTCAATAATTACCAATCGCTAAATCCACTTTGATTCAAAACACATTTTGAAGTTTAGGCTCAAAGTCTGGCCTCTTTGAGTGAGATGCTCAGTCATGAAAATTTCAGGGTGCTTTTTAACTTTCATAAAAGTGGACCTGCAACAGTAGTGAGGTGCTACACTACACTACAAGTCTTCAATCTGTAATGCAATCCTAGGACTGCTGTGTGTAGAGGCAGGCCAGTAACGGCCTAATGGGTCCGTGGGGCCCAGACGGTCCATTTTGTTCTCCAAATGAAAAAAGGACACTAGGAGGTTTCCATCCAAGTTCTCTTTCCGTACTCTGTGCTTTATCCAGCTTATAAGGAGCTTCTTCGTTAAAGAGATACTTTGCTCTTTTTCAATTTATTGCAGTTTCCTTTGCTCTTTAAAAGCAGTGAAGAGTGAAAAACAAATAACACTTTATCTTTGATGGTTTTTTACTACGTTAATCTACAGCCTCTAGCTGAGGCTGATTTGCTCTAAGATACAGGGATGTGCTCTTAACCTTGTTATGGTGTATTTGACGCTTTCAGTGTTGCCATGGTGTGCTGGGACTGGTCAGCGGGGCTGCAGAATCGATCCCCCGTCTCCTGGTCTGCTGTGGGCAGGAGAAAACTGGGTCACGAGTTTGGCAATGCTCCATAAATCTGGCCTCAGCTCACTCCCACTAACCCAATTCAGCCTGATCAGAGCGAAGCCTTGTCAGATTCAGACAACACAACTCACCCAGACTAGTTCAGGCACTCTTACAGAGAAGCAAAACAAAATCAGGTTAGATCAAGCCATAATCCTTTTCAAGAGGCTTAATATTACAAAACAACATTTTCTACTGTGGCTGTATTTTCTAATATTGTTGAAATGCATAATACAACATACAAAGAAGTGCATTTACAAGATATCTTTAATCCACTACAAGTCAAACTAGCTTCTTATTAAATTGCCACACAACTTGCAATATGTCGTAAGACGCAATGCGAAATGTGACTGCATCCAGTAATGCATACGAAATTCTTCTGAAATGTATGTTAATTTTGATATGGCTGTAGTTAATCCCATAAACTAAGACTGCCTAACCTAACTTTGCTTTGCTTGTGAGACACTGGGTTTAAAATGGGCAGCCAAATGACTGTGGCTCAATTAATACAATTTTGGGAAGAGATTCCCTAAACAAACTCTAAAAGTGTTCTGGCAGTTGGGACAGTTTTTAATAGTGTAAAAAATCTGCACGTTTTTGACACATTTGCCTCCGTATAGATGTTCTGACTGCTGCCAGTTTTAGAGGTCCCCTAATACACTTCTGAGGCAGCTGTTTAAAATCACCTGTTTAATCTGAGGCACCTGTTTAAAATCAATGAATAACCTATTAGAGAGAGAAACATTTTTCCCATGCATATGACACATACAGTGGCTCGCAAATGTACCCTCTGGAAAACAGTTTTCAGATTTCAAATCAGGGTCTCCAAAACATTGACATTTCTGTTTTTGAGTCATTCCAGTATCGTTTTGTCTTAGGGTCATTGTCATATTAAAAGATGAATCCTCTCAAATACCATATATTTATAGCAGACTGGTACACATTCTCCTGCAATATCATGTGGTTATTTGAGTTCATCCATTTTTCCATCCAACTCTGACAAGATTCCCAGTCCCTGCAGATGAACATGATGCCGCCACCACCATATTTCACCACAGTGTTTCTTGAGGCATAAGCAATGTTAATTTTATGACACACAGACCTCTTTGAAGTGTGAAACAAGTGTTCTGTTTCGGTCTCATCTGACTATGAAACCCTCTACCACATCTTAACTGGGTCTTTCTTCTGCTTTTATATGGACCTTCTTAAGGAACAGCTCCTTTCTTGCCACCCTACCAAATAGGCCTGAGTTATAGAGAGCTCTTCAAATTGTGGACCCATGCACCTTCACTCCAGTTTCAACCAAAAGCTCAGAAGCAGATTTCTGAGAGTGATGGCTGGATTTTTAGTAGTCTCTCTTGGTTTCTTGTTCTGATTCATAGTTTTTAGGAACAGCCTGTTCTAGAAAGCGTGTTGTGATGAACCTTCTTAGGATGGATCTAACAGTGTTTAATGCCAATTTCTATTGTCTTCATTTTTGCAGCTTTTCCAACAATGAAAGTTGCCCTCAGAAAAGATGATTTTTATATTTGGAGAGACAATCTTACTTAACTCCTCACAAGTAATCCCTAAGTATGTTTATACCACATATGTGAAGAGCATATTTCAGTTATTTTTTTTTTAATCTTTTTTATGATGGTCGACAAATAACCAATTGTGGTTTCAAAAATATACTCAACATAAATGTTGTTTAAGATAATGATAATGACAAGATATATGCCAGCTACTGCAACAAACTGTCCTTTTGTTATAGTGACACATAGAGACTGTTCACAACTCACATCAACGTGTTTTAAGTCGAGATTTATTTTGGAAGTACTTTAGCTGGATTTCATTTGCATTTTTCATTAAAACATGTCACACACATACACACATTTCAGGCTGTTTCAGTTAATACCAATGTGCATATCTCCGCAATGAAAGCTTATTCTTCTGTACCTTTACCACAACAAGGCAATTTACTCTTTGAATTGAAGGACAGGTCTTCCCATATTGTAAATGACATGTTTACTGATTGCTTTCTTATTTTAAATATGAACCTACTCCTACTCAGATAAAGCCTCTGACTTTGCCCTTTTGTCTTTATAAGTCAACTGGCAATTTTCCATCCTAACAGATAACGGACAAAAGTTTTTAATTTTAGAGCTTTCCCATCAGGCGAGCTTGATTTTGCATTCATTTGAAAGAGGCTCCCCTGAGGTGCGCCTCATTCCATTTTACTAGTGCTCAGAATCTGAGGCAATGCTGCTGCCTGGAAATTAAGGAGGCTACAGCTAATCATTCCTGGGCTAATGTTAATTGCCACTTGAGCAGGTGGGAGTCCTGCAAATTGGCAGTTAACTGGAAGGACTTGAGGTCCGGGCATTGCTCTTTAGCCCTGCAATTTGCTCTTGCTTGACAACCATGTCCTAGAACCCCATTTTACTGTGCTGATGAGAGGCAGACTGAGAGACAAAGCTCTTGGCAGAGATGTGGCAGATATGCTGCAGCACATGGCTAATGACTATAATAATTACTGGGGTGGTAACAGATACAGTTGGCATGCAGTATTGTCCTCTGGTTAAATAAATTGTGCAATCTAGGACTGCCGCTGTCCTCGAATTTGTGGGCTTATTGTTTTCTCATTTGAAATTCGCCAATGACGTCAAGAGCCACTTTTTTTGTCTTGTGTCCTTAGAAAATTGCCTGTGAATGCTTTATTAACATAACACATATATTGCAAGCTACGTGCCAAACAGACATGCAGTTTTGTCCTTTATGAAATAATAAATGCACCTCCATTTCCTTGAACACTACCAAAACATATTTATGTGTAATATCCCAAGGCTTCAAAATAGATCTTTGAGTAAAGTGAGCTACATCAAACAACAAATAAACTCTGAAATTCATTTGTGTCTTATTTAACTGGAGAATTAGATGCTCAGAGAGGCCTGAAACCAAATCCCTATTATTAGATATTAGATTATGAGATATTAGATATTATTAGATATTATTAGATATCATTAGATATCATAATGTTATTAGAAGTAATGTGGGGATGGTTCAATAACAGCTCATACCAGTGACCTGATAAGAAGAAAAAGATGTGGTAAATGTAGGAGTTTGTAACAAAGCACACTTTATTGTGTTTATGGCTTTAATTCATGTGCGTGATTGTTCAGTGCCATGCACAATTTTTGTACTCCCTAAGTCCTGCCTGGAATCATGGCTTTTAAAACGGTGACGTAGGAAGCAAATCGGAGCCTCAGCTTGTTCTCAGCATTTCCTGACCCCCTTTTTTTTAACAATAGTGGACGTTTGCCCTCTGCTCAGAGCGGAATGTCAGGATGTAATTCGTTTAATAAACTGCCGTGATCAATCGTTGAATTGACGTAAATTATTCATGGCACCAGTGCACTTCTAATAACACTGTAGGGTGTATGCAAGCCTGCCAGTTTGCTCCTTACCATGCTTATTCAACAATGTTAACTGAATGATAACTGAATTATAATCAGGGGTTGACATTATTTTTTTGTTGTAGTACTGTAATGAGTACCTACATTAATGAATTGGTACGCAGCCAAATTAAAAAATGTATACCTTATGGCCGTTCTAATATGATGGTGTGTCTGCTTTCTCGCCACTAACTGGTCGAAATGAGGAAGGCAGGCTGGCAGAGCCACTCGGGGCGAGATTCTGAGTTCAGCCTGTTTCTGTTTTGTGGCTTTCGAGTGAGAATCTGTGGTACAGGGGCACTGCCTCTCTGGACTGGAGAACGGGTCTCGTCTCATATCGAGGTTATTGGTCACACAGTTACAAAAGCATTGAGATCAGACCTGCTCTGACTGACTTTTGATTGGTGCAGAAGCGAGGATCTGCGAACTGGCAGGAACCATATTTTAAAACGTCATTATTATTTTTCTTTTTAAGGTTTACCTTTCCTGAGTAGTGGCACTGAGAGATCCAGTATGAAGTTTTTCTGATTAGGGACGTATTTGCGCCATGAAGACTGAAAACTCGTGTGCATTTGTTGTACCACATACGCCAATTCTTGCATGCATACCTTATGTCAATCCCTGACTATAAAACTAATAAATGAGGTTGTGTTGTAATGATAGACTCATGGACTCATGGTCATGGTCATAGTTGAGTTGTTCTCTAAGGACGTAAGACGGCACAGAAGAGTGTGCCGCATCCTAGCAACAAGTCATCTGAGGTGTGTGTGCATGCCAGTGGTGACTTTTCCTACCTGCATAGCGACCATCACTAGTTAGGCCTACATTTACTACTAAGTACCTTAAGTGGAAAGTGCTAGATGCTCCTTCCAGCTGCCCTGTTTCTTTCTCTTTGTTCAACAATGACGATGAGGTCAATGCTCTTAGGCCCTCCTTCATTCTCATGTTAAACACCGTGAAGTTTTCATTTGTTTAGATTTATCTATATTTTAAATCTATCATTTGGAGCCATTGTAAGAGGTTAGCAGTTGCCGTGTGTGAATTATGTGAATAAAGTTCCAGGTTCCAGGTTGAGCTGAATGTATTTCAAAATTGTTTACTTGATGAGTAGTATTTAAATCTATTATGCCAGTTTTATGTTACTAGCTAATGTATTTCACAGGACAAGCTGCTGAGTGTTCAGTCATTTTTGAAGCCACTGCTAAACACTTCTAATGAACAGAACGGATGCGGCTTGATATGGTAAGTTTAGTTCATTCTGCGAAATCTCCTACGGTTATGAGAACGCAGGCGAGACTGACGATGCCCCATCTGGCGTGTTTGATATTTTTTAACATTTTTATTATTTAATGTATATATTCATCAGAGCAATACACAGTATTGTAAAATCTATATATATTATTATTATTTTTGCTATTTTTTCCCATGGCAAAACACCATCTGACTTCACTTCTATGGCAAGAACAAATCAGACCGCCTGCAAATCCAATGCTGGTAAGGCTCCCAGGAAGCCGCTGGCCACGAAGGCCAAGAGGGCTCCAGCCACCAGTGGCGTGAAGAAACCTCACCGTTACAGGATCGGCACCGTGGCTCAGAGAAAGATCTGCCGTTACCAAAAATCCACTGAGCTGCTGAACCAGGAGTTGCCCTTCCAGCACCTGGTGCGTGAGATCATTCAGGATTTCAGGACCGATCTCATGGCCCTGCAGGAAGCCAACGAGGCGAGACTTGGTGGGTCTGTTTGAGGACAAAAACCTGTACACCATCCACGCCAAGAGAGTCACCATCATGCCTAAAGATCATCATCACCGCCATAACCGTGGAGAGTAAACTTAAACTAATTGCGCTTAAGGTCCCCAATGTGGAACGCCCTCTCTGAACATATGGGGATAACAGAAGGATTATAAACTCTTTTTAATTTAATTTATATATTCTTTCATTTTTATTTCTGAATAACTTCTGTAAAGTGACACTGAGTGTTGTGAAAGGCACTTATAAATCAAATTTATTATTATTATTATTATTATTATTATTATTATTATTATTATTATTATTATTATTATTATTATTATTATTATTATTTCGCATGCAAAGGTACTACAACCCTTGATGCTGCCCTCTTCAGGCTGGCATTACAAATGTAATGGAAAAACAAGCAATGGAATATTTCTTAAGCATTTTTTCATTGTTGGTGTTATTAACCATATTGTATAAATGCTCCAGCTCTAACATACATACATGAACCAAAGGAGTAGAAATGGACAGGTGAGTTGTGTTTGAGTAATTGTGTTATGTGTTCACACATAGAGATTTTTATCTACTTTTTGAAGAGCCTCATACAGACATTGCTGAAATGATTTGTTTTCTAAGGCTAGTGTTGAAGTTTTAGTGCAAAAAAGAAGTGGAAACTGGCTTTTGAGTGATCAGGAGAAGCGGAGCTGTGTTTGCAGGGACAGGGGACAACACGTGTCCCATCACCCACCTGACATTCGTCAGGAAATGAGCAGCTTTCCACACGTGCTGCGTTAGAGTGACCTCACAACTGCTTCAGCACATCCAGACATGGCAAAGGGAATGAGTTTTTCTCGCTCTGAGATGGAAATGGAAATCGAAATAGGAAATGGAAAGAGGAGAAGCGGCTGGAAAATGGGTCGCTCAGAATGGAAGTTGTAGTAACGAAAGATCTTCTTTCATTTGTGAGTCTTAAAAGCCTTTTCTTGAGTTGTCAATAATATAAAATATATATTTTTTATATAAATGAACAATTTACATTTTTAAAAATTAACAATGGATAAGTAGTAATTGTGAAAAATACCAAAATACATTTTATAAACATGATTTTACGAACATAACATTTAACATCCCATTCCATGCTGATGCATAAAAATAGACAGGCAGTACTTCCAACGATAATTTTCAATGGCAAAAAGAAGAGGGGGGAAAAAGCATTACTCAATTTTCCTGAATTTGCTTTGGCAAAACTTATCCAATTACATACATTTGATAGCTCTCTTTGATTCTGTGGAAATGCTCTGAATAGTAGCTCCCCCCCGTAAAAATCTGCCAAAGGAAATCAATTTGTAGCGGAAAGGGTAAATCTCGTAGATCCATTGTCCTCTCTTCAGGCCTGTCTGGGTGCATGCGCCACGTGTGGAGAACATGTGCAAATAAGCAGAAAACGTGTGATTGCCATCAACTTAGTGCAAGGATCATCAGGAGGGACATTGTTTCTGATGTAACACATTCAGCAGCAGGTATAAATAGATGTTAACACCTGTAAGGAACACATGAATGAACAGTTTAGTTACTTTAGGGCTGCTGAAGTAACAGTATAGAGTCCATTTAATTATTTAATATATGAGGACTGTGTTTAATATATGAGGACACATACAAATACACACACATATATATTGGTCATTACATTACTGCTAAACTGTAAACATATATAT
>JBBPDE010000038.1:15067145-15082793 GCA_037974605.1 Nannopetersius ansorgii | reverse complement strand
ACACACACACACACACACACACACACACACACACACACACACACACACACACACACACACACACACACACAAATGTTTTATTGTGACAGGCTGCAAAATGCCTAAAGATACAAGGTGCCAAGATAAAGGTGATCTAATCACCGCCTGATCATCTGGAATCATCTGCTTCTGGTTCTGGATTTCAGTTAGATGCTCTTTGTTCATACATAGGTCACTGTGTGTCTTAACCAGCAGAAACATTCCTCTGAAGCTGGTTAAGCTGGACTGGAAATTAGAGACTTTGAACAGATAGATTGCACAGTAAACTGTTTAATCTTTTGAACTTTGGGCCATTTATGAGCATTTTTGCATCCCTTTATTTATTGGGCTATAACATTTTAACTCCATAAGCTAGACATTCAAGCCTTATGCTGTTGTTGTTGGGTTTGTTTGTTTTTTCAGAAGACCCAGGGCTACTTATTTATGTAATTATTTGATGTGTAACTAACAAGTAAAACCTTGATATTATCATTTTTATTAGTAAATTCTAGTTTTCGTCTGGTGAAATGTTACTTTTTTCTTTTATTTCTACAAGGAAATGTTGTTCAGTAGAGATTTAACTTTAGAAATGTGTGGGGCAAAGGTTCATTGCCATTTTTATATAGTTTTTCAAACTGGGGCAGTCTATGACTTATTACAATATAAAAATATGTGCTTGTTTCCAGATGGAATTTGAATTTGACCTTCCTTGGTATCATTATTACTGCTGAATCCCCCAACAGTTACAAACATATTACACAATACAATTATAAGAAAACAATAGTATAGCAACAGAATAAAAATAAATGTATATTTAATATATATAAAGGCGAATTTGAATCCAGTGACGAGTTTTTGAATCATAACGGAAGAGAAAGCTCACTTTATTAAAGTAAATATGTTTTTGTAGGAAAACTTTTTAAATTCACTCTCTTTTGTACACACGATTACTTGGGAATAGTTTATTGCAAAAAACACGGGACTCAGACGATTGTATAGGGTAAGTCAGTGATGTGTATGTGTGTGTGTGATGCTTGTGTGTTACCCCTGTTGCGGGTTGAGTCTGAGACTAAAGGTTACAAGAATAAACACAAAATGCGTCCATGGAGTTAAACGTATGACTGAATTAGAAGAGATGGAGATGATTAAATATGCACTTCAAACAGAACAACCCTAACAGCACGTTCACTTCCAGCCACACTTTTATCTTTGGTACTCTTCTAATTTAAGTTTCTCTAAAGTGAACTAAAGTAAAGTAACACAACACTGAGGCTGAGCTCAGTAACCCAAAGCCCAGCTGTAAGCCATGTAAAAAGAAAGGAAGTAAAAGTACTCCTGGCTTAGTGAAACATTTGAGCCATTTTAGCATAAGCCTGTTTAAAGGCTCCTGATAAATGAGAAAGATAAGTGAAATCAACACTGGGCACAGGGTTAGCTAACCAAATTTTTGGTTTTTGGATCCTCTTTCTTAATTGTATTTCCTTGAAAACAGCTCACATTCCGATTGTAATGGAAAGACCAGCACGACATGTCAAATTAACTCCATTATTTTTAATAATCCTACAAAACTACAAAACATGGACATAATTATGCCATAAACGTGTCAAGATAGATGCACTTTCATGACAGATTATGTCCATTAATATAACATTGTCATGTTACCATTACTGATACTTGACATGAAAGATGTTTTTAATGTTTTTCAATTAGCTTGTGACACAAACTGTTGTGCTATCAGACACTGCAGTATTTGTCATGACAATTACCAGTAATGGAAACATGACACTCTTACATTAGTGGACATCATCTGCCTTAACAACTCATGACAGCATAATGACATGTGCCATGGCTGAATCACTGTTTTTAGGTTTGCTTTTGCACAGATGGTCTGAAATAAAAAAAAGACTTTAATGGGTTTTTGGGATTACAGAAATAAAATGCTTATAAGGCATAAATTATACGAGTACCATCACAAGAAATATTCGTTATGTGTTCATCTCAAACACTTCATGAGCAAGTGTGCTCGACAAAACAAATCAATCTGAGAGTTGAGCAACATTGTGCTCTGTTAAATGTCTTCTTCAGAAGGATCGGGCTGTTTGTTTTCATGTGGTCAGCCATTAGTTCACTGTGCTTTGTGCCAGGAGCGAACTCTTGTTTTGTGCACAGTGTGTACCGCCGTTCAAAGGATCATCCTGTTTTGTTTGGGGCGATGTAGACATTAACCTCAGACTTAAAGTAGTACAAACGTGTGTTTGTCTTACCGTCACAAGTCTGGGATAAGTACATCACAAAGCTATTTAAAGGATGAGGAGTGATGAGGCGTCCTAGCACAGTCCTTTCGGATGTGAGGAGAGAGAGAGAGAGAGAGAGAGAGAGAGAGCAGTTTCTACCTTTTGACAGAAGAATTGAGAGAAAATTTTTTGTTTTTGGATCCTCTTTCTTAATTGTATTTCCTTGAAAACAGCTCACATTCCGATTGTAATGGAAAGTAACAGATGTTACTGAACAAATAGGACTCATCAGGATTTGGAATGGCAGTTATAATCCAATCAGTCACAGGCAGTCAGTGGAAATTAGTGGAATGTGATTGACAGGATTCTTTAAATTGTAACGTGGAGAAGATGAAAGGATTCTTCAAGACATATCAAGGTTAATGCGAAAAGAAAAAGGCCATTAAAAAGTATAACAATTTTTAGCATTCGTATTAACTTAATCTGGACCCCCTTATAAAAACATGCATTACATGTTCCTCAAATCTCCTCTTGATCCCGAAGCTCACCCCAAGCCCTTGAAAAGATACTCCCTTTTAGTAAATGAGATCCATCCTTCTGTTTCTATAAATAACAATGCACTCTCGCTTAATATATTTTGCCTGTGTATCTTGTTCATTCTAGCATAATATAATAAGTCTGCTTCAGTCCCACACACTGACTGCACTGAGTTCTCATTTGTCCATATTCTAAATACACTCGAATATGTCATCGACAGCTTTGATGAGTAGAAGGCAACGACTGGATGTAAAACATACACTTATCAATATAAAACCTATATGTAAATAGTAGTGGATGGGGTAATCAGGTAGCTTGTTCTTCTGAAAACAAGTGTATGTCAGTGACACATCAAGTGGAGCGTGAACATGGAGGGTGCAGTCAGCACAGTGTTGACAGCATAAGTTATGAATTTGACAGGCATTGGAAGAGGATTCTCTCAGAAAGTGTAGAAAGAAAGAGGAGATTTTGTTATTGTTTTAATGTGAAAGTTCCAAAGTATTGATTCTTGAAGCAGTGTGCTGCCGAGGGATGAAGGCATGGTGCCAAATGAAGTAAATTGCCCCTGCTGTTGTATGTTTTAGGTTGGTGGCCCACTCTCAACAGGGGTGTGTGTAAAGATTCCAGCAGCCCAGCTCTATACCTGATGTTTGTACAAGCACCACACACACTAGCATTCCTCTGCTATGACACTGTCACTGCTGGCATGAGAATAGTCCTCTACCCAGACAATATCCAGACAACAACAGTCTTGTGATGAGAAACTTTTTTTCTGTTTTGGACACACATGGGAAATTTACATTTTAATGCAAAGTCTGCAGATTTGTTTGTGGTTCACACACTTCTCATGGATCCTAAAGATACTATACTAGCACCCTTTGAAAAAAAATGGTCAGAATGTAGGATGTACCTCGGCTTTATTCAAGGAGTCTTTGGAACAACCATCAATGATGTAGCACCTTCTAAATGGTGCCCACATAGACTGCAGGTTTTGTTAAAGGCATGTTCTGTTAAGGGGAGTGAAAATGAAGTGAAAATATCATAATTTTGGAAGTGTGGCAGTCCTGGGATTCAAAACACAACCTTACGATTACAGGGTTCAGGTTAGCTAACCACCAGACCTCCAGCTGCCCTAATAATATTTTGCTAAAAGATATTTTGGAAGATATTTTGGGGCTTAAATGGAAATGTCTTTGTTCATTTACTCAGTAAAAATGAGGAAGCTGATTCCCTACTGTTCAAACTTAGTTTGCTGCAGTTTAAAGTATGTATGTAACACAGTTTTGTGCTTTCATCTTCATATTTAGATGAGTCTTGATCTCTAGGTGACACATCATCAGGGTAAGAGACAGCTAGAGTAGTGTCGGCTTGTGTTTAGAAGCCGACTTTCTGCCGCTGGATCTTTTGACACTACTCAACTATGTCCTGGTGCCTCTCTCCCTCACAGCGCCTGTTTTTGATGAAGACGTATTCCTCAGATGGCACTTCATCCTCAGGGATCTGTCTAACTGTTTGCCGGTTTTCAGTCAGCCTTCTTGCACAATTATTTTTGTGGCAGCTGGGCATTTGTTTTGTCCAGTTGAGTAGTTGCTTTCCTAGTGTTTGTGCGGCCGACTGTGTGTAAAACGACTGGGTTGAAATCTGATGCAATGCCTGTGCAACAGATTCGGCTTTCTCAATATGCGAGTAGTACTTCTTCATTGGCTGCGGACTGTGACACTTCAAGCCCTGTCACGAAGAAGAACGGTGCAACGGTGCTTTTTTCCCCCAGGAGTAGTAATTCCGTTCCACTAACCCTTTCCCCAGTTTACTTACATATTTCCTATCAGATTATTTGCTTTTCTTTTTTTCTCATTATTATTCCAACAAATATTCTTTGGTTTACTAAGACTATCCACTGCATTATTTGCTGTCTGTCTTTTATTAGAAGTCTGTAAGGCGAAAAAGCTTTCCACACTTCTTGTTTGTTCCAAGAAAGCTCTGAAGCAAATCAGCCAAAAGAAAAGAGGATTTCAAATATAGAGGATCCTGATCCAGAAAACATTGCTGTGTAGCTGCAAGTGTTTTTTGGTTTTTTTTTTGCAAATGATCATAAGCATTACATAGTTACATACTCGTCCTCCATCAAAGAACTACTCGACCCGACAACTAGACTACACATTAGCTACTCACTATATGCAATGCTAGATCATTAGTGATGCCTCTCAACGTGGTATTTCTTTAATGCGTATTTTATTCCCTCTAACAAAACTCTCCACAGCAATTACCAACAGCGTTTGGAATATCAGGCTTGATCACGTCGGGTTTGAAACACTACTTTGCAATTCTTACTCTAGAGATGCAGCTGTCTTATATTATATACTGAATTTTAAGCTTCAGTTTTAAACACCCCCACTGGTTAGGGCTTATCATTCCTGACCACAGATCTTGCTGTATTTGAATAATTCCCTTGGTGGGTGCGTGCTATACCGGACACTTCACATTGTAATGAATGTAAAATGAAAGCACAGGGTCCTCTTTATCACATATGTCTGCGTGTGATGTGTTATAATCATAAGAAGACCTAGGGTGTTTAAATCTCCCAGTCGGACGGGATTATTATATTGATAGTGAATCACTTAAGTGATTTCACATTAATCCAAAGGGGATAATGAATGTGTGTGTGTGTGTGTGGGGGGGGGGGCACTCATTACATCTAAATAAATCATATATTAACAGCATATTCCCCATAAATTTAAGCTTTTTGTGCAAATCCATGTGAAGCAGATTTTTAGTCATTAGCATTAGATCACAACTAGAGATGACCCCTCACATTTTCTTCCAGCTTCTCTAACATCAAAATGAAAGATTATCTCTTCTCAAGTGAAAGCGAGAGCAGACACCCACTGCGAAATAGTCCAGTAATGTCAGACAGCTCTCTTTAGTCAGTAGGGCTAGAATGCACAGTGGCTGATAAATAATGCTTAACTTAATGAGCTCCCAGCAGACGGTAGCTGGTCAATACTTAAAACCTCTTCTGCTGTCTAGTTTCCATCTGGAATCCCTCTCTTCCTTTCTCTCTCTCTCTCGCTCTGTCTCACCCCCTCCTCTTTTACCCTGTTTTGAAACCAATTCAAGACAACTACAAAAACCACTGTCCTATTACATTAGCCTATTTCTCCTTTAAGGACAGGGTTGAGATTAGACGTCAAGCTTGCTCTCGTCTCTGTGTGAGAACAATAGAAAAGGCATAAAGGAGCTTGCAGGGTTAGTTTTCCTCCCTTGCCCTGTCTCCATTGACACTGGAGTCACAGTTAATTTCGGACCAAAGCTACAACTGTGCAGAGAAGCCTTCTGATTATGACCCAAGGTCATTTTTGTCTTCAGTAGATGTCACAGTTAATCAAGACTAAAGGTGGATATGCATCACAGCGCCAGGTCTGGCGTCCTTTCTGCCAGCTCATCAGCTTAAATGGCCCAAGGATTTCGAGGCATATTTCAGCCCCAGCAGCACTACGCCCCTGCCGTCCACCATGCGCTCCTAAATAAAGGTTCCTTGCAGGGTTAGCAAGGCCTCAGCAGAACCATTTTTTGGGAATTCAATATGTCAACCTTTTAAGGACATAAAAAACCTTGACATGATCTAGGGATTCTTTATAATTTCAGGATTCAGGATTCATCTGCAAACATGCGCAAAAACAAATGGAGAACACCAGCATCCAACCAAGCAGGACAAAGAGATATATAGTAATCCCTCAGTTTTACACGATTCAGTCTAATGTGTAAAATTGAGAACCAAACTGTATTACCACCACTAGTCCAGCGGTGGCAGTAATACACTGAAAAGTTGTCAACTGCCATAAACAGATGATGAAGAAGAAGAAGAAGCTGCTGCAGCATGTAGCATGACTGCTCTGTGTTTTGTCCTTGTATTTTAGTGTTTTAAACTTTTCCCCCCAAATTTTCAACAGTGATCTCAGTTTACTGAGAACTGTGCCCTGTCTAAACATGTGGGAACAGAAAGTTATTTCAGTTTCTTTTCAGTCTTTGCACGCGGCTTTGCACTGAGTTTTAAATGAAATCAAAGTGTTCTGAACTACAAACAGTAACAAATACAGAGGAGACTTATAAATATATCAAAAAATAGCTCATAATAGACCCTGTATCATTTCATACTCACTGGGAATATTGCATTTACATGTTATTATGACAGATGCATCACTGATGGGTGAGGAATCTCCAGAGGAGGGGAGACATGCTGGTCTGAAGTGTGTCAATAATTGAACTAAGCCCACATTTCAGATTTTCCCCAGAATCCACAGTCCTTGTAAATGGTGAATCTAGTCCCATGACTATATATCAACATAAAATAGTTCAAGTTTAACTTTATTTATATAGCACATTATCATACACAGTGCTTTACAGAATAAAACATATAATGAACATAAATATAATGAAAGGGTTAAAAGAAGGTAAAATAATACATAAAAGTTCAAATATCTAAGAGAAGGCAGAGGAGAATAGTGCTGTTTTAGCAGCTCTTTAAAACTGGCTACAGTCAGTGCAGATCTGATAGTAATGGGCAGCTTTTCCAGCAGCGAGCTGCCTTTTCACCAAGTCAGATCTTCTCACCACTAGCTGTCCGGCTCCTGCAGATCTAAGAGACCTACCAGGAATATGAATTTCAAGCATATCGGAGATGTACGTATAGGACCCAAACCATTTAGTGACTTGTACACAATAAGTAATGTTTTGAAGTCAATTCTGCACCAAACAGGGAGCCAGTGCAAGGACCTGAGGATAGGAGAAATGTGCTCTCTTTTCTTGGTTTTGGTTAGAACTCTGGCAGCAGCATTTTGGATGAGCTGGAGTTGGCAGGGGTGGAGGTAGCTCAGTGGGTAGAATACTTGCCTCCGGACCAAGAGGTCCCAGGTTCGAATCCTACCTCCAGCACCACCACTGGGTCCCTGAGCAAGACCCTTAACCCCAAGTTGCTCCAGGGAGACTGTCCCCTGTAGTTACAGAATGGAAGTCGCTTTGGATAAAAGCGTCTGATAAATGCCATAAATGTAAATGTAAATGTCTAATGGACTTGGAGATCCCAGTGAGGACAGCATTACAGTATCCAACCCTGCATGAAATGAAGGCATGTTTCATCAGTTTCTCTAGGTCATGTTTGGACACAAAGTCTCTAACTTTAGCAATGTTTTTGAGGTGCCAAAATGCTGACTTTGTGACAGATTTGATGTGATCACCAAACTAAGGTCTCCATCCATGATTACGGCAAGGTTTTTGAAACGGGTGGATCTTAAATGCTCTAGATTCGAAGTGGGCACTAACGATTGATCTTCTCTCTTTATTACCAAACAGAATAATCTCTTGTCTTTATAATCTTTTGTCTTTATTTAGTTGGAGGAAATTATGATGCATCCAGTTATGTACTTTCTCAAGGCACCGACACAATGAGTCAATTGGACCAAAGTCACTTGGTGAGAGAGCTAGATAGATCTGAGTGTCATCTGCATAGTTATGATGGGACACATTATTCTCTTTAAGAATTTGACCCAGAGGAAGCATGTACAGGTTGAATAGGACAGATCCAAGAATGGACCCTTGCGGGACCCCATATGGCACGGCAGTTTTCTCTGATTCTCATGAGCCAATTGAGACAAAGTATTTCCTGCCTTCCAGGTATGACCGGAACCAATAATGTCCAATAGTGTCAGTTAAACATCTTATGTTAGTATTTTAGGAGTAATTCGCTTTAAAATCCACATTATTTAAATTAACTCACAGACATTCTCACAAATTGAGACGTTTGAGTACTGGCTGGATTGTACGCAATCTATTTAAAATGCTTCTACCAAAATAGACTGTAGAATTATCACTTTAAAGGATTATGTTCAGCCATCTGCTATCAGTTATGACTGACTTTACAACCATGTGTTAAAGAATGTGATTTTTCAGGTAAGGAAAATGCACACTTTAAGGCTATGAAACTTTGAAATTTAGTTCTGTTAACCCTACTTCATAAGAACCTGAGCTTTCATCAGAGAGTTTGCACTTGAGCCTCACCAAAACCTTTACCCAAGAATAGCTTTGAAGTCTCCTGCTGCAGCAGTGATATGAAATGAGCTGGCTTATATGGACCTGACAGTACTGTGTTAAGTGCCTTCAACTGGCCTTAATTAAAGCAGGCTCTTGAGAGGCATGAAACGTGCACTATGACCTGCTCCATATACTCCAGAATTATAAGCAGAAGCACAAAACTGTGTGTTTGCATGTAGGTGTGCGGCCACATCTTATAAGACACCTTTTTTCAAATTGGAAATGCATCCTACCATCAGTTACCTGTTCATTCATACATTTTCATAAAACAGTTTATTCTGGTCAGTTTCCGCAGTTGAAAGCTTGATTCCATCATGGTTCTCTTGCCTTTCTTCTTAGGCAGTTGGTAGCCTAGTGGTTAGGGCATTCGCCCTGTGATCACAAAGTCCAGGTTTGATTCCCAGGCACCTCTGAGGTACCCTGAGCAAGGTACCATCCCCACACACTGCTCCCCGAGCGCCGTTTTCATGGCTGCCCCCTGCTTCACTTGGTGAATGTGTTAAATGCAGAGGAAGAATTTCGTGCTGTTCACACTGTGTCCTGTGGTGTGTTCACGTATGACCGAATGATCACTTTCACTTTAAAACAGAAGGGGAAAATAAACATTCAAATTCTGCAAGTGATTTTACTGCAAATTAATCTAGACCTATTCAGCCCAGGCAATTTAGTTATAGACTTTATCTTCACAGTAGGTTCAGCTGTGTTAACTTATGAAGAGTTCATTTTAACATGGTCCCACACTGAAGATGGCGTTAATTTTTCAGTGCTAGTTTGACAATGAATAGTATTAGGGAAACACTTACAGGGTACAAAGTTACACATACTAGTGTTCATAATTAACACTTTGGGGCTTTCGGCTCTCATGGTGCTGTTTCCACTCCACCACCAGTAGTCCTACTGACTGCATTTGTTTGGTTCTGTGAAGCTGAAACGTCACCAGTAACCCTGTCTAGGTTGAGCAGACACCAGAGCTACTAAAATCTGAAATAAAATGGCATCAAAATCACATGTATTAGTGTGAGAGGTGCTCATAAAGTACCTATCACCAAAGGATATGTAGACACCTACGCCTGCCTGGGCTTCTCAACCAGAGAATTTTAACATAATACTTACGCATAAAACAGGTTTGATATCAAGAAGTCAGACGTGTGACTACCAGTATAAAGAAATAATTTCATTGATGGATCATGGAGCTAAAAATGCATTTAAAAAGAGAACATGTATTCCAACGCAGAGTAAGCATAATTACTTCAGAGACCAAAAGCAATTTAAAACGATTAGAAAATATTTTGTGTTGAGTAATTTGTCTTTAATGCATCAATAAGCCACACATTAAAATACTTCCATAATCACACCAGCAAATAATTTGCAAACTTAAAAAAAAAGTAAAAAAACAAGCATCAGCGTTCAGGCTTACCCTGGGAAGGCAGACATTGGGAAAAGCTTTCACACACACACACCCCAGCAGTAAAATGTGAAACACCTTCTGAATAGAAAGAGATGTTACTTGGGCAACAACCAAGAGGATACATACATAATAGGTACCAAGTCTAGCTAAACAAAAGATCATACATTCCTAATAAAGTGGTGAAATCTGACCAAATCAAAGGGAAAAAAGAAAGACAATCACTGCAGTAATGTTCCATGTAGGCCTTCGCGGTCTATGTCACAGCCCACACCAAAGATGTGCATACGGGGCGAAACTAAATACTAATTGCATTAAATTAACCATGAACCAATCAGTGGTTCATACTACACTAAAATGCACAATTACATGGTTGAGACAGAGCAGTGAAAACTAAACCAGAAAAGACACAAAAACTTAACCTCAGCTGGATTGAAACGCTGAATGCCAACCGTCCAAGAACAGCTTGGCCATGCTTGTGCTACCTGCTAGCACAACAATGATAGTTACCCACAATTAAAATGTCCCTTATAAAAATAGCCATCCTATACCCTGTATATATGCATAGGAGTAGAGCAAATGTGTTTGCCTGATGAATTCAAGTGTGATTCTATATATGTGAGTTTATACATGAAGTAGAGTACAGTAAAGTGACCCCTTAAAGTCAGGCAGGAACACACCACACCACAGCACACAGTGTGAACAATGTGGAATTATTTCTCTACATTTAACCCATTCATTTAGTGAAGCAGCGGGCAGCCACCAATAAGGGGTGCCTGGGGAGCAGTGAGTGGGGACTATATCTTGCTCAAGGGAACATCAGTGTTGACACAACCTTCTGATTGTGAGGCAACTCCCTAATATATATCATGGTAAATATAGAATTAAGACTAAGGCTTATAGTAAACAGGCAGCAACCCCAAAGTCGAGCTAAAAACCAAAGTAACAGTTGCTCTGAGAACTGAAACACGCAATACGCAAAGAGCCGACACATACTGTTCCAACTAGGGAGAAGGGCGAGTTCCCTGAAACAGAACTTCCTACTAGCATTACCAAGTCCTTTTACACACACATGAATCAATCAAATACTAAATAACAGATGGAAATGGTGCCAAACTAATTAAGAAAACTAATGAACAACAAAAGAGGAAGGAACTGACTAATAAGATTTCTGACTACACTGGTTTTCGCCCCCCAGAAGTACACATTCCTTTTTGAAATGTCTTTAACCAATTGCTTGACATCCAGGAGTTAGTATCAGCATTTTGTGGGTTGATATGACAATGTAAAGGATCCTAATGCTTGAACAGGTCACCTGTGACTGATGCATTTAATGCTCTTCTAATGGAACCTAAAGATTTTCTATCTGAGCCTACTGGTAAACTATTAAGGCAGTTCCTTTTAGAAAGCAAAACAATGTTTTAATCCACATTTTTCTAATGGATTAATGAGGTTTGGTGAAGCTGACCTTGTAGAAATCCATTTTAAAGAACCAGCAAACTACGTTATGATCTAGAGACAGTCAGAAACATCCAGTGTCCAGTTACTATTACATACACGCTCACACACAAATATATATACTGTTTATATATACATGAGTTTCCACTGCAATCAGAAGGTCATGGGTTTGAATCCCAGGACTGCCAGTGAAACCACAGATGTACCCAAGGTACCGTCCCCGCACACTGCGCCGTGTCACTGGCTGCTCTATTGAATGCAGAGAACACCTTTGTGCTGTTCACACTGTGTGCTTTTATTAATGATTGTGGATGCTTTCTCACTCCAAGTCCACCACATTCAGCCGCCTCAGTGGATTTACGAATGTGGTTCAATACAACAGTCTGCAGTGACAGTCATACATTAACTTGCTGATACGTGCAAATGTCAGAATCCTTATTAAACCCGACTTTTGCCATATTTAGCTGCGGGAAAGGTCTGCCAGTCCGTTCCAGGCATGGAATCAGACACCTTTCTTAATGTTCTTTTGAAAATGCTACTTTGAGAACTCATCAGTTTGCTCAGCTGTTTTACAGCCCAAGAAGAATGTCATATATCCATATTTTATTGATGTTGATAACTGAAAGAAAACTGAATGATTGATTATCAAGGTTTTATAAATTGATTGCTGTCATTAAAGTCATGTGATATTATGCTTATTGTGTATCACAACAAGGAATGGATACATAGTATACACAGCAAAAAAACAAAACAAAGCACAATGCTGGTATTATGTTAACATTAAATCAGTTACATTTTATGTGAATCTATGTATCAGTGTTGTCAGAACACGTCCTTATATTAAAAAATACATAAATAAATCACTGTGGAAAAGTAGGAAATAAACATTGTTAATTTTCAGTGTAAAGTAATGGAACAATATTTTATTCATTTCTATTGATCCATTCATCACAGCCTTGATTCACATTTATTTGACGCTATATGACTTAATAGTCAGTGTGGCTTTATCAGGTTAACCCCTTTCTGCAGGCCTCATCATTATATTTTATCAGTATAATCAATTAAATATTAAAATATTTTTTTAATTATTATAATTGAACTAAGGGAAAGGGTCCTAAAGGACATTTACTGACTACTGTGATCAAGGGATATTAAGGGTCAGCAGTTTTTTTTTTTAAGTAGGGAATGACCTTATTTCAGTGAGACTGAATATGTAGAGGAAACAGGATTCAAAAAAAGGAAATTCAGTGGAAGGTGATGAAGGAAGGAGACCTGCTGCGTGTGCTGTGAGATGCACAAATTCAAGCTCTCTGTTGACATTTATGATTTGATAACAGGGAATTATCACACGCTGGGATCAAAGGAAGACATTGTGGAAAATAGTCATTTATCCTACTACGGACAGCCGCATCCTCTTTTTAACTTCTTGATAACACGGCTGTTGATAAGGGAAAATGCCCACCCAAGGCTGTAATTAGGATAGTGAAGGTCAGTGAATCTGTGTGCCTTTGAGAAAACTATGAACTGGGGGGGAGTGTTTCGGGATGGAGAATCTACAGAAGCAGGCACTGTAATCATTAATGAGAATTATTAATGACTGTGTGCTTACAGTGAACGTTGCATAAACAGGCATGATTGCAAGATGTGTCCATTCGGATGTGAAAGCTGTAATCAGCCGCAGAAAAATGCGTGTGCATGAAGGGATGTGCACGTGTGGCTGTGTGTGCACATTGTCACATGCGCCTGTGGTATTCAGCTGGTTTATTCAAAATCGCATTTCAGGCCATTTTTATGTTAATCTCGTGACGTTAGAGCTGAGGCTGTGCGATGGTCGTCACCCAGTGCGTTCGTCACTGGGAAAGAAAGTGAATTCAGGGTGGTGAATGGATGAGGCCGCCCCAGCCAGATTGAATTAGAGGCTGTTGTGCTGTTGGTCTTTCGGAGAGAAGCCTCAGGGAGTGCTTAAACCTTTCCTGTAACACAACAGAGGAGTCGGGGAAAAACAATCAGGGCGGTTTAGTCAGCACCCAGCGAAAAGGTGTGAGATACACAGGAGCGTCCTTCTACTGACCCCTCATAGACACCACTGTCTCATGTTGTCACTAATACTCTTATAAGTCCTATTTTAAGACATTTACTTTCATACAGTAATGGTGAAAAGTGCAGAATACACATTTAAAACCTAGAAATCACTGTTTCAACATTACAAAAAATTATGAATATGTCTGTATGATACAATGTGAATCATCCAGTCATCAGGAATGGCTAGGAGACCAAAAGAGCATAATTTGCCTACTGACCTCTCTCTCCTGATGTTAGTCTGTGTGTGTCTATTTTCAAACAAAGTTAGCATTTAGTGTCCTCCTACAAGCATGTTGAGTTGTCTAGCAATATTGCATTAGTGGCAGTTTAGAAAGATGCAGTGGAGCTTCAAGTGAAGAAAGAAGCTACCCTTCACTCAGCCAGTGTTGATGGGAGGGGGAATCCTAGCTAGCAGGTGGAATTGGTCAATAAATTTGTGGGAAAAAAAAACAGATCAATACTCTCTCCTCACCCCCCAAAAAGACAGATATATATGTAGACAAAATTATATCCAGTCATTTTAATTAACAACTAGTTCTTACTGCACTGGCAGACATCTCTCGTGAAGCTCTCTTCTGAAATCTTGCTTGAATTAAATAAAAATAGTTGCCAGTTCAGTAAGATAGATTGTTCTTAGAACAATCTCCAACAAAAAAGCATTATTTAAATCTATTATTTATAATGTAATTATCATGTCAAGGGCTATTAGAATGTAGTGATGAGTGAGTAGCAGTGTGCTTCATAAAAATCAGCTAATTTTCTTATAAAGATTTTAACAAGAAGCGGCTGTAAAAAAATCATGATCAGTGCACCCCTGGTGTGTATGAGTTCTGCAGCTCAGGTTTTGAAAGTAATGTGTCTTGAATGTTTTGAATGCTTTGGGCTCAGAATCTGTGGAATGGAGATTTGGAGACAGACTATGCAACCTGCCACTCAGTGATAGAGACGAGGGAGGTTGCACCAATGTTGCACCACTCAGTCTTATGTCAAGCTGCCCAAAAAGAGCATCTCTCTTTGGTGTTGTTAGGTTGGACAACTCTGCATATGCCTCGCTCTGCATATGCCTCCCTCTGACATTTTGGATTTTTGTCTGAAAAGTGCACATTAAATTGAGCTTTTGGTTTCGAATGTGTGTGGTGAGTGAGTGTGTGTTTGTGAGTCAGTGTGTGGGATGCATTTTGGGCCTCTGGTTTGATTTTCTCACTGTTAATGGATGGTGCTTAACAAAGTAATGCATTTAATTACTACAATTCAAATGTGATCAACACAGTTTACTTACTTTTGGCAATACATGCTGATGTGACATGTTTTGTTCATTTGAAAATTACCCATTTGAATCCCATGTAGTACTTTTCCGTATTGTGAATATTTCCTTTGAAATGTTGAGTAAACATAGTCCTGGATGAAACATCTGACTACTCACTAGGTCAGACACACTTTTGAGAAAACTACATACATGAATAGTATATTTGAAGTAAATAAAGAATATCGATAATCTCTTTTTTATTTTTGCAATTTACGGAAATATGGCTAAAAAAAATATAAGCACACCTTGTCTGAAGGATTTAAAGTAATATATTTAAAAGAGTGCAGTAATAAATACACTTGAATAAATACATGGCTTAACAAACGGAATCATGCTTTAACACAAATGTTACCACAGTGTTACCACCATTGTGTGAAACTTTCATGATGAACTAACAAATAAAAATAGTCTATTTTTTACACTGTCTTACATTAGAAGCAAATAATTTTAAAGTTTAGAAGTTTTAAAGAACAAATATCATATTGGGCTTATATTGGTATCAGTATCAGTGTTTACTTTCA
>JBBPDE010000038.1:15052293-15067045 GCA_037974605.1 Nannopetersius ansorgii | reverse complement strand
CTCTCTCTCTCTCTCTCTCTCTCTCTCTCTCTCTCTCTCTCTCTCTCTCTCTCTCTCTCTTTCTCTGTCTCTCTCTCTTTCTCTCTCTTTCATTTTCACAGTATCTCCCCAGCCTTCTGTGAGGTCTATTTTGAGGGACCTTTATGAGTGATAAGTGGATTCAGGCTTAGCAGAGATGTGAAAACAAAGGAAACAGGAAGGAAGTGACGGAGATTTCACCGTAAAACTGCAACTCTCTCTTTTTGTCATCACAAATGACTGGGAGGGTGGACACTCCATGGAGAAGTGTGCTGGGTTTTAATACAGATTTTAAACCAGAGTGGAGGGCACTGTATAAACCACCAGTAACCGAAAAGGTTGCTGACCTCCAGTGGAGGATTTTACATGGAATTGTGTTGGTTATCTCTTTTATCTGTATTTTAAACCCTGAGATCACTCAGGACTGCCTGTTCTGCTCACAAAGGGAAACCGTCATCCATGCTTTTATCAACTGTTCAAGGCTGCAGCCATTGTTTGTTTTTTTTTTACAGGACATTTTTAAGTTATTTGAGGTGCTTTTTACCCCTCAGGTTTTTATCAGTGGTTTTAAGCCAGCTGATCAACTTCATCCTTGGCCAGGCCAAAATGTCTATTTACACGAGCAGGAGGACCAAAATTACACAAAACACAGACTGTGACACAATACAGATCCTCTGCAGACTGATCCTGATTGAATCCTGATTGATTTTAACTTTTACAAGAGTGTGGGGGACCTGGTCAGGTTTGAAGATGTGTGGTGCTGTGAAGGGGATCTGTGTACCGTTATTGGTGGGGAACTGAGGTTTATATCAGAACTAGACTCATGAACAGTCTGTACAATCATCGTTTACTGTCATGTTTTACCCTAATTATTTATTTATTTATTTATTTTATCTATTTATTTACATGCTTTTACTATTTATATGACTTTCCCATTATGTAAATAATGAGTGCCTTGTAACTCAAATGTCTGTGAGGTATGTGAATAAAGGAGTGTAAAAGTACAAATAAAAAAAAGTCTTTGTCATCACCACCACCAATGGAAACTTTTTTTAAATTTTTCTGCTACTGGACCATTTTATTTGGCTCTCTCGCTCTTTGTACAAAGATACAAAGCGTACTGCAAGGCCGAATCCTTTTTACAAACAAATCTGGTCAACAGCAAGGCACAGCATGTCCAAATTCACCCCGAGGGAGTCAGAGGACAAAGGGGAAAGTGTACAAAAACAAGAGAGAGAACCATTAATTAGAGAGTGCACAGAGAAATCTGGAATGATTCTGAGCTCAACATGCTATTGACATTACTACAGTTACCTGCATTTGTATTCTGGCCCACATAGCATTTCTTAGGCTTTGAATACTTGTTAGTATTTCCAAATGAGTATTTGAATAAGCTTTTTCAAAAAAACACGTTTTATGTTTCATATTTCACCACAGATGTTTGTTTGCTTGTTTCATAATCCATTTTAAAATTAAATATTCCTCTTTTTACAGAAATGCTAAGAGAAATATTAAACTATGACGTACGTTAACGTTCAGATGACACAAGTTCATGGATTTTTGCGGACACTTGAGTATAAAGAAACAACAAAGAATATTCTCATAATTTAATTTGCTCAGGAAATATTATAGCATCAGTTTAGCTGATTTATCAAATGAAGAGATTTTGTGCTGGGATATTTTCTTAGAGATGAATCTCACTACTCTGTCTGAACACACAAATACTGTGATAGAAACTAGTTATAGTACTTAACTACAAGATTTAGGTTCAGGCTCAACTTCATTATTTAACTGATTTAAATAATTAACTGTCCGCCCTCATGCTTGCTTCCAAGACCACTTCTCAACACCGGTGGACCCTAAGTAACATCCTACCTCTCAAGTCTCCCACCCACCAATGTCATGATCTGTATGCAAAAATAAAAATAACTATATATATATATATATATATTAAAATGAGTGGTCAGTGATTTCATTTTATAAAAATGAAGTCAGTGAGTGACTGCTTTTACTGCTTACTGCAAGAAAACAGCCCTGTTTACTTTAAACAGACAGACAGTAATTACTATGCATGGCTTAGAAGAGTGAACAACAAATGTGCTTTCTCACGCTCTTCTCTCTCTCCTTTCTCTCCTGATATGCTTACTAGGCTATGTGAGGACAAGAAGTGGACCATCTGTCGTAATGAGTATGGTGGTACGAGCTGATGCAAACTAATGAGCGTGTGCCAGGTCACCTCCTAGAAGCCCAGCTTGGAGGAACATGGGTACCTGCAGATTTCCATGTGGCTCACATTCCCCACCAGGGCATATTTTGTTAACCCTTTAATGCCAAGGCAAGCTATTTTTTATATGTTTCTAATGACATGGTTTTTAAATGATGATGTTACACACATGAATGAGCTGAAAGTTTCTGGATGTGTTACACAAAGAAGACTGAGCAAAGACGCTCTTGTAGTCACGTGTGAACACAGCACAGCACACAGTGTGAACAGTGTGAAATTCTTTCTCTGCTTTTAACCCATTCACCAAGAGAAGCAGGGGGCTGCCGCCGACAAGGGCCACCCGGGGAGAAGTGTGTGGGGTACCGTACTCAAGGGAACCTCAGTGATGACACTAGCAGTGTTGGGATTCGAACCCACAACCTTCTGATAAGCAAATGCTCTCAGATTTGTGTTGGCAAGCTTGTACAGTTTGATCACATAGTTATTGCTCCGACTTGAGGACTTTTACTGACGTTTCCACTTCATGTGAAAGGCAGAGCTTTTAGAGTTATTGGACAAACATCACTAGAGATTCTTATCCCTTCCATGGTTTCCAGTTTCATTGTTTATGTAAACAAACCTGAAAATATATTATGTGCACCTGCAGCTCTGTAACATTCCCTGGTCAATTTATGGACAAGAACATGGTCAGTATCACTAAAACTATTACATGGCCTCATCTCCTGCATGCAGTAAACTCATTTCATGTAATTTTGAAGAAGAAAAAAGGCCCATTTTATGTTCTCGTGTCAGCCTGCGGTGTTGTCTGGCTTTTCTCAGGCCTTTGTGGTTTTGAGAGAAAGATTGACACATTGACTGCGCACACTGCAGTAAGCACTCATCACATGGGATGAAAAACCTGAAGCCACTCTGTCCATGATGGAGAGCTGAGTGGGAAAATTCATTCAGACACCGAGAGCTGCTTGCCAAGTGTCACAGTTTGTGTTTCTAGCAGAGAGGAATGTGATCAGCAAAAAAAACACAGCTCTCCTTACACATTAGTAGAACGATCGCAAAGAGAAAATGCTAATTGCCTCCATACGTCAGATATCACTACTCAAACTCAGCTGCCAAATGGCGGCTCAATACTGTGCTGTGTGACCATTAGGAAGTCGATCGTCTCTGTATGTCCAATGAAAGTCCAGCTCAGTTAGAAAAAAATGATGCACAGTTGAGGACTGAATTAGGGATTTATGTTTGGGGTATGATGTCAAGAGTACAGTTACTACTGCATAGTGCAGGCCTATATCACAGATCTTGTATACTAACACCTGCTCATCCAACATAAATTAAGGGTATTATTGGGGAATGTGTCCCACTTTAATACAGCAAAAGCCTCTGTTCTTCTGCAAAGTCTTTACTCTAGATGATAAACCCTTGCTGTAAGGATTTAATTGTATTCACCCACAAGATCATTTGTTCAGAAGCTGATGTACCCACATCATTGATATGGAATTTCCCCACCCTCTTATCCTAATAAGATAAAGCAAAAAGCAGAAAGGACTCTTCACATGAATTATGCATTAAGACCATTCAGACTGACGAGGTATGTTCTACAGATGAGTGAACAACATTGTTATGGCTTATGGCACAATTAACCTTGGTTATTAACATTAGATTCATGTCACAAAGTTTTGTTTAATAGTTATATGCGTGCTGAGTAAATCAACAGAGAGCAGTCAACCTGGATTTGTAACGTAGTCTAGCCACAATTTATTTTCATTTACTGTACTGGGCAAAATTGTTATGCACCTAAGGTAACTGTCTATTACCAGTTAAATGGACAATAAGTTGTCCATTTAACTGGCAAAAAAAGAGGAAAAAAGACACACACACACACACACATACGAAAACATAAGAATAGTACTGTTAGAATTGATGCAAAGGAACATTGAATTAATTAAAACATTTCTGCATCAAACACTGCCATATAATGACATGCAGTGGTAGTATTTAAATATGAGCAGCCAATCATACCCACATGTACTAGTATTGTGAACAGACTGAAGAAATAAGGGACTGGACACTGTAGGCTTAAAAATAAGCCCACATTTAAACAAGCGCTATTTTACTCATTTTTTGTTGTCTATATTGAATGCGCTGAATTAGATTTTATTTGACTACTGTGCAGCACTTTGGCCAACATTTATGCACTTGATGAATAAATTGGACTTGACACAGCATGGCTTTCTATTTTAATGAGTTTCAAACAATTTCCAAAGACTCATAATACTCTGCTCGGTCATGCATGCAAGGTTATTAAATTAAATCCCATTCGGCTCCCATTTCTCAGTGTAAACAGGCCTGAACAGGTGCCTTTGTTTTACTGCAGAAAACTCAAATGCATGTTTGCCCTGAGTAAATGAAGCACAAGCCCATGGAGAGGAAAATTTCCATGAAATCTCCCAATCGGAGTTCTCAGATTGGAATCGGTCTCGTGACTCTTGCTGTTCTCCTGCCATTATTCCATTTCCTCCCTGCAAACGGAAGGACAAAAATAGCTCCACTGAAATCTATTGCTCTCCTGGGGGAGGCCTTTTGTGTTGAAAACACTGAGAAATGTGATGCCCACATGGAGTAAGCGTGTCATCAGTGTTTGGGGGATCAGTGACAATGCTGCTTGCTGATTGTAGTGAAGGTGAGCACAGGACATGGTGTGCTGACATGCTGGGTTCAAGTGAGCGTGTTCTTTAAATCTGTACCCACAGGCAGATGTTTTCCCACCCCCTGCTCTTTCACAATGACTGTACTGTTCAATCCCCTTTGCAGACACAGACATTTATAAAAGAAAGAAGGCTGATGTGGATATCTTGGGCTTGTTTCCCCTTGTGGTGCATTTCTAAGAAGTCTGTATGATTGTACACAGTTTGTGTGGAAAGTATATTTAAATCCTTGAGAGTTAATTATTGTTTTGCATTCATTCAATTTAGAAAACACACACAGTCACCTAATGGAATATATAGTTTGTAATGTAATGAATGACATTTGCACTAAAATTACATTCTGCACAAACAGGTTCAAATACTTCAAAGGCAAAAACACTGCAAGAAATAACAATAAAAATTACAAATGATCATAAAAGTTTTAAAAATAGACCACACAGGCAATTTGCCTGGGATGGCACCTGTGTACCCTCCGCCCCATTCAGAAGTGCTGCTTATTGGTGGTTACTTGCCACCTTTGTGTTTTTCTCATTTTCTCAACATCATCATGTATTTTTTATCATATCCTCCTGAGAACGGAAGAAATTTTACAATTTCTTTTTTATGTGATTTCCTATCTATTTGGACACTTGAACATATTTTTCTAGTTTAAATTTCTTAGCATGTCCACTGTAGAGGACAACAGGACGATTTCCATGTAGAACCGAACAATAAAATTTGATCAAAACAATAAAATTCTGTATCATTCCTCTGTTACTTGCAAGGACAATGAAACCTGTATTTTAGTTCAACAGTGAATTATAAGTCATAGAACATCCTCTGAATAGTTTCATTGGAGATCATATTAATGGTATCATTAGTGCTGCATGTTCAGTTCTGAGGTAGTAAGTGTCCATGTGGGTTTGAGGTAGGACTGTCATGTGACATTTTAGACGCGTGAGTTCATCTTTACACAGGTGAAACAGGAGACTGAACAGTCACAATGTTCTAACCAACAACATTCATTATTTAAAGCACGTATTGTCTCATTGCCTGACACAGACCCATTCTATCCTCTGGTGAAATCTGTTGTGGTGTAACACATTAAATTTTAATGCATCTTTTTTGAGGGGTTAAAGATTTTTGTTGTGTACCGCCCCAGTAAATTCACAACTGCTGCATCCTGACCTTATAGTAGCACCAAAACTAGAAGTTCCATTGACATCACAGGACTCCAGTTGCTGTAACCACGTAGTGTAATTTTCTTGTAGTGACAAAGACTTTATAGTGGGGCATTAACGACTCCAGATGTTTTCAAGTCGACTAATCCATCAGCAAAATCGAAGTCGATTCAGCGAGTCGTTTCATGACGTCATCACACACGCAGTGGAGGAACACAGGCGTCCAGCACTGAGCAACTTTTATCAAAGTTCTCTGTAACATTTACAGTCATCATGACAATTAATCTGTACTGTACTTACTGTTAAACTGTTACTGTACTTTAACACTGACTTGCAGGTTCTGCAGGTCTCCGTGCTGTTTGTGTGTCTAGAGTGAAGGATCTCCACACATGTGATGTGTGTCTCTCTTCTCTGCTGCATGTCTCTCTTCTTGTTGTGGTCTTAAGTTTAGATTCCCCTCGCGCCCCTTATATGAAGCGACTATAATAATTGGTAATATAAATAATAAGTGTCAGCGTAAGCCAGTCAGAGGCAGATATTGCATTGTGTACACAAGCGAGGTCAGAGAGAGGAAAAAAACACACGTCTAGGCTTGTGCCTCTGAAGTCGACTAGTCGACTTTTGTGTTAATGAGGCTTTTGTGTTAAAGAGAAATTCAGTTGCAGAATTTCAGAACACTGAGACTGTCAAAACATTACAACATTATCAAACCAGTAACCGAAATGTTTGCCACAAATGAGCAGCACTTGCATTTTCTATACACCTTTAAAAGCGTTGTACACAATAAATTGATGTGCTTTATAATAGCATAACTTACAGTATTGGCAGACACCTTCCCCTTTCAAGCGGCCGGCTCGGTTTTCTGAATACGAATCTTCAGGTTTCAGAATCGCTCCAATTCTAGAGACCTTCAAACAAGAAAGACTGTGAAGTGATAGTTACTGATGAGATATTGCTGTCAGTGCCAGAGTAATAATCACCAAGTTAATCCCTCAACCACCAGGACTGACAGCTGAGAGAATGCCTCAGATTTGTATGTCTTACTTTAAGGTTTAGCAGCTGTTATTCTGTTCGAAGGCATTATTTTTCTTCACTTAAAGGAGCAAATCCTCAACGGCACAGTGTTGGATCAAGGAGCTGTAAGCCTGATCACCAGCGAAACCCCAGCCATCTGTGACTGGAAGTCTAGAGAGCATATCTTGCCACGCTCTGTCCTCTCAGATGTCTGAGTTTGTAGATATGTGTTGCTCGCCCTAATATAATTGACAGTTAGAGCTCACTTTCAAGCATGTTGTGTTGTTCTATGACAATAGTGTTAGCGACAATGTGGGAAGCATATTAAATAAAAACCTAAAAAGTATAGCAAAGTGGTGTGAAGTGGTCATCAGAGCTGGATCAAGACCTTCAAATACTGAAAAAATACTTTTAGTAGAGCATTTTCAATCAGGTATTAGTTTCATAGTAGTGGAAACTTTTTTTTAATTAATATTTAAATAATTAGCCCAGAGTTTATTAGGTTGACTCCATACATATGGGCACTGTGGAAATAAGAGAGACCCAAGATTTAACTGCTACTGAGCTACTGAACTTACTAAACTAAACAGTGAATTATTTTTACTACTTCATTCAAGAGTTGTGATAAAGATAATGAATGAATGGTGAATGTAGAGAACAGTTGTGAATCATTTTGTGAGGAAGAAAAATATCTGCAAAGTGAGTTTCTAGGTTTTTTCACTTCCCTTTTCTGAGTTTTTAACTGGCAGCAAAGGCTGAATCATAGCATGAAAGTCAGCTGAACACTCAGCCGTGGCCCAGTAGGACCATGATGTCATTTCAACTCCTGTCTATTTTGCATCGGTGCCTATCAAGTATTTGAGGCTGGTAAGTTAAATCAAAGTCTTCACCATGCTTGCGTTAGGTACAGGACAGGTGGTTTACCCTGGACTATCACATTTAAATCTGCTGCCACTTTACATGTCTCTTTTCAATTATGTGAGTATTGAGCTTTAGATCTTTCAGGAGTTTAAACCCATACAACTACAGTGAGCTGAAGCTCTGCCTAGAATATCATGATTCACAACAGGGTTCCCACTGCCTCTAGAGGTGTTTCCTCCCTGAGGTGGAGATGAAAAGTGGGCCATCTATGCTGACATCAGTGGTGGGAGTAAAGTGGATATGGCCTGGAGAATTTCACATGAACACAAAATTATTTTAACATTCCGGTCATATTAGTAACTTGCTGAGCAACTACCATAAATTATTTAACAACTACAGTGAAACAGAATGCATGTTATGTTATTAAGAGATTGGGGAAATGTCGGAAATGTGGTGTTTCTGGCCATTCTGGTGCCGTAAGCAAAATCTCACACCCTCCCACCACACCACCCCCACACTGGCCCACATGCCATAGTCTGAAATCTACTGTGTTTTGGTGCCCCAGACAAATGCCTAGGTAGCCTATGGCTAAAAGTCCTCTTACTTGGACTCACATATTGGGCCTTAGAGTGTAAGTGGTTAATGATGGGTTGCAGTGATGAGACTCCACTGCCACACTGATGAGGGCTGATTCAGAAAGCCTAATGGTAGGTGCCTGTTATTAGCCTTTTAGAGGATGAGTGCTGTTTCGCACCACGCTGTGCGTTCAGTTCATTAGCCATGGCTAATGTTGTTTGTCCTGCTGAGCATTGTCAAAACAGCTAGTAACTTAAATGTGATGTGCCCTAAAATCTGATCATTCTGCACCATTGAGATTTAATTGCTCCGACTGTCTGTTAATAATGTCTGTTAAGTCAAATAATGAGCTAATTCTCACAGTCAGAGTGATTCAAGAGAGCAAAATATGCCCAGAGGCAATATGGCCTGCATCCTGAACTTCCAAAAGCATTTTGAACATCATCCAAAGTGCAAAGCAAACACACACACACACACACACACACACACACACACACACGCAAAGCTCTCCCATCCTCTTTATATAAAGGCAGCAGTTCTTATGTGTCTGCAGGTCTGACACCTTTAAAGGTCACAGTACGACCTGAATTGAGACAGGGACTGTAGATGGCATTTTGCACTTTTTGGGGTGAATAAAAAGCCTTTAAGGAAGCTCCGTACTGTTCTCTTTTTTTTTTTATTGGTAATTTTGTGAAGTTCACAAAAACAAACCACATTTACCTCTTTAAAAAATAATACACATTATAGATTTTATATTTACATTTTAATACAATGTTTCTTTTCTCTTTTGCACAGCAAAGATAAAACATTGAGGTTTAGAAGAACATTTAAATGGAAACTGTAGGTATGTACAAAAATCATTAACCGAACAAATTACAGCACAGTGCAAAAAATAAAGAACAGAACATCCTGAAAGTAGCTAGCATTGTCAGAGCAGTCGAGGCGAGTCGTCCTCGAACTACAAACTGGGAGTTTCATCATTCAGGGCCATTGCTCAAAAAAAAAAAAAGCACATTTCCTTTAGGGAAATGGATTGGGTAAACAGGTTCAAATGTAAAACATACACAGCCAAGTCCCTAGTGTTGAATGAGCTCCTGCAGTGTAAGATGAACTTACAGTGTTGGCTCTAACAGTGTTAAATTATCCAGTAGTGTTAAGATTAACTCTCATGGTGTTGAATTAACTTCTACAGTGTACATTTGTGTTCGTCTGGACGGTAGGAGTTAATTCGACACCGTGTGATTTCTCTGTGCGGCTGAGGAGAGCACCTTGTTTCCGTGGAAGGAGTGTGCTCTGAGCTCAGGCCAAGGCCTTGAGTTTGTCCTGTTTTTTTTCTCCTCAGTCCAACATCCTGGCCGTAAAGCTGTAAAACCCCAGTCTCCTTTCAAGTCATATGGATAAGGTGGCACAACCCTCCTGAAACCCCAGGAGGCAAATCCTGTCCACAAACAAACAGTGGGTCACTGTAAACCAGACAAAAAACATCTTGCTGGGAAGTAAACACAGGGATTTTCTGGCTAGTTTAGATTGTGCTCAGCCAGCCTCCTGCATGTATCCGTCCGGCTCAACATGCGGCGGGTTCCCTGTCTCTGGGCTGCTCTCGATGGATGATTCACTGCCTGTGCTTTCACCCGACAGCAGCCGGGTCACCCTCAAGTCTGCTCTCAGCGTCTGCACGTCATTCCCGATGGCCATCTCACCAAGGTCGCTGATGATTTGTGCCAGCTCAGCCTGCCCGGCACCGTTCAAGACCTCATCACCCTGGAAACGAGCGGAGGCCTTCTCTTCAGCTTCTTCTCCCAGGGAGTCCTCAGTTATGGAGCCCAGCTTGGGCGCACTGCGGCTGCGCTCTACAGGTGGCCTGTAGCAACACTGGCCATTGAGCAGCTTGCGCAGTGGCACCAGTGGCACAGTGCGCTCACCCACCAGCTGCTGCTGCTGGTGCCGGGCATCATCGCGCCTCTTGAGCCTCTTGAACTCAGCTAATGCCGCTGCTGAAGTCTGGTACAGGAGCAGTGCCATGGCCTTTGCCTTCTCTGGCTTGGACACCAGTACAGCATGGCAGCGCAGCATGACAGCCTTGTGCTTGAGCTCATGTCTGTAGATCCAGGCAAATATCTTTGGCAGGCGAGGGTCGGCCACACAGTAGGTGACTCGGTGTAGCAGGTACAGGTGACCCGGGCGGCGTGCTCGCTCATCTGAATGCACCATGCGGATCCCCTGTGAACTGACCGTCAGCTTCATCTTAGTGCCACTCTTGCCCATGTCACTCTTGGCCCAGATCTTGCTCACGGCCACGTCTGTGCAGCCGTCCCCTTTGGACTGGATAGTGGTGGCGTTGCCCAGGTACAGTACTGTGTAGGTCGGGTCCTCACCTGTGATCTTCACCTTCCTCCTCTTGGACTTGAACATGCTGCCCACACGGTGAAGTGCACTCTCCGGGCAGGACTTGGCAAACGAGGTGAGGGCAGAGTAGTTGAGACTCACGGCATAGCCCTTCTGCTTCGACTGCTTATCGTCCTCGATCAGATCAAACTTATTCTTCTTCCAGGGCAACATTATAGTGGTGCTCAGAAGAACAGTTCTACTGCACCTGAACTCTGCCTAGTAACGAAATAAGAGAATGCAGAAGCTAAATCCCCTACATTCCTGAAGTCTCTAAGCACTTTCACTAAAGTAAGAACTAAAGCGTGTTTCTCCTATATTCCCCTCCTCACTAAGCCTCATCCTCTCACTCCAGACACTGAGAGCAGCGCAGTAGCCGCGCCAGCTTAAATACCGGACTGAACCACCGCACTCACACGGGGGGGAACACGGAGCGAGGAGCAGCAAAACACGACCACAAGAGTGTTTGGGATATTTACCGGTTCTGGTGAAACTGTTTTTCTTTCAATGTGTGATTTATAATAATGCGATGGTGCTCAATTATCTTGTTTATTATTCCATAAAACAAATATGCCCCCCACCGTGTTTCTCAGTTCTACTGGTCGATTAATTTAACTTAGGACAGAGTTTAACAACTATCACAGAGTCATTTACAGACAAAACATTTAAGATTACAAGACGATTTCTATATGAAAGTAACATGTGGGTTATAGGTGATTATTGGTAATCATATTATATTTTTTGTTTGTGTTCTATTTGAAAGTAAAGATGGTGTTTGCCCCCCAGTTGTAATAATGCTGTATTATTATTATTATTATTATTATTATTATTATTATTATTATTATTATTATTATTATTATTATTATTATTATTAGAGAAGACAAGGCAAGTGTAGTTTTAGGCATGTAAAATACAAAAAGACGATCTCTGCTGCCATCTACTGATGACAATAGATGTCAGCACACCGCTAAAAAAAAAAAAAAAAAAAAAGAGCGACAATATGGAAAAGTATTGGGACACACCTGTTTTTTAGATTTCGGGCAAGGCCAGTGAAGGGCAATCTTAATGCTTCAGATTAACCAACGCCATGTTTTGTGGACACAGTTTAGAGAAGGCCCTTTTCTGTTCCAGCATGACTGTGCCCCAGGGCACAAAACAAAGTCCAGAAAGATATGACTGGATCATCATCTTTGATTGGATGATTGGATTGGATGAAGTTGAGTAAAGTAAAATTGTTGAACACTTTGTTCTGAGTGAGGCCTGCTTTTTGTCTTTGTGAATGGGATAAGCTTTCAGGAAATGCCCAGCATGTCTTTTTTCTCAGGACTGAGGAGACACTGTAATATCGCTCCGTGATTTGATTGCATTAAGCTATTAAGTGCATGTTAGGTCCTGATGCTGAACCAAGATACACTATATGGACATATTGTGATGCCTGACAGTTACACCAACAGGAACTTGAAATACATTCAAAGACTTTAATATGTAACTTTAATATAGTAGCTTACACTCTTCTACAAAAGCTTTCCTGTCAAGTTCTTCCACAGCAAACTCCTCCAGCCATGTCTTTATGGAGTTCGCGTTGTGCACTGGTATGTCCCAATATGTTTGTTTATGGATGTGAATGGCTTACATCAGTATTACAGATCTACTACTGATCTCTACTACATACAGTAACGTACTCCTAACCACATCTTTGTTATTAGTACTGCATTTAAAGTTAAATGTTGCTGATCAATTTTAATGTATTATTATATATTGATTATATCTAATTTTATTTTTCAGTATCAAATGGTGAAAAAATGCAAATTGATGCACTATAAGTCTTTTCTGGTACTGACTAATAAAAAATGTTAATTATTCTTTGTTATAAGTTTCTTTTATATTTCTTTCTATTTTCATTTTTTTGTTTAATGTTAATAAGAATACAATGTTATGCAGAGGTGTACTTATGACAAATGATACTATTTACAGTCACAGCGGAGTTGGGGGTGGGGGGCGTGAAATGTTTACTTCTTCCTAGTGGGGGCATTACAGAAAATAATTGAAAAGCACTGTTTTAACAGTAAGTTGCTTAACTTTAGTATTTAGATACGTTTGTATTTATCATAGTGTATTTCATATTGAGTTTTTTCTACAGATTCTTTATTGGATTTATTTAGACATTATATATTTATTGTTCTTGTCTCTGTGTATCTGTGCAGTCATAACATAAGGAATTCCCTCCGGGACCAAAAAAAAAATTAAACCTGTTTTTGATTACGATTCTGGACTACAGACATCACTCCGAGTCATCCTAAAGCTCCTACATGGAGGTCAGTCGCAGCACAGAACACAGATCCACTGCTCCAGAGCCCAGTGAAGGATACGATGTCCCTCTTGCTGTTGCTTGGGTTTACACTCCAGAGCATCACATTGTATTAACAATGCTTTATATAGAGATACAGGCTGCGTGTGCAAAGGAAACACATCAGTGAAGGGTTAAGAAGTGTGCAGACACTTTAATTTTAATAAATTCTTTGATTTCATTAACATCACATTAACAGTGAATCCAGTGCAGGCTGTTTAAGATGACAAGACTGAACCTTTATTAGTCCCGCAAGTGGGAAATTTGCTTTGTCATGGCAGAAAGTGGACAGAACAGTCCAATTTTTAGGAGCAGCAAAAATTACGATACAATAGAATAGAATAGTATAAAATAGAATAAAATAGAGAATCAAAATAAATAATATGCACAGCATATATACATAAATGCATTTGTAAAATATATATACATAAATGTATTTGTAAACTACATATTAACAAATAGTAGACTAAGTGTTATGCCTGTACACACTCTGTGTGAGAGAGCTATGTGTGAACACGAAATTAGGAACCATTCTCTACAAGGACAGAATTTCTTACGACAGCTTTTAGTGTGGCACCTTCCACTTTTCCGTGAGGGTGTTTATCCTTTTCTGTTTCTGTTTTTTGTGTCTATTTTCAGTGTTGAAACACAGCAAAACAGCAAGGCGACTTCTCGGTAGTTTATAGAGATAAACGGCGATAAAAAAAAGACTGATTTTAAAGTGGTTAAATGTTTGTTGTTTTGGTAAATGTTAGCATGGATAGCTCCACGTGACGTCGCTGGTGAGAGTGTGAACCGTGAGCGGAGCTGAGAGTCTTATCCTCGTCTGACACTGAGACAGAGTCCCGCTCCAGCATGGGAAAGAAGAAGGCCACGGGTCTCGGGAGAGCCCTGATTAAAGAGAGACTCGGGGCAGGTCGAGGAAACAGGAGAACCGACTCGTGGGTACGAGAGATCAGGAGGTTTCATCTGTGAGCTAAGCAGCTAACAGACTTTAGATCAGACCTCACTGACAGTGTGGAGATCATTTTAATGCTGACCACCTTACTTACCGTCTGTAAAAATGCCAAAGAGGTTTTCTACCTCTTGATCTTTGTATGACATTTTATGCTTTTAGACCATATTATGATCCCCATGCTTGTGTATGTGATGTGATCTACCATGTATGGTAAGGACAGCTGGTGGCCTGCTTGTTAGGGAGTTGCCCCTGCGATTATAAGGTTGTGGGTTCGAATCCCACAACCGCCAGTGGCACCACTGAGTTACTCTTGAGCAAGGTGCTGTGGTACTGTCTCTCTTTATTTATGCTGACTTAAATAAGTAGAGGTGTTGACATTCTATAAATTAGAATGTAGAACATTAGAGATGTTCCGATACCATTTTTCCACTTCCGATACTTGGGCTCAGGGTATCGGCCGATACCGAGTACTGATCCGATACCTGGGTGTGTATCTGTATATACAGC
>JBBPDE010000038.1:15013871-15030968 GCA_037974605.1 Nannopetersius ansorgii | reverse complement strand
CTCTCTCTCTCTCTCCCTCTTTCTCTCTCTCTCTCTCTCTCTCTCTCTCTCTCTCTCTCTCTCTCTCTCTCTCTCTCATACACACACGCAGCTCCTTAGACATGTGTCAGGGATGTGTTTGTGTGTCAGTCCCTTAACACTGTTGGAACAGTTCCCCCTCATGTCTGTAGAAGCACGATTCTAGTCCTGGCTCAGTGTTGTTTATGATTTTAGGTTCTCTGACCCTTTACAACTGGAATCTTCTCTTCTCTCGCCTGTGTGGAATTATCGGGCCCGGATTATTAACTAGACCAGGAGTAGCTCTCTCCCTCTCTGTCTCTCTCCGTGTCTCTCTCCGTGTCTCTCTCTCTCTCTATCTGTCTGGTAGGCTAGTTCTCTATTAGCTGCTCCTCTGTAGGTGCTACAGCTCAGACCAAACTGTCAGCTTGTATTTAGCCGTCGATGGTGTCTCGTACCTCGGAACTGGTATCCCACCGACCATACTACCTAGGTAAAACGCTCACAGTTCGTCTCTACAGTTCTGAACCAGGAGATATATTGTTTATGTCCATTCTGGTTCGCTAGAGAATCAAAAACACTGTCTACACTCAGTACCCCAGATTTAGCCACGCGTAGCTTAGTCTCTCTCTCTCTCTCTCTCTCTCTCTCTCTCTCTCTCTCTCTCTCTCTCTTCTCTCTCGTAGCTTAGCCTGTCTGGCTAACTCAGTGTTGAGCTGTAATGTTACTTTAAAGAATTAGGTTCACGTGTTAGCTGTCAGCTCTCTTGTAACCTTTTATGTCTTCTGAAATGTGTCAAAAGATCCCTTCTCAGAGGTGACAGGACTGATCGCTGTCATGCTGCTCATGTTTGAATGAGGGAGTCCCTGGTGTGTGTCTTGAAGTCCTTATAGTCACCCCTGAACACACCACAGTACAGCACCTCAGTGGTGCCACTAGAAGTTTTGGGATTCAAACCTTTGACCTTCTGATTGCAAAAGGCATCTCCGTAACCACTACACATGTTTAAAGACTCAGGGTCATAAGTTAGCTGTCAGCTCTACTAAGAGCTGAACTCTTGTAACCTTGTATATCTCCTGAAATGTGGCATGAAGTTCCTTCTCTGAAGTGGCAGCGGAATGATCTCTGTCCTGCTGTTCAGGTTCGAATAAGAGAGTTTTTGACTGGTTGTGGGGCAGCTGGTCGTCTGGTAGTTAGGGATCTACCCCTACGATCAGAAGGTTTGCGGATTCGAATCCCAGGACTATTAGTAGCACCACAGAGGTATCCTTGAGGAAGGTACTGCCCCACAAACTTTTCCCCCTATTTGTGGCAGGCCACTGCTTCACTTGGTGAATGGGTTAAATGCTGAGAAAGAATTTCACATTGTTCACACTGTGTGGTGTGGTGTGTTCATGCGTGACTATAAGGAGGCACTTTTATTTAAAGAGGTGTAGAATATGAATTTGGGTTCACATCATCATGTCCGTTTACTACTGCCAGTTTCATCTTTTTCACATTATTGTTGTATTATTACTTTTATTGTTTTATTATTATTATTATTATTATTATTAAGAAGGAGCACTACTGTAACTGTCCCTCCTTAACCCTGAACAAATCATTACTAAATAACAGCTGCTGAAACGTGAAGCCTAAGTTGCAGCAAGCTTTTTTTCCTGTTCTAATAAAGTTTGTGTCATTTTAGGGTAAAAAAGGTATTTTTCTTGATTAGTTATTAGTATATGTGTTCTGTTTCATGTGCTCTGAAGCAACATTAGACTCCACTTTAACTGCCGGAGCTTACATTGTTATATACACATCCAAATTATTGTCAGACTTTTTGTTATACTTGATTATCATCCTTGTCAGGGTTATGATTAGAACTGGGGTTAAGTTTATGGCCAAGGTTGAGTTTAGGTTGTGGGCTGATGAAAAAGTAAGAAGAAACTATCAAAAGAGGATATACACTCTGTATAAAGTGATACAGAGGCAACGTCTTGGCGCTAGTTTTTTTTTTTTAAAGCTTGGATTTGTGTGTCTAAACCTTGAGTTTCCATTTGCCTGCTTGTGCATCTGTTTACATCTAACTTGCGGCTGTTCATTGATTTAACAAGTGATAAACCAACTGAATCGAGGTCTCTAAGAAGAGACTTCAGTTTACTCACTATTAAACATTAAGCTTTCATGCCTTTTTTATTCATCTTCTTTGTTAAGCAATCACTTCGCATACTTATCAGAGTCTGAACTGTTACACAGTTGCAGGTAGCAATCGAATAACTCTGTATGTGATGTTTCATATTTATTCATGTTTATATCACCACAAACATTTTAAGTGAACACACTGTGAGCAGTGGACTTTGGGGAGTATGTGTCAAGTGTCGCCCTCTCTCCCCGTTCAATTCCCTGTTCAGTTTGTCATCATCTTGCTGCCTACATTAATTTTCTTCACGTTTTAGAATGATTGACTGTCGGTCTTAAGAACATTGTGCCAAACCACATAAAAATACTTGTTAACAGATGGGCAAGGCTCCAAGCTTTTGCCAAAAATATTGATGATAATACATAATAAATAACTACTGACAATAGTTATTGCTGAAGGAAGTAGATCCTGATTCAGTACAAATGCATTTCAGTTGTGAATCATTTGGGTGACCTTGTCTTTAATTTGTCAGCATTTGCCAAATTTTGTTATGGTACTTCCATGATACCTTACTATTTAAGTCATGCTTTTACTTAAAGTTGTTCTGATTTGAGAAGTTCAGGCCTGTGCCAATATCCATTTGCTGATACCACCACAAAAATAAGAAATTAGGACTACAGCTTCTTTGTTTAGCAGTACAGAGAAATCTAATATGTATTTCTGTAAGATTACAAATGCAGTGAAGTTTATAAAGTAACTTACCTAACCATTCTGCTCCTCTGAAGTACGATAAATACACCATTGTGTATCTCTTTGAAATAACAGTCAAATCCTAACATCTGTGCGATTGACTGTCAACTGTTTTAATTTAGCTGTTGGTACCGACACGATACTCGTATCATTGTGCATCGCTGCAGCAAGGTTGGTCATTTATTTTGAACCTTCTGCACCCTTGTCTCCAAGCTTGGGTGACATGGGCAGGTTGGAATTATAAAGGCTGCCAGAGAAGTGCTACTCTTGTGTGCTCAAGTGCTTTGAGGCAAAGCTGAGCTTACTTTTCACAGACCTGGTCTAAGGCATTAGCTTATGACAGAAAGTCTGCCAATGTTGAATCGTTACAGGGGTGAGAAATGTCCTGACATGGTGCAATTCCCTCGAGCAATGTCGGGAGTGTTTGCCTTGAACAGCCAAGGTAGGAGTGCAAAGAGCGGGGCCTTTCTAGTCAGTCGTACGTGGTTTACCTCCAACAAGTCCAAGATAAACCAGCTCCCCTCATTGCAAGATGTGATGAAGTGCCACAGATTAAAAATAGTAACAAATGTGAAATTTGGGACAGAGGTGTGAACCGGTAATGTCAGATTACAGCCGAAAGAGCAACTTTGAACTCTTTAAGAAGACTTTTGAAATTTTCCTTTATCAGCATTAAAGTTTTATAGGTGATTGGCAGCAGTAAGAAAGGCATATGCCAAGGTAATGCATTTCGTTCTGTTTATTGCTGACATGTTTGTAGTCATTACCCATTCGTCTCACTTCATATCAATACAGCCTAGCATGTTTACAGCTGCTCATTTAGTTTTATTAGGCTGTGTAATTTCCCTTGTTTTCTGTAATTCACCATTTTATAGCTATAATGTGATGTAACCGCACCTTCATTCACTTTGAGACTTTATCAGTATAGCATAATCGCTTAAAGGTTGATCAGACGTGTCTCCCTGGCTGGAGTTCCCATCAAGCTGCTAATCCAAGATCATGTGGTCTGACTTAGGTCTGCATTTTGCATTTGAACTTTTTTTGTTTATTTCTTCTTACCAAAGGACCCCACGCTCACCATGCCTCTCTTGACAGGCAAGCCTCTGTGTGGCTGAGGAATACATTCGCCTCACACTCTGTCTGCCTTCTGCCTGGCACTTTTTTGCTCAGTTCAGGTTCATGGGACAGTACCTTGCACACAAGCTGCAAACCATAGTTTAGTCTGTCATGCGAGAGACAGAGATTTAAGTTACAATGTACTTCAGAGTGCTGAATAATTTGCAAGAGACAAAAATGAGCGTTTAAACGGTAAGCAAGGTCCATTTGTTATTGGCTTTTCTTTGATTCCTTTATCTTTTAGCTGGCTTAATGAGTCTGATTGACACAGCTCTGGTTCTGAAGTGGTCTGTTGAAGTCTACCACTAGTTTGTGTGTATCTTCGAGTCTTGTCATTTGACATTCATATTCCAAGTTGTACCTGGATTTCTTGTTGAGTGTGGTAGCTTTTGGTAAGGATTGATTTGAAATTTCTTAGAGTGAAAGATTCAGTATTTAGCTTCTCTTCTTTTTCTTGCCTCCTCAGCCACCCAAACACTTTAATCATACATTCTTGACCGAAGTTACTGGGCACAATCTGATTAGGGGCTTTGCATGGACCACACTGCATGAATCAGATAAACAAAATACTTGGCTCACGTATTTCTGAATCACAGCACAGGATAGAATCTTTAGTGTTATGAACGAGACCATTGAATCCATGAGGGAACTACGGAATAGAGCCTGGAGCATTTATGAGGGAAATGCGTAACTAAGGATGCTGCCTTTTCTCTTTTTTTTGGCTTTAGTCAAGGGATAGTTGTATCTTCAGTGCGGTCTGACTACAAAAGTAGGCATTTGTATTCTGCTTTTAGGCTATGTTTCACAATATTTGGGCAGCATTGTCAAATGCTTGGTGGTTTAACTGAATGAAATTCCAGTTGTTATAAGCCTTACAAGAGTTTTTGTTGTTATAATTATCAAAATACCATCCTTCATAAGCTCAAGCACAAGAAGTTTCTTGTGCTTGGGTTCATGAAGGATGGCATTTTGATAGTTATGAAGTCAGTGTTTAAATATGATTCACTTCAAGGAATCTGATATGCATTTGAAAGTGAAAAAGCCCATTTAAATGTGTTTGCCGAACTAAATTTGGATGGACCTGTTATGCAAGTCAGTAAATGTAATGAGGCAAAGGTGAGGCAGGGCCAGTGTGGAGATTTGTCATTTTTAAAGGATATGCATTAGTAGCTGCGTGTAATCGAAATGTAAAATCATTGACTAGTGTGAATGTTGTAATAATAATATTGTATTATGAGAAGTATTCTTATTACTGATAGGTAAGATTATTTATCTTCATTAATTACTTGTGTTTTAAACAGTCTCTGTGTGTGCCATTAAAAAAGTAACACTGGAGTCCTGGGGCTTTACTTGATTAAAATGATTTACCTGAAATTTAGTTCAAATATCGTTTACTAACATTTAAGCTCTTGATGAGTTAGTCTTGCTAGCATAGTGATAAAGGGAGTCTTGGAAATGCCAAGCAGTATGGCAGCTTTTATTGTTAACATAATAAATTGCATCCCTGTATGTTTTTTTTTAGCGTATTCTGACTTCTAGACCAATGATCAGCTACATCACAGTGTGTACAAATTTGGTTACTTGGATGTAGTTCTGTTTAGTATGTGATGTTGAGGAAAATCACTGTGCTTGAAGTTTTTAATATTATTTTTTTTTTTATGTGGCACCATTGGTTCTGTGAAAATGTCTTGAAATGTCATGTTTACCACATCTTCCACCCCAGATGTGATGTAAAAAATAAGTGGTTTGTTCTTTAAAAATACATGATTACTCGATTATTTCTTAAAGTAATTGCTAGATTACTTAATTGCTATAAACACTAACTATTAACATTAACAGGCAGCCCTAGAAAGTCATGTTTGTTATAACTGACTCGCTAGTCACCATGCATCCCTTTTTTTCGTTATGATTTTCTGGTTGAGATTGTACGCAAAGTTTCCAATATATTTAGTGAATGCTTTTAGCCTTGTACCTTCTACCAGCATTCTGCTGCACTCCAATTCTGCGTGGTGGAACATATTTATAACCACAGAAACGCTCAGTGGCGGAGGAGAAGAACAGATGAGGGTGGCTATCCGTGTCCTAGAGTGAGACCCCGGTCTGGGACGAACTCCGCTCTGTCCCTAAACAAAAGGTCTTATTCTGATGGACTGTGATTAGGAGAGGAAGTGATAAAGAAAGCATTTTGAGCCTAGAGCACCCCTGCAACAAAACATTTGTTCCTCCGAAAGCTTCCATGAATTATTACCGCCGTCATTAGGTCATTGCTTTTTTATTAACAATTGTGGTGCCTCTGTTTGCAGGGAGGGGTTATGTATAGAGGTGTGGTGTCCTTTTTTTTCTGGAAATTGGAGACGGGGGTCTGTCAAAGTGCTGAAACTGCTGGTTTCTGCTCAGAGCCACACAGCGCTGCAGCCTGTGATCAAACAGCCTGCCTGGTCCTTACATTCTTTCTGGTGAATGTGATTTCCTAAACCCACCATTGTAGCACTCCCTTTTTTTTCTGGAAACTGAAACCCAATCTGCCAAACTGCTGAACCTGCTGGTGTTGAATGCTCAGAGAGATACAGCATGGATGTGTAAGCTGTTTTGAAAACGCCTTGCGCAACAATCTAGTTTTTGCTCTCAGACTGATGTCTGACTTGTTAAATTGAACACGTGTATCGTGCATTCCATCCTCTTTTCTGTGTTCTTTAACATTAGCTCACATGATCTTGAATGTCTGCCTGTGCTGCCAGTTGCTCTCAGACAGCAGGACATACTGGAATCTGTGCTGTTGTGTAGGAATGTGTCATGTCCAGATATTACATGGGAGTTTTTACACACACACACACACACACACACACACACACACACACACACACACACACACACACATCATGTGTTAAAATAATTTGGCATCTTGTTTAAGGTTAGGTTAAATTTCCTGAAGAAAAGTACAACTTCTTGGCTCCTTGACCCCTTCTTTTATGAAGATCAGTCACACTAAATGCATTTTGTGTGTGTGTGTGCGCGTGTGTGTAATACATATACACACTCAAAAGCTAATAATTGCCCATTTTTGTAGTTTCATATATATTTGTTGAAGAATGCTTTATAGTGACCTGCAGATTGCGTTTTTATTTTAATTGCAAATTAATAAGTATGATTAATTGAGAATGTACCTCTTGATTATTCTGTCTATTTATATTTTAAATGTGGAATCTACAGCACCAGCTCCACGTTAGTCAATACCTTTAATGGGTAAAGATTTAAATAATCAGTTTTGTTGGATTTACATGAAGACCTCGATTAATCAGAACACAAAAAATGATTAGTAGGAGACTCGTGCATACAGCAATATTGCAGAGACCAATTTTTCAATAACAATTAGCAGACAATTGTGCAGGCCTCGTGTCCATGCAAGAGTAAACTCAAGAGGCCAACTGTTTAGACTGGACGTTACCTCAGCCTGGAACTGGCTATACAGCTGGACGTACAGGGCTTCTGTATGTTCATACCTACATAAGCATTAATAAATATTTAATAAACATGTTTTTATCCACGTGTTTGGGTCGATTAACCGTTTTCATTCGTTTTTTATTAGTGAACAAATTAAAGCAAAACTAAATTTCTCTACACTTTATACCAGAAAAACACAAGATGGTTTTACCAGGTAAAGTTAAATATAATTATTTACATTACTGTGTGGTAACTAAAGGCTAGGTTTATTGAAAAGTCTCCAGTTATGTTACTGTATTCTGCTGCTTAACTTATACAATTCTGATCACTGTCATGGTTCCCCTGAGTAGATTTATCCAGTTGTGCTGCTCATGAAAACCAAGGCATCTTTCCAAGAATGTGTTGTGTTTGTCATTATTCACCTGTCATTGCCACTTTAGCTTTCATTCATGATTAACTGGTAATTAAGACATTGTAAATATGCAAGCTTATTCAGAGGTCTGTCTCATTACAGGAGGCTTGTCATGTAGCCTGTTTAAGTGAAGGTTACAAATGGCTGAGACCTTGATTTGTTGTTTCTAATTAAAGCTTTCTCTTTTGATGCCTTGCAGGGGTCCAGGTCTGCATTGTGTGTGTGAGCTCTTCCAGAGGAAGGGGCTGCCTCGGGCCCTGGTGCCCAAGGTTCTAAGGTAATGCTACTTTTAACTCAACCATGGCTCTTATTTTCAAGTGGGTCATAGTGATGGTGCTGGAGAAAGTATGCCCTGTTCAAGGAATAAATCCTTTGTGTTAATAAAATTCATTTAAAATAAAAAATAAATTCTAGTGTCTGGCCAAGGCCGTCAGGTCTCAGTTTGTGTGAAGATTATCTAAAAAGACTTCTCAGATGGTGCAGTCTTACTTTTACTATCATTTAGGTCAGTGGTTTTCAGACTTTTTTTTTTTTCCATCTCAGGCCCCATTTGTGGATGGATATTGTGTGGATTGGAACATATTACATTTCAACACTGTGTAGCAAACAGGTCCCCCTTTATTCCTCTAGTTTGCAAACCATTGATTTAGGATATTTTTACACTTTAAAACTGTCCTTGATTCATATAAGAGACATATGTGTTTGAGCGTTCTAGGAACGGATGGGAAATATTATAGTCATTATGTTATGGGTGTCTCCTGCTCTCAGGAAGCACGTGAAGAATTCGCAATTGCATTGTGCAGTTGCAAGTGGTGTTTATAAGGTAAATGCAACGAGACGACGCAGAACGCTGCCTGACACCCATTCGAAATCATGTTTGAACCTTGTTTATGCTAAAGTCAGGTCGTTTTTTAGAATGTGCAGTTTAAAACCCTTTGCCTCTCTCTAAGCAGGTCTTAGTACTGACGTCTTATTGTTGTGTTGAGATTAGGGATGTCACTAAGAAGAAGAGAACTACAATTACTGAAGGGTTATCAGAAAATTGGAATTTTGTTTTTTAAATATTCAGACGTCTGTAGACTTTCAGCAGTGTTTTGTTGGTGTGGCATAGTGACTGTCATAGTCAAGGAAAGATCATTGCGTTCTAGTATTTTAGAGAGTTTAAAGCAGTTTCCTTATTAGGCAGGTGTGATCTGATTTGTTCAAAGTCTTAGCCTAATTGTAGACTTTGCTTTACTGTTTGGCATCCATTCAGCGTGTAGTACAATGCAAGTATCTGAGAACATTCCGTCAGTGGGAGCAGAGCAAGCTGTCATGAGACAGAAACAGAAAATCAACTGTTTCATGATTTAAGAATAAAAAGATGATCTCACCAACAAATGACCAGTTAGGTCTTGCATAGTAGTGAATGAGGTAAGAATTTGTTTTGAAAAACACCTTGAGCTGTGATCCTAAGATTTGCGATCATTTGAAGAAAAGGGCAGTTGCAGAACCTCAGAGAGAACACCATAAGAAGCAAACCACTGACTCTCAAGAACAGAGCAGTCAATTTGCAGCCTGCTGAGATGTATTTAAAGGATTCTGATCATTCCTGGAACACACTTGTATGGCAAGCTGATAGAAAAATTTCTGCCAGAGAGGCGGGATGGAAAAAAGGAACTGCAGGTGATCCAAAACAGACCACTTCGTTAATGAAACAAGACGGGCTTGTTATGATTTGGGCCTCTATTGGTGCCACAGGAACCGGCTCGGCTCATTTATCTTCATTGGCTGGTATGGCTGCTGATTGTAATGACTGAATGAATCCTGACATCTGTAGGAAAATGCTATAAAACTTTATCCAGCAGAACAGAATCCTAAAATGCCCCGCCCTGGCAAACAAGGAGTTTCTCACGGCCAAGAAATGGGCCATTCTTGAACAGGTCAGTCATCTGATCTAAATCCGATAAAGCCTTCGAAGCTGCCGGGAATGACTGCAGTACTGACCTGCTATAGCAACACCAGGAAAGATTCCCCGGCATCCCTTGATGTATCTTTGCACAGCTTTTACACAGGCATAAGTATTTAAATTTACAAGCCTTTTCACTGATATAAGTCTTACTACCCAAATGCTTTTGGAAATGTCTGTGCCTCCCCATGAATTACATGGAGGCTTTTAGATAGTTAGTGCATTCTTTGTGGAAGAGCTATCAAGCAACCTCACAAATGTACAATTGCTTGATTTCCTTGCATTCATCAAGTACTACACAAGAAAGGAGTGGAAAAATGGCCAGAGCATGCAGGTCAGCTCCTCTCAATTTTCATGTAAATTGTTCATGACACTGGAACGTGGCTGTGCAGTGGCTGGCCGGCTGGTTTAAAATAGTAGGAAGGGCATGGTCCTAAGCTAAATTTCCCCTTTCCGTGGTGTGTTGTGCGGGTGCAGAGTGTAGATAAGATCAGGGCCAGAAGCAGAGTGCAAGGAGCAGGGCCGTGCTGCCGCCATGCTGCCTCCCTGCTGCCCTATTGTTGAGGCAGCCGGGCACTATGCCCTTCCAGGACCCTCAACTGGCCTTTTTTTTTTTTTACAGCACACTTTTCTTTTTCATTTCGTTCTCTCCGTCTTCTTGACTTGCTCACAGTCTTCGCTTGTTTTTGCAAGTGACTAGTCATTGACATTCTCTAGAGAACAGTGTACACACAAAGGGGCGACTTACAAAGAGCTTCCACACGTCCCATTGTGGGATTTAACCAGACGTCTGCCAAACAGTCTTTGTTCTGCCAGTTTTAATGCCATGCATTTCAGCAGTGACGGGCAGAAACAATGGTTAATTACTTTTCAGTCCAATCTCAGTTAAGAAGACCTTTCACAGGTGAACTAAGTAATAATGTTGATTATTTATGGCAGACAGTGAAATGCTGACAGGAAGCTAGTAATTCTCAATAAATTTTCTTAGCTTTATCTTTTTTTAAAAAAACGAGAAACATTGTAGCCCAAAATAAATATCAGGGGTGGTGTTTAGACAGTTATTGTTAATAAATGTTCAATGTTCAAAATAGGTTATTTGCTGCTGGTTTCATTGAATGCGTGTCATTCCATACACAACACCTTGCCACAACATGCAAAAACTACCCCACGTTTTAGAAGCTAAAACCATTGCTGTAAGTGTGTGGAAGCACTTTAAATGATTAAGAAGTAAGAAACATGCTCAGGGCAAATGTATGGCAAGAGGCCGATATACTATGGAGACAGGTTTGATCTTGAATAGCTCCCTTCGTAGCTCTGCTTTCTCTTTTCCTAAGTAATGACAGTTTTACATCAGGTTTAAAACTTGCCCGTACAACCAGCATTTGTTCGTTTCAACATCGCAATCAGTGTTTTTACTTCTGTATTAGGGAAGAGTTGGCGCCACAGACGGGGAGCCGCAGCTGCTCTGATTTGATCACACCAACAAGATTAACATTGTAGTAATATACATTGTTTTTTTTAATATAGTTTAGAATGCCATATTAAGAAAGACCAGATGTGAACAACTTAAGCAGTGATGTACACTGCTCTGGATAAGAGTGTCTGCCAAATGCCCTAACTGTAACTGGATTGAGCTTTGACCGGATCTTTGTTCAGTTAACACTTCACTTGCACAACAGGTTGAATGGTATTTTGATGAACCTGAGATGCCTGTCTAACCTAGTTGATGTAAAACACTGGTTGTCTGTTGTGGCAGTAAGTAAAAAAACAGCATTTTGCCTTATATCTATGTATGTGTGTATTAGGGCTGTACAATATATCGTAAATTTACAGTCATCGCAATACCAACATGCACAATATACAATATATGCGAAAAACTGCAATAAAAGGTGTTTTTCCAAAGCTCTTCACCCAGTGCCACAGAGAAGAGGGCAAAAAATCTTCTGTGCTACTGTTATAGATTGTTCCTTTTGCTATTTTTCCTGGCTAAGTACTTACTATAATTTAAATTATGTTTCCGTTAATTTAAGATTTAAAATTATTTAAAAAATATTTTCATATTTTTTTTTCAACAATGTTCAATGGTTCAAATGTTTTATGGGAGGCATTAAAATGCCCTGTTTAAGTCATTTCTTTATAAAAATCATGTTGGAATGGAAATATTTCATTTTTTTTCTGGATAGACTAGTCAAGGTCTGGAGTCTGTTACTAGCAAATCCAAAGCAGAAAAACATTAACACGATAAAGGCTTTTTTTTACTTACTTATCACGTTATATCGCCATCGCAACACTCAACATTATTGCATGTTTTCCTAATATTGTGTAGCCCTAGTGTGAATGTACATGTCTGCTCTGTTATGGTGAAGTTCTTTCAAAGCCTTCTTTTTTTCAGCCAGCTTGTATACCCGAGTCATCATGAGCCAAAACAACACGTATGACCAATAAAGGCTGGGCCTGATCCCAAAATACCCCTAATCATTTTGGGTGTTTTCATGACCGCTGAACACTGTGGTAACTTTTTTTTCCACATGAAGTGTACATGCTCCCTTGGTGTGATTCAGCTGCCCTGCCCTGTAGCTCTGGCATTCAGCTTCTCCAGTGACAAGGAGGCAGCAACCACCATTTGCTGCACTTGGTCATTATGGGTAGATGTTGTGGTTTGGAATGAACACCTGCTGTACTATACTGGCTATTTGAGAGACTGGCAGTATTGTATTTACAGCAGAGTGAATTAATTTGTTGTTTAAATGTGATGTTACTACATCATGCTGTGCTTCCATAAGCAACAGAGCAGGATTGCAGAAAGACATTATTTTACAGTGAAATCTATTTTGGTTAAAAGGAGTATTGAAAATTTTGAGCTGGATCTTCCTCTTGGTCTTACTTCTGTATAGTTAGCTTATAAAACGAGAGGTTGAGCCCACAAAGGTCTTATTCTCAGTCCTTATCAAGATTGAGTCATCAAATATTTGTCATCTTATCTTCTCCGTTTCACTGAGTGTAACTCAAATGGCAGTGTTAAATTTTGATTGTCTGAATGTGTGTGTATGTATGAGAAGGCCTGTTGATGGCCATGTGTTGACCTAAGAGTGTAATTTGTAAGTGTCTGTGGGAACGAATGTGTGAACTGTATTTGTACCTTTTTAAAATGGTCCAAAATTGTTCTCAGCATGCAACACAGCTGTAGAGGTCAGGATAGGGACTAAAGGGAAGTGTGTGTCCGTGTGTGTGCTTGCGCACAATCTGAGGTCAGGAGCCTGTCTGTGTAGCACAATGATATGACAGCTGTTGTGAGGCGTTCCACAGTTCTCAAACTCCCTCATCCCCCCCACACATTCCCAGTGTTTTAATATCTTTATGTGGTTACAGGTAAGCAGCAGTGTCCAGCAGAGAGGAGGTAGATCAGGAAAGCAGGATGGAGAAGGAGGAGCTGAAGATAGTTAATAAGGGGCTGGAAGATGAGATGGTAAGTCTGTACCTAGACCTCACTGCAGTACTCATTACAGTAAATACTGCCTAATTTACATTAACTAATTTGTTTAATTTGATGTTTTCATGGTGAATTTGTCTGACCTTCGTCCCATAACTCGTATATCAATGTGTTTCGTTTGTTCTGCTGCTTTAATGATCTTGTGGCCTGGCACCCCTTCTGCTTTCTTAACAAATTAATGGAACTTTGTGACCATGTTGCCTGAGATTCACAACATGACACAGTTCCTATGGCAGTGGTGGGTTGTGAATGTTTCCAAACCTCCTGTGCATAAATTGTGCTGCAACCTTTGTATGTCTACACCAATGTATGTTATCACCTTCTTCTATTGCTATAGTTAAGTAAGAATTATTTATATATTTATTAATAATAGGAATTTTTTTAGAATGATCGTAGTAGTAGTAGTAGTACAGCAAGTGACCGGATGCTTGTATCCCAGCAATATGAATGAAAGGTAGGTGGTGGTTCAGTGATTAAAATGCTTGTTCCTAAACTAGAAAGTTGAGTTCAAATCCAGTTGATGAAGCCCCCTTTTACACACACACACACACACACACACACACACACACACACACACACACATACAGACTTTGCATTTTAGACACCACACACACTTTATTCCATGCACATCAAAAGCCACACACTTCATACACCACAACTGCTTGAGGCCACAAAATCACGTTTCCCATTCAGTAGCAGAAGTGCATCTCTAGTTTATGGTAAGGTGATCTGGTGATAGGAAGCAATTATTAAAATTGGCCTTTGGAATATGCATCTGATTTTTTTCTCCCTTATTGATTCTCATGAAGAGACTGGTTGCTACAATCACTTATTATGATGAGAACAGGGCTGCAATTAAATACCACCCTTTCTGCCAAACATGATTAAGCAATTAATGAGAGGTTATTTTTCTTTGTATATGCCACAGGAGCTGAGTGGGTACCGGTTTTGCCGCTGGAAGATAGCTCTGGTGGCAATGGGAGTGCTATGCACAGGAGGCTTCCTGCTGCTGCTGCTCTACTGGATGCCTGAGTTCTGTGTGAAGGCCACCTGCACCCGCACCACGGTTCGAGACGCACAAGTGGTGCTGCTTCGGAGTACCGTATGTACTGATCAACAAAAATAATCATTATTGTAAAAAGCTTCTTTCTCAGCCCTAGAGTAGTCACTGAATTTGTAGTGTAACAGTGATCTGCGTTATCACAAAATCTTCCGGACTGTTTGGTAGCTTTGAGGGTGTTATGCATTGGAACATGCAAAAAACATTGACTTTTGTTATATAATATAATGTATTTTGCTTAGTGCTGCGCATCATTAATACAGTAACCCCTGGGGGGTTATGTTCCAAGAGCACCCGCGTATAGTGAAAAACAGCCTAAATTGCCTATTTTTATAGTGTAAAGCATAAATATGCCCCAAACATGCTCCCAAAACACTTCAGTCATTTTAACCTTGAAGATATCAGGGAGATAAACGCACTATCATAGAGATAAAGGCTGTTGTACAGTTGACACTGAACATGAACAGCGCTAGAACTTAAATACCATGATGAGTGTGAGAGAAAACGCAATACTGAACACACTGTTGTCCAAGCAAAATGTCTTTCATTCTCAGCTTTTACAGCTTTGAACAGATTTTGGCAAGACAGAGAACTGCGTCCCCAATCAAGAGGTCTCAACCAAGAGGTCATGGGTTCGAATCCTACCTTCTGCAACTGGGTTTCTGAGCAAGACCCTTAACCCCAAGTTTCTCCAGGCAGACTGCCACCCTGTAGTTAGGAAATGGAAGTCACTTTGGATAAAAGCATCTGCTAAATGCTGTAAATACTATGAATGCATTATGGGAGCCAGTCCTGCCATGCCCCCTCATTTTCTGCAGGGTTTACGTTAGGGGTGGTGCTTAGCAACCCAGCATGAGAGTAGGAGGGGGCGTGGCAACGAGGCCCGGACGTAAAATTGCAATGATATCTGCCTTTTCTGCGCATGTGCAGGAGTTTCCGCGAAAAATTATTAGTTTGGTTCTCAGAAAAAATCAGCATGAGACTGAATCCGCGACTGCTGATCCGTGTAAAACTGAGGGATTACTGTATAGCTTAATTAGGGTTGGGTATCCACATTTCCAGGAATTGTGACCTTGTGTAAAACACATGCATGTTGATTCTGTGCTTCAGTTCCAAACATTTGCACATTGTTTTTGCACTCCCACGCCAACTGCATTGAGCATTTTCCAACTTTACATAAAAGTGTTTCACTTATCTGCCAGGTACACAGACCTACTGTCACGTCTTTTCTTATTCACTAGGGATATTTCATAGAAGGGAGGAGTCATCTCTAATTTTACAAAGTATTTCCTTCAACAAGCTATTAGTATTTTTTGTGTGAAAGTTTTGTGGCCTTCCTGCAGTTGATAGTAACAGTAGCAGTGTCTCATAATCAATTACAAAACACAGATGGGCTGACGTTTGCCTTTCATATTTTATTTGAATTATGTTCTCTGTTCAGTGTTTCTCCCTTATTATATTACAGTTATGATTTTTGTATTTGTGTGATGGTATACAAAATTTATTCGGACATTTTTTGAAAGTATTCTTTTTTGTTTTCTTTTTGTTATATATAAAAAAAAAAAGACCCACCGAGTATCGGATTTGTATCGTATCGGCAGATATCCAAATTTACAATATCGGTATCGGACATAAAGTGGTATCATGTCTAGTATAAACTACAGTAAGTATTGTATTTCTGTGTCTGTATGTTCGTGTACAAACACCAGGATGAATTCAAGCGTTGGTTCCGGGCCAAGGTGCGGGTGATGCTTGCCCCAGGGAGGAACCCTTACACCAGCCTGGACTCTCAGACCACCACTCCCATGGCCAATGGCCACACACCTCACCCCTCTGACATCCCAGCTGAGGGGTTCATCAGGAAATATGCTGAGTACCAGCCTGAACAAGTACATGCACACCACTTTTCCCACTCTTTCACTTGCACAATTACTATTTATTTATTTTTTTAACACAAAAACTGACCCATATCCCCAAGTGTGTTCCATAGGAAATACAGGAAGTACTAGTGTCTGTGCATCACACCCTTTACACAGACAGCCTGAGGTATTAGAAATATGCACAGTACTAGTCTGTGCAGGTAGCAACCACCCAAAATGTCTACCATTGTTTTTCTAAAAACTGCAAGGGCCATAAAATCATAAAACCCCTCCAATCTAGTACTTTGTAGTTATTATTGCTGTTGTGTTTTTTTTTCTCATTCTCTTTCTCAGATCCGGTATTTTACACTCCATAGCACAAAGTATTACTGGAATGATGCAATCCAGAACTTTGAAGTGTTAACGTAAGCAACCTGCATTTCAATTCTGTATGTATATACTGAGTGATTTTTGAAATGTAGTGCAGGATGTCTGTGAGGAGGCTGCAGTTTTTGGCCTGTGTTTAATCTGCTGTGTTCTGCTGAGGACAGGGGTCTAGAGGACCTCGGGGTGCGATCTTCTGGCATTCACTTGGAGCACAGTGACGGCCTAAGCCGAGACCAGCAGGAATACAGGTTTGAGATGCACATCCCACTGTTCAGAATTATGATGTCCCCCTACTCCTGCAGCATGCCTTATCCAAGTATATTCTGTTCAGGCTCAGAAAACAGCACAAATTTTCACTCGGTACTAAACACTGCTACTGTTTAGTGTTACCTGTAGGGATGGGTATCGTTTGAATTTTTGCGATTCCGGTTCCGGTTCCGCTTCCACTTAATCGATTCCGGTTCTTATCGATTCCCTATTTCGATTCCACAAAGGTATAAAAAACAAAAAACAAACTG
>JBBPDE010000038.1:14997799-15013771 GCA_037974605.1 Nannopetersius ansorgii | reverse complement strand
GGATTCGTGATTCGTGAGTTATTTAATGGATCCGGGTGATTCACCCGGATGAGTCGTGAATCGCTCGGCTCTACAACAAAAACAGGTCCTGGCAGATAACCACACACGTCCTAGCAGATGCAGTGTTTAAGAACCAATTTACAGAACCGAAATTAAAAAAACGAGTGTGTATCCGGTACCGGGTATTTTCGCATAGGTTCTTATTTGGACCCTAATTTCGGTTCCCATCCCTAGTTACCTGTCTTGATCCTATACTTTCCTTGGCCATTTTAGGTGTGTTTCCCAGCTCTAGCAAGTTTACTTCAGTACAGGAAGGGTTTACAGGAAGCAGAATCAAGTACAATGGAGCAGGAAAATGCCAAACTATGCAATACAAGGGTACTCCTTTACCTGTGTAAGCAGTCCTTCCTGAGAATAGGCCAGCCAATAAGGATCTAGTGTGCTTTTCCTCTTGTGACCTCCTTTAATCCGACCTATATAACCCAGACTAACCTGAAATCTGACTGGATTAAACCAACGTGAGTGTGTGTCTGCGTCTGGGGAGCATGTTAAGCATGTAGGTGCATGTGTGAAAGCATTGCACAAAAACACACAACTTTTAAAAGTATTTTTAGTTCTTCTGAAATTCCAAATCTTTTTGGCAGAACTTTTCAGTGCTTATGCATCAGAATTGTTTGAAGCAGTCAGAGAGCTGATATAACTACTGCTAATCATTCTCTCTGACCAAGAGAATGTTTCAGATTTAGCCATTGGGAGTTAGTTATAGTCCTGTTCACACCTAGCATGAGTCATTAGAGGTCGGTGCCAAGTACAGGTGTGACCAGCTTCCAGCACATTGTTGATCCTTCCAATTGAGGGAGTCTAGGACACATGATCGCATAGCATTTATGGTGTTAATGTCTCACTGTCCACATATGATCAGATATTGAGGTGGATTTTATTACCAAGTGTGACCAGAGTCTCTGATCCACATGCACACTATTTTTCCCACGTTCACAATTACTATAATTATTTTTTTAACACATTGGTATGCAAAAGAACTAAAGGGAAAATTGTTAAAAGCTAAACCTTTTTTTACCTACAAAGTTGATTGTTCATAGATGCTCTCATTTTTCTCTTCACCCCTCTTGACCACATTTTTTCTGGACTGCTATTAGAATTCAGGTGTTTGTCCACTGTGTGTCCTTGTTTGTATATAATGGTTTGGGTTTTTGTGCTTGCAGGAGATTATTTTTTGGCGTGAATGAAATTGCTGTGAAAGTGCCTTCCCTTTTCAAGCTGCTAATCAAGGAGGTAAGACACACAGATTCTGTTACAGCAGTTGGGTTTAATGTGTAATCTAAACAAGCATGGACTTACACCCATGGATTGTCTCTTTTCAACCTCTTATTAAAGTCTAAACCACATAAGTGGAATTGTAAAACCGTAGTTAGATTTTATCTGGGTATTTTGATTATAAAACTCCCAAGCTAAGCATAATGATGAAACGGTGTGTATGTTAAAGTTAAATATGAAATATTTTGTTACTCCATGTTTATTGCTCAATGTTGCCACCTCTGTTATTGTTCCTCTTTCTTTTTTGTCACACTTACCTTCTTAAACTGTCATACGTCTTTCTCTGTTTTCTCTCACTGGTTTTGTTTTTCTTTTTTTTCCCCTTCTTTTCAGGTCCTCAACCCCTTTTACATCTTCCAGCTCTTCAGTGTTATTCTATGGAGTGCTGACGAGTACTACTATTACGCCATGGCTATAGTGTTAATGTCGGTCATATCGATAGCTACCTCTCTCTATACCATCAAAAAGGTGAGTAGGGCCTTTTAGCCTCTCATACAGGAGTGATCCAGTCAAAAGGAAAGGCTTAAGTAGGTCATCATTGAATGAAAAATAATAAAGACAAGTCTGCGGTAGAAATGGCTCCAGTCTCTATAGTTGTCGACACGACTGCCAAAGTCACTAAGCAACAGCTTGAATGGAAGAACTGAGTGTTTTACTGCTCGCTCAGCTGATGACATACAATATCTTCAGATAAAATTGACAAAATCAGTGTCTTTGTGGAAAATTGCACTGAACTCTATACAAATACTCAGAAGAAATAGATTTAGAGTAAAAACATTTTTTAAATAATATATACACTGCTGATCCAGAGCTCTCGCCATTTCGTTTCCCTGTATACTTGTATACGGTGAAATGACAATAAAGTTCACTTTGACTTTGACTTTGACTGAATTCAGTGTAGGAATAATATTGATCTCTATTATCAATTCTAATGAATCTAAAACTGTAACTCTAAAAACTGAAACTCATGTGACTATGGCATGCTGGTGGTTCAGTCATATTAGAAATTAAAAACGACTGGGTCTGAGCATCAGGGCAAGGCATTGTTAATGCGACTGCAGCACAGATTGCTGTAAAGGTTCTGGCTATGATAGAAAGGTGGCATTGCGGCTTGCTTCATATTGCCCTGCATAGCTACAATGGGCATTTAAGCGTCAGAAGTGGACCATGGAGCAATGGACGAAAGTGGCCTGGTTTATATGAAAGAGACAAAAATGCACAATGAGAAGAACGCAAGCCAGCTGAGGCGCTATGATTCTCTGCACTATGTTATGCTGAGAAACCTTGGTTCTCCCATACCCCTTGCAGAACTTAAAGCATCAACTGCTACTGTTTTGGTACCACAGCACACCTTTAGAGGTCTAAAGGAATCCATAATTCAGTGAATATAAGCACTATAAGTTAGTGTTGACTGATATTTGAGAAGGGAGTTATCAGTTCATCCTTACTGACAGTTTTACTTAAGTGTCTGTAGTGTTCTGTATTTGCTTAGTAGTGTAAATATTTATTTGGCTAATTTGTGTTCCTTTTTATAGCAATACGTCATGTTACACGACATGGTGGCTGCCCACAGTATTGTCCGTGTGTCAGTCTGCAGAGCCAATAACGGTATGTTTTTAGCCGCATTTAAGCAATTGTTTATATTAGACCTGTACAGCAAAAACAAAAGGTACCTGTTGTATTTAGTGTGTATGTGCGTGTGTGTGTGTGGAGCCCTGAGGGCGGTACTGCAAGGCTGGATTACCTGCCTGAAGGGCATCTGGCGCAGTGGTCTCTGCCATGATGAGTCAGCATTCTGTCTGCTGTGCACAGGCGCGTGGTAAATGAGGGAACTGCTGAGCCAGTCTGGGGTACTGATGCACATACTCTCTTTCTTTCACCCCCTTTTCTCTGTTTCTCTCTCTCCCTCTCTTATCTGTACTCACACAGAGATTGAAGAAGCGATGTCCACAGACCTGGTACCTGGTGATGTCATGATCATTCCCAGCAACGGGACCATCATGCCCTGTGATGCAGTGTTGATTAGTGGAACCTGCATTGTCAATGAGAGCATGTTGACAGGTTACTATCTTATTATGGCCTCACAAGCAGTGATGATGGACTTAAGAGCTGAATCATATACAGCAGTACCTTGACTTAGAAGAGTCCCAATTTACGAGCGTTTTTCGAGATACGAGCGTCTCTCGGGCAATTTTTTGTTTCGTGTTGAGAGCTAAAATTCGTGTTACAAACTTTTGTGCTTGCAGTTATTTTGCAAAGTGTGTCCAAAGAGAGTGAGTGTGAAGGACAGTGCTGAGAAGAAGCAGATGATGTGCATTGAATTAAAGAAATAAATTAGAAAATCATGACCAAGGTGTACGTGGAGTCGACTTGGCGAATCAGAATATTTTCTAAACAGCGAACATCTACCCATGAAAACATGGGGGAGCTACTGACGGTGTGGTTGAAAAGCAGCTCGCAGGAGATCCGTAACGGAGATTCGTGCTGTTTACGCCGATTTGCTGCAGCAGACCCAGGCGCATCGGCAAACGAGGCATCGAGCCGCCGGTTAAAGCCATTCGGGGTTCGAGAATTTTAAAAAGGGGACCAGCAAATGCACATTATACTTAATAAAAACAGTTTATTGCAGCACATTCTATTGTATTGTGTTTTAATACAATATTCGCTGTATAAAAGCACATTTTTCTTATTTAAAACAACAAAATGCGGAATTTTCTGGAGGTCCGGAACGAATGAATTTCATTTCGTTTAATTTCAATAGTTAAAACTAATTTGATAAGTAATTTGAGTTACGAGCTCCGTAACAGAACATATTAAACTTGTGAGTCAAGGTACCACTCTACTTGGCATCAGTTTTGACTCCTATCAAAGACATTCCTATCCACTGTTTTTTCTTTGTCTTTATTTTTTTTCCATATAGAGTGTTATATAGAGTCTAGAAAATACCTGTGTTGTTGAAAATTCCTTGAATTGTTTTAGTGTTCCACAAAAAAACACACCACATAAAATGACATAGAATTGAAGTCTTTAAAAGTATAAAATGTCATATTTCTCTCTTTCTCTCTCATTAGGTGAGAGCGTACCTGTCACTAAGACAAACTTGCCCAACCCCTCACCGGGTGAGAAGGGGGCAGAAGATGACCAGGTGTATAGCATGGAGGAGCATAAGAGACACACTCTGTTCTGTGGCACCAATGTCATCCAGACCCGTTTCTACTCAGGAGAACTGGTCAAAGCTGTGGTGGTCAGGACCGGTGAGTGGCTGTAGAAGTAAACTGGACATTGGGAAATTGTTCTAACAACTCCTTATAAAGCTTTAACTATACTCAGACTGAATTTAAAAGGCCTTCAGATTCAATGGATATTTATTTCCAGGTATTTGGGGCAATTGTAATAGTGCACTCATTTGGCTTATTTTCCCTGTTCTGTGTCCAACAACGGAATGTACTGTATTTTTCCTTTGCTACAACTCCAGCAGCTTCATCCACTAGCTATGTTATTGTAACCCAGTCCTAGACTGTTGTTCCTTGACCTAATGTGAGTAGTCTTGCTGGGTAGGTTAAAAACATTGCTCTAGATATGTTTAAGTGCACTTCAGTCCTGAAATCACCGTATAATATTGCTCCTAACCCACTGTCCTTTTAGCCTGTTTTGAGCCATCAATTCTAATACCTGATGCAGCTGATAATAATGCAAAAAGGGCTTCTTTTACTGTGTTTAAATCCTAACAGTGAAGCAACCATCCTTAGTTTACCATACTTACTACATGGTGACTCACATATACCCTTTCTTTCCTCCAGGGTTCAGTACAGCCAAGGGCCAACTGGTTCGTTCAATCCTGTACCCTAAGCCCACAGACTTTAAGCTGTACAGGGATGCCTACATGTTTCTGCTCTGTCTAGTGGCAGTAGCTGGCATTGGCTTCATCTACTCGATTGTGCTGAGCGTCATGCACAAGGTAGTACATTGTCCTACACACCAGTACATCAGTATAGTAAACTGAATAGAGCAACAATATTTAAGCTAAGAGAGATAGGATAACCCTTTATTAGTACCATGAGTGGAAACTAAAACCCAAAAAACACTCAGGATTTCAAATTTCTTGAATCATTTACTTCATCTCAAATTTCATGCTTCCAAAGGTTCCAGCTAAGACCATCATCATTGAGTCACTGGACATAATCACCATCACAGTCCCACCTGCACTGCCTGCAGCCATGACAGCAGGCATTGTATATGCCCAGCGGCGCCTCAAGAGACTTGGCATCTTCTGCATCAGCCCACAACGAATCAACATATGTGGCCAGCTCAATTTGATCTGCTTTGACAAAGTAAGCTTCAACATCCTCGGCAAAAAACATTGTATTGAATTGTTTGTGGATTGATATCACACCAAAATTACGTCATTTGCACACATGCAAAGTAGTCAATTAATTTATTTAAAATGATTGAGCAATAAAAATATTATAAAACATGACTTTTGTTAATGACTTTCCAAAATGCTACTTATTTTTTGTACAAACCAACCCTGTGCATGTACACTGTCTTCAAAGTAAGCATATATGAAAAATGAGTTCTGTGCAATGCAGAAGAGACTGCAACCACTTGCCTTTTCACTTTTCTACACTGCGGCAGCAGTATTTGTGCTGACACTCTTCATTCTATTATGCCATATACCTGATTTACTTTAACTGCAGAATTGTGTGCTCATGACACCAGTAACTTATTAAACAGCCCTACTGAATATTGTCTCACCTTCTCACTCAGAGTGTATAACTCCGGCTTTTTTTCCCCCTGCAGACGGGCACACTCACAGAGGATGGTCTGGATATGTGGGGTGTGCAGAGAGTGGAGAATGGAAGGTGGGCATCATTATTTTCATATAAGTAATAAGCATGGTACCATGTTTCAGATATGTTTGTACTGATTCTACACACAGGTAGAAGCACCACTTCAAGTCACTGCTTTGCACACGTTTGTGGAACCTACCTACTCCTACTGATGTTCTCTTTGTATAGTCATGATGTTTCTGGCCTTTTTCTTGCCCTCTAGTTTCCATCACACTGAGGAGAATGCCTACAAAGAAAGTCTGGTGAAGTCTCACTTTGTTGCCTGTATGGCCACCTGTCACTCTCTCACCAAGATCGAGGGCCAGCTCTCTGGAGACCCTCTGGATCTGAAGATGTTTGAGGCCACTGGTTGGGTTTGTACCTCATCTCCTGTTGCCATAGTCCACAATCAATTCTTGACAAGGGAAGAGTCTGGACCAGCCCATATACTGGCCTGCTCAACTTTTGGTCATGAATCATGTGATTTTGTTTTTTTGTAGCAGTTACGTTTCTTAAAAAAAAAAAAACTGTTCTTAGTAATTTCTGCAGCATTCTGTCTTGTGATTGTTTATTAGTGATTATAATCATATCATGATTATGTAGTTAGTGATTCACTTCAACAGTAAGTGAAGTAGCAAGATAAGCAAACTAGAAAAAAGTGCAAATGCAAACCACTCATCTGATCATATAGAGGATTTGAAAATGATCAGATGTGTGGTTTTAATTCACTGAACCTGTTGTTTAACCTAATTTCCATTAAGTAAACTACACCTTCTATGCGCCCAAGATCCTAGAGGAGGCCACAGAAGAGGAGACTTCACTCCACAATCCCATTATGCCCACTGTAGTGCGTCCACCCAAGCAGCTTCTTCCAGAGCCAGCAATGTCTCCAGAGCAGGACATGGTGCGTTTGTCTTTCTCCTCTGCACACTCCATTAGAATAATACATTAGGACTATTTTCTAGGACCATCTTTCAGCTGAATTAGTAACTGACATTCCTTCTCACTGTTACAGGAGCTGTATGAACTGTCGGTAAGTATTTGAGTCACCATCTAAATGCTGTATCTAGGTAAGAATGTAGAGGAGCTTGTCTAAATTTTGGGTGTTGCAGGCATCCCACGAAATTGGAATTGTGCGGCAGTTCCCTTTCTCCTCTGCATTGCAAAGAATGAGTGTGGTGGCCCGGCTGCTAGGTGAAAAACGCATGGATGCATACCTCAAGGGAGCACCAGAAGTGGTGGCAAGTCTATGCAAAAAAGAGTCAGGTTGGTTTGCAAATTAGCTACATTTGTGAAGCTGATAGCAGTACAGTTTAATTTGTCAGTGTTACTGTGCCCAGTACAAGTTGATGCTTGCTCAAAGCTCATCCCACGCATCGTTTCACAGTGCCACAGGACTTTGCTGAGGTACTTGAAGAGTACACCAAGCAGGGTTTCCGTGTCATTGCCCTGGCACACAGACGCTTGGAGTCAAAACTCACCTGGCATAAAGTACAGAACATCAGCAGGTATGCCTGATACTACTTCTCTGTACTGAATAAGTACTGTGCGGACCCCCCACTCATTGAGCATACTTTACTACCTATGTCTGTATGAACTACTATTACTTGAGCATATTCAGCGTCTTTGACTGGTGCTTTTTCATTTTTCAGATAAAAATAAACACGGCTGTGCAATGTTTTACAGTGTAGAAATGCCTCTTGAAGTGCCAATACACCTGCATTCATTTTGGAATTCAAATTTGATTTTGTAGTAGTATTTAAAAGGTCTGCTGATTGTTTTCTATTCTCTGTTTTCCAGAATATTCTGGCTCTTTGCACATTTATGTATTTGCTGTATTTAAAATGACTGTTTTGTGGTTAGAAATGTACACCCCTAGAAAGATCTTCTACTGAGGATTTAGTTGTATTGATGTGCATTGATTTGAATCCGTAGAGATCATATAGAGACCAACATGGAGTTTCTGGGACTGATCATCATGCAGAACAAGCTGAAGGCTGAGACTCCAGGTGTGCTAGAGGACCTCAGACGGGCCAATATCCGCACAGTCATGGTCACAGGTACTGGGAAAAAAATTTACGTCTTGCCATTACCAGTGTGTGGCCGTTAGCAAGCTGTAAAGCAATAGGCAGGGATATTTTTGAGAATGTGGACTCGAGCAGTTTAATGCCACTCTCACTGGGTTCATTAGGTATTTTTTAAAATCCCAATTAATAAAGGCCTCAGCTCAGGCTTACCGACAAAAGGCTCAATGCACCATTGTGAATTAAATCACTCTAGATTGAGCTGTAACCTATAAATTACTCACAGTGTGTCATGAGGTTTGGGATGGACCTGCCAGCACAGTCTGACCTCTCTACTTTGCACAGGTGACAATATGCTGACCGCCATCTCTGTGGCACGGGACTGCGGCATGATCCCCCCACAGGACCGCGTCATCATTGCTGATGCCCTGCCCCCCAAAGACGGCCAGGCAGCCAAGATCAATTGGCGCTATGCTGACAACCCTAGCAAGCACCCCAGCAAATCTGTAACACTAGAGGTCAGTCTATACCCTCTGCTGGACAGACACTGCTGTTGCAATGGCACGCAGCAGCCTGGGCACTTGTTTCAGGAACAGAAGTCCACTATTTATTAGCAGTTGCAGTGTGGTTGGGTCACCGGAATTGGGTGAATAAATGAATCAATGAGTGAATTGTTCTTTACAGCTGGCCTAGTGTTCAGCCCACCAGAGAAAAAGGATTTATGCAGCTTATTTTTTGTTGTTTTAAGGGGGGGGGGGGGTAGTGGCAAACCCTCATTATGTTCATTTTATTTACTGATTTTCTGTTTGATGTAAATCGCAAGGTAAAATATGCATATGGTAGAAGGGCAAATGTATACCACAGATGGGAATTTGGATAAAACAGGTTTTAATTTTGAAAATAAAAAATTACTTAAATTACAAAATCTAAAGGTATATAATTATAGACCAAGATTTTTCATAAAATAGACATTTTTATTCAGGAAAATGTCTTTAATTTCCAACAGAATGAGCGCTTTTCTTAGTGGGACATGTTTTTTGCCAAAGTTTTAAAAATCAGTGATACAATGACATCCAATCTTCATTTGTAATAGAACATGTTATATGCATTGATCTAGGAGGTAGAGATCAGTGTGGAGGACAAAGCTGAAGAATGGAAGACCTTGCAATACCACTTTGCTATGAGTGGCAAGTCATTTGCTGTCATTACTGAGCACTTCCAGGACTTGCTCCAGAAGGTTAGAATCCTCACAACTAACTTATTTTGTACAGGCTTCTTGTATTTCATATAGATTTTTCTCCCAAGTGTCAATTATTTTGAGAATTGTGTTTTGACCAGATTAATTGTTACTGTTTCAGGTTAGTTTTTAAATCAAATGACTAAAAGTTTCCCTGTTTATTGGTATTTTGTGTAGCTGGTTTTGCACGGAACTGTGTTTGCAAGAATGGCTCCGGACCAGAAGACCCAGCTAGTGGAAACACTACAGAGCGTGGAGTGGGTGTTATGCCAATACACAAACACACACACACACACACACAGCCATGCTGCCTTACATACTCAATATACACACAACTATAAAATGTAAGCTTTATAGATCCTGAATCTACCTCTCTCTCTCTTTCATATCTAGTTATTTTGTTGGAATGTGTGGAGATGGGGCCAATGACTGTGGTGTAAGTTTATTTTAGATGTCCAGTAGCTGTGTTGGCTTTCTGTTTTTTTTTTTAATAGTGTTACATTTATTAAACAACAGAGCTATTCTTCCTCCTCAGGCACTGAAGAGAGCTCACGGTGGCATTTCCCTCTCGGAGCTGGAGGCTTCAGTGGCCTCTCCCTTCACCTCCAGAACTCCCAATATCTCCTGTGTACCCAACCTCATCAGGTATGACACCGTTTGTATGAAGCCCCTGCTAGATCTATGGCAAAGCATATCACTGTGGGACACAGATACCAAGGAGACTAATTTGATTGAAAATCTGATAATGCAGAGTGTATACATTCACATTCTGGCACATTGCAAAAAACGGATGAAAATAAGTCACAAATGCAAATCTGGTATAAAAATATTTTTCTCTTTTGTGAGGTCTGTTGTTAGCATTGTATGAATAAGTAATTCTTTGTTCAATGTTTTGATATTTGTAACATAATGACATGCAAGTGAGATAAGAATCTGGCAAAATGTTAAGTGTCTAATTCTGACAGATTTATGTTGACCAGTATGCACATTTTATTAAATAAAATTTAAACAGTAAATTATTGTTGGCATATTATCATATCTATGATCATGAACTGCAGGAGGAAATACAATCTTTCTAACATTACCTTACACAAATATTTCAAGATTCAATATGTATTCTGTTTGCTGACATCTGTACTGTAACAAGCTAGTGGTTACTGTCTGTGACTAAAATGCCTTGTGGAAATGAAAGAGGAGAAAAGTTGTGAATGAAGCGGTTTTAACTATTCGCCAGAGCCATTTAGATCAGAATTACTAATCGCTCTGGGACTGAACAGTCGTACGAATTGAGATATACCTCTCTGCAAAATGTACTTTCGCCTAGGAATGGGCTGTATTGCAAAAATGTAATCTTGATACCTCAAGAAATTTTCACAATATGTCACATGTCCCAATATTTCCCAATATCGATTTTTTTTATTGGACTACATACAGTTTAACAGGTCTGATAATACTTTGATAATGCTCTTTTTGTAATAATAATGCAGTTAGCATTCTAGTACAGTACTCTCAGAAAAGCATATTGTGACTCACAATTTATCACAATAGTGATGACACATTGCCCAGCTAAACTTCGACCGTAAAGTAACGCACACATTTTTCTGATCTTTCTGTGTATCCGACACTCGACATGTTGTTCAGGGCTGTATTTAAACTCGTGAGGGTCATATAATCACCAAGAACAGGTCTGGACACTTGTTCAGTTTTAATTGCTGATATGTTTTTGCAGGGAAGGCCGAGCTGCTCTCATCACATCCTTCTGTGTGTTTAAGTTCATGGCCCTATACAGCATCATCCAGTACATCAGTGTTACCTTGCTCTACTATGTGAGTGTCATCCTGCAATACAGCCCAAAGACGAGCAACAAATTTCATCTTCTCCACATAAATTTCTACACAATTGGTTTTAAGAAACCTTCATTATACCTGTTTTTTTTATTTTAGAACTTTAAGGTTGAATTTCTTAAACTGCTTACATACATATGTTGTGCTTACATGCACTTCTTGTTATTGTGAAGTTGTGTTTCTGCCCATATTGGAATCAGACTCACTGTAAATGCTCTTTTCAGATCCTCAGCAACCTGGGAGACTTTCAGTTCCTCTTCATTGATGTTGCCATCATCCTTATTATTGTATTTACCAGTGAGTATTATTCACAAAACAAATTGTTGGTGTTGAAACAAAACCTTGTATCTCAGTTTTTGTTGATTTTGACTTATTGCGTAATTGGAAAATATTTGGAAAGAATCTAACCTGCTCTGTCAAATTTGACAATTTGCAATTGTCCAAAATGTTATGTTTCTCTCTGTCTCTCTCTCTGTGTGTGTATCTCTCTCTCTCTCAGTGAGTTTAAATTCTGCGTGGAAGGAGCTGGTGTCCCAGCGGCCCCCTTCTGGTCTCATCTCAGGACCTCTGCTCTTCTCTGTGATGACTCAGATCCTCATCTGCCTGGGATTCCAGACACTTGCCTTCCTCTGGGTCCGTAACCAGAGCTGGTATGAACCCTGGACGCCCAACTCTGAGTGAGGACTTGCCTATATCATTCATCCAAATCTTACTATAGAAGTGTATACGCTGTAGTTTCTGCCTTTAAGACAGAAACTGTAAGTGATATTGGCTTGTGGTCAATCTTTGATGATGTGGATCATTTATTTTCCTTCTTACTTTCAGTGCTTGCAATACCTCCTCCCATACCAACTCCTCAGAGAACTCCACAGAGTTTGATGAACACAACATTAAAAACTATGAGAACACTACCTTGTTCTACATGTCCTCTTTTCAGTACCTCATCGTTGCCATTGTGTTCTCCAAAGGCAAACCCTTCCGTCAGCCTAGCTACAAAAACTGTGAGTGCCGTCTTTCATTGTGCTGTGTACCTAGAGTGATATCCAAAATCAGGATGTCATATCTTCACTTTGTATTTTGGGGCTAGGACCACTTATTAGACCATGGATAATTATTGATAACAGCCATGCAAAAAAAAAAAAAATTTAATTACTTAAGGCGCTTACAGACCGAACGCTTTGCTCTGAAACCCATTATTTTCTATGGCTTGCGTGCCGCTCTGCAGCCTTTTGCACACACAGCGGTCAGTGTTGACATTTGTTGAACTTTGACCGCTGCACGCCGTGACGCATTTTCGCGCGACCAATAGAATCAAAGCATTGAACCGGGCTAGTGTTTAAACCGCCCCGTCTAAACACAAACACGCACACACACACACACACACACACACACACAAAGCGGGTATGGAGGAAAAGCGAATCTTAATATTCTCTGAGTGTCCTGAAATCTACAATGCTCACAGCATATTCTTTTTTGGTGCTAACAGAGCTAGTGCTAGCTCTGTTATCCCGGACAGAAGAGTTTAGAAAATCAGTCCTAATTTTTGCGCTGAGCCCCGCAGCAAGTGCGGAACGTTCTCGCTGTTTCCTGAGAGGGAGTGCAAACCTCGCGGCAAGTGCAGCACATGCCATGTTTGGTCTGAAAGCAGCTTTAGTGTTTAGTGTCTTCAAACAAGGCAATTTTTCATGGAGGGGGAAAAAAGCAAACGTTTGCTTCCATCAACACACAAGCTAAACTTCAAAACCATTTTTTTCCCTTTTAAACTCCTCCTGTGACAATGCTTGTACTAAATATGAAATTGTAAAATATTTGTGGCTTAATGAAAAATTGTAATCAATTTTGTCTTACCAGCCCTACAAGTGTCTTGTACTGTAAAAGCGATATGTGTATGTGATTGTGTGCTCACTTGTGTTTGTGTGTCTGTCCACAGGGCCCTTTATGTTGTCTGTGCTTGGCCTCTACTTCTTCCTGTTCTTCATTATGCTTTTCCCTGTGCCTGCTATTGATGACGTTTTAGAGGTACGTCCAGCAGAATCTTTATTTCGTCCTTGGGGTGCCATGGAAACCAGGCAATATAATGTTATTGTACCCTCAAAATAACTTGATATTCTTTTCTGAGCATCAGGGCAATCATCAGTACTCTAAACACATTGACCAACTGCTTAATTAGTCCTGTTTAATTGGATTTAATGAAGTGGTTTGTTATACACTTTATTTTTTTTTTAAATGCTTCGAATGTGATGTACATTTCATGGCTGTAATCTCTTCCAGATTGTGTGTGTTCCATTCAACTGGCGTCTCAATTTGATATTTTTAGTGGTGGTCAACGCGGCTGTGTCTGTCTTTGTGGAGGTAAGTGGGGTAGCATGTTTTGATTATCATGTATTTTTAAGTATTGTTTGCAAAAAGGTCATTAACATTTCCAGCTTTGGTCTGGTTAGTTTGTTTCAAAAACAAGAACAACAAGAACTCATATTGTATATTAGCTATCCTTGCTCACAATTTTAAAACTGTTAAATCTTTAAACCTTTAATTAATAATGTCTTTCCTTAAAGGATGATTAGTGAACCCTACCAGACCATCAAATCTGCATTATACATTATATTGGCTCATGCTGTAACCTAATGATAATCTTCTAGTCCTCTGGCTGGGTTTTACAGTCACCTATAAATATCCCATGTATATTTTTGGACCCATACATATATGTACATGTATAAACATCATAAATCCTGTGTGCTTTGTCATGCTATTGCGTAAAGCCAATTACAATTGACAATTGCAGCTGAACTATGAAGTGTGTAGTGTGATCATGTCTACCTCCAGCTTCCTTTGACTACCTTTGAATCCCCCAAGATGTAGAAACCCAGAGAATATGCCTCCTTCTCCGTCTCGGGACTTGTGCAACTAGGCGGAAACGTCACTGATTGACAGCTGCCGGCTGTAAGCTTTGCACTGCTCTGTAGTGGCATTATCAGTGAGCGCCCAGCCCTAGTGCCTCCTAAGCTAATTAGCTGCCTGCTACTGAGCGCAGGTGAAGCCGTCTCCTTCGCTACCCTCTGAAACCTGCCATGTTTCAGCCAATCAGCAGGAAAGATCAGACCATAGTGACCAATCATGTGATTAGAAGGGGGACAATAGCCAATGATCCGTTTAGTTTCCCCCCCTAGATGAACATGATGAACTGCTGACTATTTAATTATTTTCTTATTGTCCACGCACTCCTTCGCACTCTCTCTCTCTCCATGACTAACGCACAGCCTGAAATCACCCCCTTCTGAATAGGTGTTATATAGGTTTGCTACTCAAACGAAACTGCTAAAGCAATTGAGATCTTATGAAAGCGATGTGATCAGTAGCTCTCTTCATTCTTTCCGCCCACTGCAATATTCCATAGACCCTCGTCCTTGACGTCGTCTTATGGAAGCTTGTGTTCAGCCGAGACAAGCAGGGCAGCTATGGCATCCTTCCAGCCGCCCCGCCACCACAGGTTGGGAAATCTGACACTTCTGTTCACCGTTGCCGTTTTCACATCCTCGTGTTCCTTCCTTCTCTCTTTTTGCCTTCTCACTCTGTCTTTCTCTCACTCTTCACTCTCTTCCCTTAACTGCACTCTCTGTATTACTCAGCACCCTGTTGTAACGTTTGACTTATGCATGCACAAACATGATTTCTCTGAACGCTACTCGGGAGCCCCCTAGTGGACACCTCCTGCTGTGGAGGTTACGATTACCTCAAACTTCTTCCTCCCTCTAATACTTCTAATGCTCCCTGTGTAGTGGCTACTGTAAGCAACCTTCTGCATGCACCTTGAATGCTTTCTCTTTGTTAGAACTGGCTGTGTGGGGGCTCATGATCCAGGTATGTTTCTACCAGAGACTAAAGGAAAAGTTAACATGGGAAAACCTGTTTGGTTTTATTCTGTCTAGACCTGGGATCAGTGCTGGATTTTAACATTAGTAGTCTTATTGAACTATACTGGAATGTCATAAGTTGTCTGTTGTCGTTGGGTCGCTATATTTGGTCAGTCAAATTGAGCTACTTAATATAATGCCATAGGATTAATCCAGCATAAGAGCAGAGATCTGATATTTATTATGCAGCATTATGTTTGTGGATTACTGTATTTTTAAAACGATTTGTCATTTTGTAAAGGTCAGTTTATACGAACAGCAGATAAAAAGTCTTCTTTCCCCTCTTTTCTGTTTCCCTTGTTTTTTTTCTTGTTTACTGTGTGTGTCTGTGTGTGTGTGTGTGTGTGTCTGTGTGTGTGTGTGTGTCTGTGTGTGTGTCTGTGTGTGTGTCTGTGTGTGTGTGTTTGTGTGTGTGTCTGTGTGTGTGTGTGTTTGTGTGTTTGTGTGTGTGTCTGTGTGTGTTTGTGTGTGTGTCTGTGTGTGTGTGTGTGTCTGTGTGTGTGTCTGTGTGTGTGTGTGTGTGTGTGTGTCTGTGTGTGTGTGCCTGTGTGTGCCTGTGTGTGCCTGTGTGTGTCTGTGTGTATCTGTGTGTGTCTGTGTGTGTATCTGTGTGTGTATCTGTGTGTGTATCTGTGTGTGTATCTGTGTGTGTATCTGTGTGTGTGTCTGTGTGTGTGTCTGTGTGTGTGTCTGTGTGTGTGTCTGTGTGTGTCTGTGTGTGTGTGTGTCTGTGTGTGTGTGTCTGTGTGTGTGTGTCTGTGTGTGTGTCTGTGTGTGTGTCTGTGTGTGTGT
>JBBPDE010000038.1:14977844-14997699 GCA_037974605.1 Nannopetersius ansorgii | reverse complement strand
TCTCCACATCATTGCATTCAGTTTTTATTCACAATTTGTTTAGTGTCCCAACTTTTTTGGAATCCGGTTTGTACTTATGTGCACTGTAAAAAAAAAAGTCCTATGAACTTACCGGTAATAGCAAGTGAAAAACAGTACAGTAAGACATTTTACAGTAAATTTGCTGTAATTCTGCAACATTAAAATCCCAAGTTTTGTATCACAGTATTCATAGAATATATATATTCCTGCATATCTACGTATGCAACATGTTTAACAAATAAAGAGTACAGAAAGTGATAACCCTTAGTAAATAAGACTTTTTACTAATAGTAGACTGATAGCAGTTAGTTTCAGTTGCCAGTACTTAGTACGAGGCACAAGTAATGGTAAAGGTTTCAAAAAGTATCTTGCAGGAATGCTGCTGTACTTCTGACCCACTCGTATGTCGCTGTTTGTGTTCTATCATACAGAAAAGGTAGAATGCCCCGTTGAGCTGTACTTTGTCATCGATACGTCTGAGACTATTGCTCTTCAAGAGAACCCGCCGGGCAGCCTGGTGGAGAGCATCAAAGAGTTCACCTCTAGGTTTGCTGAGAGGCTGGAGAATGTGGACTACAATGGCCTGGTGCAGATCACCTGGACTGTGGGTGGCCTCCACTTCTCCAAGACGCAAAAAATGATCAGCTCCCTCACAGACAAAGGTGATTTCATCAGAAAACTGAAGCAAGTCGATTACTTAGGCAATGGAACCTTCACAGACTGTGCCATTGAGAGGACGACCCAAGAAATACGTAAAACGCCCCCCAAGGAGCGTGTCCAGCGTTTCGTAGTGGTCATCACAGACGGTCACGTGACAGGGAACCCCTGTGGTGGAATCAAGATGACAGCAGAGACAGCGTGGGAATATGCAAAGATATTTGTTGTAGCGTCCTCCAGGAATCTAGAGGAAACAGCTCTGAGAGAGATTGCTAATTCCCCAATCGGACTTTACCGCAGCAACTACATGGCTGTCAATCTCACAGGAGCGAGGCCTGTGATTGTAACCGACACTATAGAACGCATCTATGACGCCATGGTAATGTCTCTGTTTGAATACCTGATATGTGGGACATCATTTTGTTTTCGATATTACATGACATTAACTTGAGATCACCTAATGCTGGCTGGTTTAGCAGCCATGGCATGTGTGCTTTATTGCTGAATGAATAATTCCACCCCCGCTTTCTCTCTCTTCAGCTGCACCTAGCATATCAAGAGGTAAGACCACTATTAAGCTACTTCTCATTCTGTTATTTACTGCTTGTCATTGATTGTTTATTGTCTTAGTGTTTGAATAAAATGGCAACTTTTCTTTAATTCATTTTAGAAATTCTATTGGTTCATTTAGTCAGGAAATTTGTTGAAAACAATATAATAAATGAAGATTCATATAAATAATTAATATGGAATTAATAATTAATGTATTTTATACATTTTGCATACACACACACACACACACACACACACATATATATATATATATTTTATATATATTTTTTTTTTTTTCATTTCAATTCTCAATTGTTTGTAAAGTGCGTATCTGCGCTCAGTGATATCTTGTATGAAATGTTTGGATATATAATTTTAAAATATTTAGGGTGGCTTGGGATCATTTGGGGGGGACTTCAAATTTTTCTTTTGTATTTGATGACATTTTTATAATGTTTTGACAGTGCTACAGCCCTTCATGTCTGGAGACACAAGGGCCTCCAGGTCCATTAGGACACAGAGGACAGAAAGTGAGTCTGCACGCCATCAAACACAGCACTTTTGTTATATTATATTTATTAAGTTATTGTATTTTTGTGATTTTACTCTTGACTACTACTTTGACTTCTTTGACTTGATTGATATGCTGATTTCAGGGTGCAAAAGGAGACAATGGTGAACCTGGTCTTAAAGGTGACAGAGGCCGTCCTGTAAGTATGAGCCAGTTACTGCATTTATTATAAATTATATACTCAGAAATGTAATTTATTCTGGTAAAATTCCCTCAGGATCAGATTAGTGGCTACTGCTTTTCATATGCCTTTTACAACATCAGAACCACTGACCTGCGCTGTTGAGGCAGAAATGTCTGGAGGAAAAACTTGACTGATTTACTGTAATGAAAAATTGTTAATAAAAGAAAAAGGAGGTGGACAGAAATGGATGTGATTCTGAAATGACCCAGAAAGCTTTAGAGCATTAAGAAAAAAAGTTATTCTGTTAAAAGATTAATGATAAAATAAATGCCCAGGATGCTACATGTTTCAAATGATTGATGATTTAATATTTAAGACCAAAGTAATATTTTTATTTATTAACTACAGTACCTTAAAATGCCCTCTGGTGTAGCTGGTCATGTAATATAATATAATAAAACAATATAATATAATACAGTAACCCATCAGTCTAATGCAGATTTTCTGAGAACCAAACTGTATTACCTCCAGTCCAGCGGTGGCAGTAATACACTGAAAAGTGCCATAAAAGAAAAAAAGCCTGCTGCAGCATGTAGCATGACGCATGCTCCGTGTCTTGTCCTCGTATTTTAGTGTTTAAACCCCACCCCCAATTTTCAACAGTTTATTAAGTATATTAAGTTTATTTTCTCAGTTTATTAAGTATTAGGAAGCTGTGCCCTGTCTAAACATGTGGGTAGAGAGAGTTATTTCAACCTTTCTTTTGTGTAGGAGTCATTGCATGCTGCCAATGCTAACCTCTAATGCTAACGGCTGCATTTTATTTAAGGGTAAAGCATTAAACAGAGTTTAAAATAACATTAAAATGTTTTTATTTAGGTTTCACACTATAAAAATAGACAGTTTTAAGTCGTTAAGTCGTACTCTTGGAAAGTGACCCCGCGAAAAGTGGGGGATTACTGTATATGTTTTAAAAATTATGAACACAAATGATTGTTCACTAATTAATCTTTCTAGGAATTCTATTGATTCCCTGTTTTCCAGTTCTGTCCTTATTTTCTTCACCCAGGCTTTCACTCTGGGATCAGCTTTAGCTCTGCTCACATGAAAAAGGAATGCAGAGTACTTTACTGAAACAGATTTGGAAATATTGTATTTGGAACGTTATTTTTTTATACTTTGTTATTGTTACTCATATTTAAATTAATTTCAGCCATTAATCACTAAATATAGTGTAATATTTGATTTCGTGAAGTATGATGGGAGCCTAATCTAGTACTTGTAGACAAGGAACTCTAAAAAGTACCACACTGATTATGTCATAATTATGACCCCTAGCACAATATATTTTACTTTGTCTGTGTCAGAGAAAATGTTGACGAAAACAGTGGCAGCAAGTTTATTTTGCTCTCTAATAACAGGAGAGCAATAACCTAAAAAAGGTACAAAAATCAGTGGGAAACTGTGAGACAACCAAGCTTTTTACAATCAGCGAATACTTGAACAAGATGCTGTTGGACTGTAAGGAGTATGCGTTAATCTATAATTTACAAAAATTTAGTACTTTACTATGGAATGCAGAATATTTTTTTTTTGTTATACTATATTGTTTTTTGTTGGCTTATTCATTTGTTTGTTTGAGGAATATGAGATTCTTTTTAATTTGATATAATTCATCCTATGAGCTGTTAAATAGAACTTGATATAAAGGTGGACTATGCAGTTGTTTTCCACTTTTCCATGCTTTCTCTCTTTTTTTGCAGGGTGACCCTGGTATTGAGGGTCCCATTGGTCATCCTGGACCAAAAGTAAGCCTTTCACGTTTAATATAATTCTTTTTCAAACAACGTATCTATCTCAAATATCACATTGTCTGATCTTGACTGTTTGTCATTATAACATTTTATTTTAGGGACAACCTGGTTTCAAAGGTGAAAAGGTGGGCATCATTCTAAGTATGACTTTTAAACAAAACAAATTCACAAATCACACAATGAAATATCAGTTTTTCATCAAGAATGCAAAATTGACTAAACGTATTTTCCTTTTAACTCAAAGGGAGAGTTTGGCACTCAAGGAAAGAAGGTAAAGTCATATGGCAGTCTCTCTGACAAAACACTACAAATAACAAAATTTGTGACATTTTGCTTTCATGTTATGTTCTAATTTAAGATTATTTTCTTTCTCTTGCTAGGGAGTGGCAGGAATGGCAGGACGCAATGGCACAGATGGTCAAAAGGTAAGAGGGGACATTAAATATCCTGACAATTTAAACCAAAAGTCAGTACTAAAGGATTACTTAATATAAATATAATGTAATCATTTTTCCAGGGAAAAATCGGTCGCATCGGTGCTGCTGGCTGCAAAGGTGATGAAGGTGACAAGGTGTGTGTGATCCATAAATATGTGAGCAGACACGTGATGGTGAGTTAAACATGTACTAACAGATGTCTATTCATTTTTGCCAGGGTCCTGACGGTTATCCTGGGGATGTAGGGGACCCTGGATTGCCTGGAGCCCCTGGAGAGAAGGTATCCCTATAGTTTACAGAAATAAAGAATTTGTATCATTCTCATACATGTATGCAGTAATCCCACAGTATTACATGGATCAGCAGTCGCGGATTCAGTCTCACGCTGATTTTTTATGAGAACCAAACTAATAATTTTTGGCGGAATCCCCCGCACATGCGCGGAAAAGGCAAATATCCTCACATTTCTGGGCCTCGTCCACCACGCCCTCTCCTGCTCTCATGCTGGGTTGCTAAGCACCACCCCTAACATAAACCCTGCAGAGGACTGGCTTCCATGAGCCTTTGCAGCAGGGTTGGCCCTGTTCTATGTGTGTTCTATAAGTGTTAGAGGGGGAGTAGAACTAATGTGTGTGGTTGAGACGGTCTCACCGGTCCCCCTCCTCCAGAGTGTTTGCTGCTGGAATATCGTGAAGGCAACTCGAGAGCTCTGGGTGTGATGAGTGCAGTACTGGGGCGCAGTTCTCTGTAGCACAAACGTCTGTTAAAAACTGTAAGAGTTGAGAATGAAAGACAAATTGGAGTTCAGTGTAAACTGTACAATAAGATGTGGGTTTATCTCTACACTTTCTTCAAGGCTTATGTGTTCAAAATGAAATTAAAGTGTTTTGAGAGCATGTTTGGGGGCTTATTTAGAGTTTGCACCATGAAAACAGGGATTTTTCAAACCATAACACAACAATGCGTTTTTTCACTATACGCGGATGCTCTTGAAATGTAACCCCCGCGAAAAGCAGGTGGTTACTGTAATTTCTTACACTTTCATTGGGTATTGATTTTAAACCCCTTTTTGTTTCCAGGGTGATCCAGGTCGCCCTGGTAGGCCAGGACCACTTGGTCCTCCCGGAGACGTTGGTCCTAAGGTACATTCAACAAAGAAAATGTAATTATTTAACTACATTTCTGGGTAGGCATATTGATTTTGAACACAGAACTTCCCTTTAGGGTGAGAGAGGGAGTCCAGGAACACCAGGTTTTCCTGGGCAGAAAGGCTCTGCAGTAAGTATTTACATTTTTTTCTACAGTTTTTAAAATGGTTAAAAAAAATGATCTTAACAACTAATCTTCTTTACAGGGCACACCAGGAGGCAATGGCCCAAAAGGCGACCCTGTGAGTGAAGCCGTGAATTCTTTTGAACTGCACTGCACACTTCAAATGGGGCTTTTATGTTGATAGTTCATATTTGCTGTGGTGTTGGTAGGGTCGGAGAGGAGCCATGGGACCGAAGGGGAACCAGGGACCTGCTGGACCAAAGGGAGAGAAGGTATGCTCCTTGACCTTCTCTACACAGAATGTGAAGACTACATGTTCTGGCTGGTTTGTTATTAAGTAAAATAATGGTGGTTAAGGTTGGCTCAATTTTATTGACATTAAATAATAAGGATAATGACTGTGTGTGTTTCAGGGTGAACCTGGTTCTGAAGGTTTGAGGGGGCTTGCAGGTGAAAGTGGCAACAAAGGATCCAAGGTAATGTCCTTCAAAGAAAGTTGTTAGTAAGACAGAGTACTATTCAGGCATTTTGGATCCAATACCAAGGACATATGTTTCCTTATGGGTTTAGGGAGATCCAGGACTTCCAGGTCCAAGAGGCCCAGCAGGATCTCCAGGAGAGCCTGGAAGAAACGTAAGATAACAAAGTATTGCCTGACTAACAAAACATTTTATTGGCTATTGTGTTTTATGATTGGCTTTGGGGGAGCTGATCTTAAATTAACTGCAAAAAACTCTCTACATGGTAACAGGGAAGTCGTGGGGACCCAGGTGATGCAGGTCCCAGAGGCGAGCCAGGACCTCCAGGACCAAACGTACGTACAACATAAAACATTAATTTCAATCTCAAATTAATTATGGGCTGAGTAAGATCTACCCACATCATTAAACAACATGTAGTATCTTAAACTGCATGCTGTTGTTTTATTTCACATGTTAGAGAGTCAAAGGTTAGGTCTCTGGTAGGGTAGGATATAATGTATAAGATAGGAGAACTATATTTATTAATCACACCCTGACTGTACCGAGTGATGCGACAGAGTAAGGCTAAAAAGGATTTATTTTTTATTTTTTGAAAGACAACACTGACAAAAGCAATCCTACAATATCTTGCAATTCACTAACTCAATTATTTTTTAATCAGAAATACTAGCCCCATATGAGATGTGGAAACATTTTCTTACATTTATGTTGAATTTTAACATAATTTCCCCAAATTAGGTAAATCATTCATTAGTGTAAAAATCTCCAACTGGTACATTTTAAGACAACTTACATTTACATTTATGGCATTTATCAGATGCTTTTTACCAGAGCGACTTCATTTCCCTGTCTACAGGGGGCAGTCTCTCCTTTGAGCAACTTGGGGTTAAGGGTCTTGCTCATGGACCCAGTGGTGGTGGTAGGATTTGAACCTATGACCTCTTGGTCCAGAGGCAAGTATCCTACCACTAGGCCACCACCCCCCAACCTCTATTTTGTTAAGATAGTAGATGCTCACTTGAAGAGGGATTCTTTGCAGTGCCTCACAACCAAATACAAAGTGACCTATTTTGTCAGAAACAAACCTGAGCATGGTCTTAAGTCAAAGATTTTAAAGACTCCGGAGAGAAAAATAATGCCAGAAAGAACCCCCGGAACACTGCAAAGGCCACTGTCACTAAACTGCCCTATTCTGATGTCAAAATATATGAGAAGCTTCAATGTTATTGGCCAAGGAAAACTCCCTTTGTTCAGACAGCAGCATTTCAAAGCTAGACTGAAGTTTGTCCAGGACCATTTGAAACATGGGGATGAATTTTTGAAATCTTGTGGTCTGATGAGACAAAACTGGAGCTGTTGGGCACAGGGATACAGCTTTTGTTTTGCGAAGGAAGGGAGAGGCTTTCATCCCGAAAAGCACAGTTCTCACAGTTAAACATGGTGGCGGAAGCATTATGTGGTGGTGGTGTTTTGCTGCTTCAGGCAAAGGAAACCTTGTTCGGATACATGAACAATGAAGATTATGTTGACATTTCAAAGGATAATTTAAAGTTTGGCTTTGGGTTCTTGCTGGGTTTTTCAGCCAGACAATGACTCAAAGCATACATCACAATTGGTCAAGCTCTTTTTAGAGAACCACTGAAATCAAGGTCTTAGAGTGACAGCCTTGAAGCCCAGATCTTATTCCTATTTTAGTGTTTTTGCAAGAGCTCAAGGTTTTTGCCCAAAAACCATCTTTTTTGCAAGAGCTGGAACAATGTTAAGCAATCACCAGTCATGGAAGAATGGTCTAAGATCTCTCAGGAGACGTGTGCAAACCTGGCATGGAAATACGATAAGAGAATGCTATCAGGGGGTTTTTGTATTTACTTTGTCTCAGTGACATGCATCAGTTAAAAATCTGTATCAAACTTCTTGGAAATTGCATCGTTGTTGTTTTGGATGCAATTCTCTTTAACACTAGAAGTCCTGGCCTTTTGTAAGTGGCCTTAAACTTTGCTAACTCTTTGGCTGTCATTAGCATCAATTCATGTGTAAATGTGGTCATTACCTGAGCAGGGAGTGGGGGGTACAGGTCGTTTGCACAACAAAAGCAGGAGAACAATGGAGCCGCAGGGGTCAAAAACACTTTATGCACTTTATGTACACTCTGGTATATACTTCTGTAGTATTGTATTTTCTTTAAATACTAGGATCTTTTCTTAGAAAGAAAAATTAACAGATTTGTTTTTATAAAGGGGCTAATAATTATGACTGTAACTATTATGTTACTGTATCTCTTGCTACAGGGCGACACAGGTAGACCAGGATTTAGCTACCCAGGACCAAGAGGATCAACGGTACTGTGACAGTTGGTTCAGCATGTTTTTTTAAATACATTTATAGATACAACCCTTAGCAAAACATAATTCACAATCGTAAATCACAGGGAGACAGAGGAGAAAAAGGTAGACCTGGACCCCGAGGGAGCAGAGGGGACTGTGGACAAAAGGGAGAGCCAGGCCAGAAAGGGCGTCTTGGAGAACCTGTGAGTCTATCTATATCTGTTTTGTTTATATCCATTTTTATCTCAATTTCAATTTCTCAGAGGCTGAGCTCAAAAATAACCCATATAAGTTGACGTGCGCTATGAAATGATAAGGATGAAAAGTCTTTGGTTGTTTTCAATGCCAGGGAGACCCTGGACCTTCAGGTGAGCCTGGACCAAGGGGACCCAGAGGAGAAGGAGGAAGAGATGTAAGTACAGCTGCTGTTCAGACAGTGTTTCCCCTACTGTTAAATAGGCCAGACAGACAGATTCAGTCACTGATATCACTGTGTGAGACACTTTGTGAGCAGTGTGTTGCCCAGGTGAGCTTGATTTTGCCAAAGGAAGAGCATCCGGCTTTCTCTTTAAGCACAGAAACTTGGTCTTCAAAGTAAAAGATAAAAAATAAACAAGAAGTAAATCTGAAATATTAATAATCTTATTGATATATGGTGGTGTGGCCCTGATTAGGAGTTAAAAAGAAATACGAAGCTCATATGGTGTTTCCACATTATATAAGATGCTACTTGTATAGTTATAGAACAGCTCACATGTCCATTAGATTGTCATAAATATCACATAATGCCAAACGTGTTACTTAATTTTAGGATTGACTGAGTATGTTTGACAGTTGCTCATACCGGGACATGCATTCTTTGGTCATCTGATCACAAGGACAACCAAAGAGCCTAGCCCTTGACAACCCTGCATTTGGAATGTGTCTTACATGAGAGACCAAATTGCCCCACAAGTCCTTTGCTTGTGCTGCACAAGTTTACGTTGATAGCAGATGATCTGCAAAGTTTCACAGTTATTGTGTATTTTCTGGCTGGGGTAACAACATGGTCGATATTAGTGGTTCTTTGTTAACACTGAGACGCTTTAGCGTTCACACTACAGTGTTCACTGTTATGGGGCCGTATGCATCCCTGGCTACCTGTTACGGTTGTCTGGGTGATAGGATTACAATGTCTTTCAGATGCATTGTACCTTGTTCACACTTGGCTACCCAAAACACATGTTAATGTTAGTCGTAAACAGAGCCTTTGAGTTTCTACTTTACAAATTCGATCATCTTTTCATCAGGGTGATCCTGGTCCAGAGGGAGATGCAGGCCTGACAGTAAGTCCTGGAAACATAGTTATATTAACCCCTAAAACTGTAAGGACCTGTCTGTAGGAACATGCATCAGTTCCTCCACATTTGCATATTTGTTTTATAGTAATTTCTATATACCTTATGGTAATGAATCAATCTTTGGACAAATAACTGATACATAAGCCTTTGGTTCAAGATTTTAACTTTACATCTTTTAAATCTTCTCAGGAATGTGATATCATGAACTACATCAGAGAGACCTGTGGGTGTTGTGGTAAGTGACAAGCAACCTGTGAATCCACAGGAAAACAACTGTGCAAGTCTGAATTCGGTCTGAGTTTGTCTGTCTCTGCCCTCCTCTGTTTAAGATTGTGAGAAGAGATGCGGAGCACTGGACATTGTGTTTGTGATTGACAGCTCGGAGAGTGTGGGGTTAACCAACTTTACCCTGGAAAAGAACTTTGTTATCAACACCATCAACAGATTGGGCTCAATAGCTAAGGATCCCAGCTCAGAAACCGGTGAGAAAAGTTTACTACTGCACTTTACTATCATAATCTAACATTAAAGAAAGAGCTAATTCTTTCACTTTATTTATGCATACAGTGCACTGTAGCCCCATTTTACATTACCTAAAGATGATTGTTTACCAACTATAGGGTCATTATAACTATCACTTGTTTGATTTTGATAGTTGATGTTTGGGTTAGAGTTTTATGAAATGGTTTGTTGTGCCAGCTTTATTTTAATCTTCTTTCCCTGAGTTGTAACGTGTCGCCTTGCAGGAACACGTGTTGGTGTTGTCCAGTTCAGTCACAGTGGAACTTTCCAGGCCATCCACCTTAACGACTCCAAGATCAATTCCCTGTCAGTTTTCAAAGAGGCAGTGAAGAAGCTGGAGTGGATTGCTGGTGGCACATGGACTCCATCCGCTTTGAAATTTGCCTATGACAACCTAATCCGTGACAGTCGACGTGCCAAGGCTAAAGTAACTGTGGTGGTCATCACAGATGGTCGCGCCGACCCTAGGGATAATCCAGATCTCCTCAAGTATCTCTGCAGAGATGGCATCGATGTGAGTGCCATTGGAATTGGAGACATGTTTGAACAGAATCCTCACAACGAGAGCCTGAGTTCCATCGCCTGTGATAAAAAAGAGAGAGTGATGCCCATGAAACACTTTACTGACTTGGTAGCAGAGGAATTCATTGACAGGATTGAGACTGTGCTTTGCCCTGGTAAGTCATTGTACGCAGATACATATAAATATCAGTCACCCCTTACTTCTCTATGTGAGACCCATACAATTTTGTCTTTTCTTTTTGTGTTTTAGACCCAGTCATTGTCTGTCCTAACCTTCCGTGTGAATCTGGTAAGATTTAAGTTATTCATGAATGCTTTTTTTTTTTAAAACTGGCTTTGCTTTAAAGAGTGTGAAATTCATGGTGGTGGGATTCATACCAAGGAACACCGTCTTTAAAGCGCACCACTGAAAACGGATGATTTTATGTTTACCCAACCCCAAAGATTGATTATTAGCGTCAACCATTTTGCCAAACGCCTAATCTTACTTTTCACTCGACGTAAAGCAATGGCATCATACTTGTGTGTTTTGATCTAACTTAAATAACAAAAATAAGTTGGTCTGATACTAGGTAAATCCATGATCACTGCAAACAGGCTGGCTTTAAAGTAACAATGGCAGGTTTTTTTTTAAATCAGTATAAAAATACCTTAAACATGAAAAAAATCGAGAATAACAGAAAAGCATACTGCTGGTACCTGACCCCAAAAGTCAAATGAATGGCTCCAAAATAAACATTAAAAGTTGCTCTTTGATAACAATATCAATCCAAGCATAGTTTGCACTGTGCTCAGTGGGCGGAGCCATTTGCTCGGAGGCCGCTAAAACTATTGTCTCACCGCTCACTTGCAGATGTGGCGTCCCAGTGGAATGGGTACCCCTTACATGGACCCCTTGCAGAGGAAGGGACGGACAACCCTGTCCCAAGCACTGTACCGAGCGTATCAAACTTAATCAGCTCCCTGCAGGAGGCCAAGCACCCTGATAGCTACAGCAAGGCTGTAGCCACAATGGCCTACACAGCCCAGAGAGCCAAGTTTGCCATCGGGCCCGAGAAACAGCAGTGGACTGATCTGTTCATTGACTCTTTCAGAGTTGTCTATGGCGACATCATGGGTGACCCTAACAAAGCCTTGGGGTTGTGTTAGGGAACACCGGCTCTTGATTTGGCAAAACTGGGCAGTTAAACAATGGCTATGGCTTTACATTTCTGTTGAAAAGCGGTTGCTCTTGGCCTCGCTGTAGGATTATATGAGAGAAAAAAAAGAATTACCACTAAAATATCTAAAGGCTAGCTGGTCTAAGCATGATTATAACATTATGACAGTTTAGTTAAACCCTAATGTGGTTGCTAACATTGTTGTGAAAGGGCTATGTTCATGGCCAGAAGTTGATGACTAACACGTAATTGCCCATTGGGCGACCACTACTAAGCATGGCAATTTGCTAATCTGCTTTTTTGACTTGAGGGAGACCATAAGTGAGATGAAAAGCTCTTCCTTGTGACCTCGATTCCTGCTGCTTTTTAAAATCCTTTCATGTTGTTTTCTTTTAACTATCTACTTGAAAAAGACAAAGAGGTAGAATGAAGATTGACTGTGACACACTTTGCTTGCGCAATACAGTCTTATTAACCTGTGCTAAGCTGCTTGAAACCTCAGGATATGGTCAGTCTGGTTCTGATCTTACAGGAACATTTCTGGAACGGGAGATTTGTTAGAGCTATGAATAATCAGCTGTGAAAGACAGTGATCACACATCTGTACATCTGTACACATTCCATCTGTGTTGACTATACAAGTTTTTTTGTAATCATGTGATACAGTTTTGCATTTTGCACATAATTACTTTTAGGGCCCGGAGCTTTTGATAGAATAGCACCTTTTCTTTAGCTTTCATAGCTTATCAGATGAAATCCAAAACGTTTGTAGACTCATGATGTGGTAAGATGATCACCTGTCGTTGATCTGTTGTCATCAATATCTAATGCAATATGTTAATAAAAGGATTATAAAGGATTATATCACTATTCATGACTGCTTAAATTGCAGTTAGCTCACGATAAATACTTAACGTAATTTGTAGCTAGCTCTACATTCCCATAGCATAATGCACCGAGTAGAAGACGATGGTTCAAATGACAATTTACAGTTTTTGTGTAGGCTTTAGTTAAACACCTTAGATACTATGATAGACAAAGCATTTCACTGTGAACGGACTTTAAATATCCAGTATTATTTATTCAATTAACAAATTGGAAAGTTTAAAAAATAGCGTTGCAAATTAGGATATGAACTGAGAATGTTTTGATGTGCATTGTTGTTAACATATCTACCATTATTTCATGTTGTATATTAGAAATGTACCATTAAAAAAATAAAGGGCTCTGAGACTGCAGTAAATATACATGAGCCAAAGGGTATTATTGCTGTTTTGTATCAAATAAACAAGTCCTGATTCAAGCAAAGTTTTTATGTCTGTTTGATGCACTCATTTGACTTGACTGGTCTATCAGAAACACTATCATGGCACCTATCAGCCCCCTATCATCAGATAAACTGAAATGTACATCAACCAAAAGTACAGTTTAATCTTGTTTTGCTCTGGTTTAGCAAAAGGACTCTAAAAGGAGTTGTATTTTCATACTTGCAGCTTACTTTAGATTATTTGACTGTGTGAGCTCAGTTCTGATTGTTGAGCGGTGATCACTGTTGTGTCTCTTACAGAGCCTGCAGTGGCCAGTTGTGTCCAGCGGCCTGTTGATCTGGTGTTCTTGCTGGATGGCTCTGAACGAATGGGTCTGGAGAACTTCCGCCGTGTCAAAGAGTTTGTGGACAGAGTGACTCAGCGCCTGACCATGGCTCGTACTGACACTGACGAAAGAAGCACCCGTGTGGCTTTGCTGCAGTATGGTGATGCTGATAACCAAGATGTGGCTTTCAAATTCTCAAGCAATAGTTCTGTCATCTCCAATGGCCTGGCAAATCTGAGATACATGGATTCGTCCTCCAATGTGGGCAGAGCCATCATATACGCCGTCAACAACATCTTGATGAGTGGGGCCAGCCGGCTGACTCGTCGAAATGCTGAGATCTCTTTCGTCTTCATCACTGATGGCTACACCAGCAACGAAAATCTGGAAGAGGGCATCAGCTCCATGCGCAGGGAGGAGGGCGTTCCCACGGTGATCGCCATGGGCCGTGACGTCGACCAAGAAGTGCTGACGAAGCTCGCTCTGGGAGACAAGTCAGCCATTTTCAGGGGACAGGATTTCAACCATCTCCTCAAGCCCAGCTTCTTTGAGCGCTTCATTCGGTGGATATGCTGAGAGTAGGAGGGGGATCTAAAGGTCACACTAGAGGAGGGGAGGAATTTGTGTATTATCGGAGTCAGCTTGGTCATTAGGGTCAGAGTCTGAATCGATTTCATCTTAACTCTGTAGGTTCGGGAGATTTAAGAATCACATGAATTTCTAACAGTAGTGGGTGGCTTTCATGTTTATTCTTGCATTTAAATTTCTTGACCCTGCAAGTTGAGTAGAAGCAGCGATATGTGGGTTGCATCCTCATCATCAAGCTCACTCCATAATGCACCAGTGGCACTTGGGCTAAGGGGGCAGGAGCACACTGCAAACAAATCTTAAAAGATCAACCCTCCAAAGAATATATACTGAATGTTTAACTTTTTAATGCCATTGTAGAGTGTGTTTTTTTTCTCTTTTTTGTGATACCAAAGAGGGCTCTACCTGAATTTTGAGTTCACACAAAGGTGCTTAACCAGAGCAAGACTGGAGTTTTCCTGTATATTGTTGAAAGTTGTTTTCATACGTTGTTGCATATCAGCTGAAACCATTCTAATTCAGGGTTCAATAAAGCCATATAGACAAAAGCACATGTTGCATGTCTCAGAGTCAGACATAGTTGCCTCAGTATGTTGCACTAGACTAGGGGGACTTGGTTTCAGTCTTAGGGCTAGAGTCTAGCACAGGTTGATGAAGCAGGGAAATCAGCAAACTGTACTGGACAAACTACTCTGAAGTTGAGCACCCTTGCCCTAGACACAGATGAAATGAAGATCCATTAAAGCCTAATCTGTGCCTTCTTTATTCACTTCTCATTTGACACAGGGAACCAGTCACACCATAGCTTTTTTTTTTCTTCAGTTACAAAGACAGACCAGAATGATCTATCTTCAGTCACAGGCGCACTCCTTGCTTTTGCTATATACTTATGAGGGGGCAATGAAATGAAAACAAAAAGTATGTTTACATACATAGCTGTAAAGAGCAGAATGTGCACAGTTCATAAGTCGTTTTTGAGTCATTTAGAACACTGTTATGAAATGAATTCAATAAATTCAAGAATGAGGTGATGATGTAACAAGAAATTTGAATTGCTGTATTCAAATAACGGACCCCACTGTTCTGTCAACTTCCGTGATGGTACAATAAAAAAATGCTGTGGTAAAGAACAAATTTGCTTTTCCGTCAATGTTGTCAAAATCTGCATAGTATAAAATATTGATATACCATACAGTAAAATGTTTTCAGACATTTCAAACTCATTTTTTTCTCATTCGAAACATTCCTGTTAGGCATGGGACATATTTTTCTGGCCAAGAAATTGATTACCTAATCACAGTTCTTGTCCCAGTACCCAGACTTGCTGTTGTGTTTTCATCTGTTAAGTGTGTAATTATGTTAAGTACTTCCACAATATATCAGTAGCACTCGACAATCTGTTAGGTCACAAAATATTTCTTACTCCCTATATAATGCAGTACATTGGCAGTAGGGGGCACTGTTCTCTGCCACCAAAAAAAATGTGGAAGTTACATTCCTACAGTAATTTGAGAAAACTGGAAAATTTGAGGTACCTTAGCTTAAATCTATCCTTTTACTATCCTTTTCCATGAAGGTGCAACATGTTTGGAAATAAATTCCAATAAAATTACTAGCTGTTATAGCAATGTTTACATATATATTTCTTCACAAATTGTACATGAACACGTACATCTCTAAATCAGCCATGGGCTCTGTCCGTTTCCATAGCAACCACCTTCAATCCTATATGTTTTGATGATCTGATTGTTGTTTTATTTGGCTTCATGCATAATTTTATATTTAGGTGGATGTATTGTTTCAGTTGGTGGCTAGGTGGTTAGAGAAGGCTATGGGTTTGAATCCTAGAACTGTCAGTGGCACCACTGAGATACCCTTGAGTGAGGAATCATCCCCACACACTGCGCCCTAGGGGCTGCCCACTGCTTCACGTCAAATGCAGTGAAAGAATTTCACATTGTGCAGACTCTGTGCTGTCTTCACATGTGACTATAAGGGGGAACTAAATAATAACCCACACGTAATTCTGTCCTGTGGCCAATTTAAAACACATTGTTGAACACTGAGACAAATTCATTAAAGTAGTAGAAACAGGTGAGATCTGCAGCCACTTTATGAATAAGACTGACCACCCCAGCCTTCTCACAACACATCCACCAGGAAACCACATGACACTTCTGCGGATCGGAGACATTTCATTGGATGGTACTGCCTTCAGTCAACATTGGTGGGCCAATTAGATGAGGCCCTGCAGGGACCACCCTATCGCTTGTAAAGGTTCAGGGACAGACAACTGCAGAGAAAAGTAAGTGCTTCCATGTAAAGTCCTTTAAAATAACGTCTAATGTAGTTTTAGGGGTAATAATAGCATGCTGTCTGTGTGCACATTTACCAGTGGCTCGGTGGTCTGTTTTTCCGTGAACACCATAAAATAAGAGGAGAGAAGTCCCGTTTAGTATCTTTATCAGTGCCTATTCTTTTACTCTTCGTTGTTTTCTCTGCAGTATTTGAACGATGACCGGCACTGCTGTCGAGTTTATCAAGGACCTTTGTACCCCGGCTTTTGTTGTTGACCTCGATGTCGTGAAGAGAAACGCCAGTGTGATGTTGGAGCGCTTCCAGAAGCTGGGAGTCCAGCTGAGACCTCACATGAAGACCCACAAAACACTGTGAGACCTGCTCACAGTCGTGACATACACTATGTGGACAAAACTATTAGGACCTTTTTCTCTTCCAGTGAAAAGAAATCTTAATGTTTCAGCATACCTAAACAAAGTCTTATGTATTTTCATGTAGTGTTATTAAATTCCCTCTTGGTGTAATGGTCCCGATACTTTTGTCCAAATAGTGGAGGTTTTGTCTATAGGCAGATTACCGCTGCAGGAAAAACAGACCATTTCAAGGACTCCAACTGTCCAGTAAATCAGTTATATATGCATTGCAAGATCCGTGATCACAGTGTGGCCCAGGTTTTATTAATATATAATATTTTTCTTTCAGCGAATGTGCAGACATCATGACTGGGGGCTCACGGTGCTGTATTGTGGTGTCCACTTTGGCTGAGGCGTCTTTCTATGCTGACAACGGATATGATGACATTCTCTATGCATACCCACTGCCGTTTGACAAAGTGGAGCGCTGTGCTGAGCTTTCAGAGAGGCTGTCACTGTTCCATGTGCTGGTGGACAATGTCCATGCCCTACAGGAACTGAAGAACAGACCACTGAGGGAAGGCAAACTCTGGCATGTGTGGATGAAACTGGACTGTGACAATGGTAGAGGTGAGGCAGGCACATATATTTACAGAACTGTGAATGTAGTAGTTGCTTAAAGTGATTATATAAATATAAATATCAGTGAATAACTTTTGTTTTCATAATTGCCCAATTGCAAAGATTTGTTTTCTTTACTAAGGAAAAAAAGGGTGAGGTTGCAGCTGGTGGCCTAGTGAGTAGGGTGTTGCCCTTGCAATCAGAAGATTGTTTGTTTGAATCCCAGTACTGCTAGTGGCACCACTGAGGTACCCTTGAGCAATGCAAAAAAAAAACCGTTGCATTGTTCACACTGTGTGTGGTGCGGTGGTGTGTTTACGCACGACTATTGGGGACCACTATAATTTACTTTGCATTTTAAAACTCTGGTTCGTGTCTGTGCATCCCTGCTTCTGCTATGTTCTTACAGTTGATGTTTTGAGTTCAGTTACTGAGAAATGAAGATATATGATAACTGAGAAATGTAATGTAAACTGGTCTTTTTTTCAGCTGGTGTCCATCACGCTGAGCCTGCTGCCCTGCGATTGGCCCAGGAAATCTTTGGGACTGAGGGGGTGGAGCTAACAGGAATTTATACCCATTGTGGAAACACCTATGGCTGTAAGGGGGAGGACCAAATCAAGGCAGTCGCTCAAGAAGCTACAACAATCACGTTACAGTTCATGGAGAAGTATGCTGTCTATGTCATTTGCTACTTTGAATGAAATATTATTGCAGCTTTGTTTTAAAAAAACAAATCTTAGACACTTGTTTGTAGTTCTGCTAATTTCATTCATTCTCTCAAGAAAACTACTTTTTTATATATGATTTCATGCCTTTAATGCACTCATTATTGTATTGTGTGATGCAGACTAAAAACTGTAGGAATTCAAGGTCCTAAATCGAGCATCGGCTCCACACCTTCCTGTAGCCACCCAGTTCCAGACATGGCAATGTTAAGCGAGGTCCATCCTGGAAACTATGTATTTTATGGTCAGTGGTATATGTGGTATTGACCACACAGAGGCGGTGCTTCGTTTTTGTTAATTATCCCTGCAAGTCTTTTCACACTGCAGATCTTGTGTATGTGTGTCTGTATATAGACGTTCAACAGTCTCTGATTGGCTCCTGCATACCTGAGGATGTAGCAGTACGAGTTCTGACGAGAGTCATAGGTCACTATCCGCACAGGAACCAATTGCTGGTAGACTGTGGCTGGACTGCCCTTAGCCACGATGGAGGAGGATGTTTACCTACAGGATATGCTGTCATTGAGGGCCATCCAGAACTAAAGTAAGAAATATTATGCATTTCTTAATGCTCACAGGATTCTTCTTCCATAGAAAGCTGTACTTTGGCCTGGTGTCTGGAAAATTACTTGCTGAGACCAGAAATATGACTGTACTCATGTGGGTAGGTCTTGAGTCCAGAACAGTTTGGTTATTTTTTTTTCCCTCCGGATCTAACACACCTACTAAAGTTCCTTTCAAGTTGTTTTGGATTTACTGGAAGTTTCTCACCATAAGTCTCACCACATGAACACCCTAAATAATGAAACTGAGTACATTTAAAGTTGTGATAGTCAGTTCAGAAAAGTAATCAAACACACTATACAAATGGTAAATAATAGTAATGTGTTTCTGATGCAATATTTTTGTGGTCTCCAAGTTTTTCATTTACTGCACATGAACAGGATGAGTTGTGTGAAATGTAGTATAAAATCTTGTAATGACACAGCGAGCTGAATCAGGTGTGTTTGAACATGAAACTTTCCAAAATGTACATCACTGAAATCCCCTGGGACTTGTTTACCCCAGTAACAGACCACAGGAACATAAACATTTACATTACATTTACGTTTTGCAGACACTTTTATCCAGAGCCTCTTCCATTCCCTAACTACAGGGGGCAGTCTCCCTGGAGCAGCTTGGGGTTTAATTTCTTGCTCAGGAACCCAGTGGTGGTATTCTGAAGATTAAAAAAAAAATAAAAATTTTTACTAAGCAAACAGCCAAATAACATTTTGTTGATTTTCTTTGCAAAAACATACCAATAAAGTAGACACATCTACAAGTAACACAATTAAATGTGCCGTTGTCTTACCATTTTAGTGCACAGTATCTATTTGTTGGGTTTAATATTTAATAAAAAAAAAAGACACAGCATGGATAACTTTGCTTTTGCAACAGGTCATTTTATGTTTTAATTTAGCAAATAAATAGTTATTTTGCATTGAAATGCACAGAAGTGTACGTATTCTCACAAACCACATGAATGGGAGTGAAAATTAAATGCCTTATGAAAGTTCAACATGTTGTAAATTCACACTATCAGGATGTATGTAAGGAAAAAATAATAGCAGAAAATCAGACAGAGTAGTTCTTAGTTTATGTCAGTAAAAGTGAAGTGTTTTTGTTTGTTAGACTGCTGTCCATGACTCAAGAGCACGGCAGGGTGGAGCCTGTCTCTGGAAAGCTGGATTTTAGTCAGTTCCCTCTGGGCTCAATGCTCTCCCTTATGCCGCACCATGTAAGTAAAGACTGTTTTTCTTGTATGTGTGTGTGTGTGTGTGTGTGTGTGTGTGTGTGTGTGTGTGTGTGTGTGTGTGTGTGTGTGTGTGTGTGT
>JBBPDE010000038.1:14954066-14972611 GCA_037974605.1 Nannopetersius ansorgii | reverse complement strand
GCCCGCCCTCTCGCTGCCAGCCAATCAGAGAGCGGGACGCGCGTCTGCCTGCAGAGCTGCGAGGTGGCAGAGAGGAGAAGAGAGAGGATACACACATTGGAGGATTCTCCGTCTTAACGCTCTCGGGCCTCTCAGTATGTCGACACAGCCTCGGTAAGGGCCTTTTTAAGCCACGGTGGCAGGGATGGTCTTCCTCAGCACGAGGGTGGTCGTCGTGAGGAGTCCTGTTTAGCTCTCACACTGCAGAGGAGCCTGTCGCCTGTCCTCATCTCAGAGCCTTCCTTCCTGCAGCATCCCCTCCAGCCTACCGGTACGTACAGATCACACGACCACTCAGAACACACAGGGCCACGTTTGCTGCTGAAGGGCATGTGGACATGGCTCCAAAGAACACCCTCGTCGCCAGAAGTACCTGTCTGATCTCCAAGAGACCGTGGCGACCTGTCGTGTGAGATTAGATCACCTCTGCGTGGCTGTGAAATCTGAACCCAAAGGGCTGTGGAAAGGTCAGCGTTTCCTTTACTCCCTGTGTGGTTGGCAGTCCTCTTCTGATCACACTGCTGGGCTCCCTTACACACACGGACGCAGTCAGACTGGCACCCAGCCTGTGGGCACCCACATTATGGCATAGACTGGCACCCACTTCACAGACTGGCACACAGTTACTGGCTGTATGAATGAAATATACACAATCAGGAGGAGAATGCAGGACTGAGCATTCACCATTGAGGTCAAAGGCTTATATGCCTAAATTTCAAACTTATGGCTCAATCATGTTGTCAGTGTTGAAAAAGCCTTATGAAGTAAAAAGGCTTCATCTAGTCCATGACGAATACTGAGCCTACTTTAAAGGCAGGACATGATATGTGAGTGCTTTGGTTGAAGTAGGAAGATGGAGTGGGTTGTGTCTGTCGGGGCATCAAGTTTAGTTTTTGTTAAGCTTTTGTTTCTCCTCTCTTTACAGAATGTCCTGTCATACTCCATTGATATAGGCCTCAAGTAGCTCTTGAATCAGTTCTGCTCTGTTTGTCCACTAGGTTGTCCGATGGCCGTAGACTACATCAGGAGCTGCTTATCTCTCTAAGTAGCTGGATCAGTGCCCTTACCAAGGACTAACATTGTACAGTAAAAGGACCGGCTAATGCCCAGGCCAGATTAACGGGGGGACTGCACACCAGCTGGCTAACTTGACAGGATTGAGAATTATTAAAAGCGCCTCGTGGTCAGCAAAAGGGAACCAAAACACAATGCAACAGATGGCATAGGTGCTACATGTTTATATGGACGGGTCCCTCAGTTCTCCCGCCTGCTTGCAATGACGCGTGCTGTGAACTGAGTGCTCATATCTGAGCAGTTGTCACTGCACTCTCACTGGACAGTGAAGTGAGGATTACCAGAGCGTGTGTTTATCAAGGCTGTGTGTGTGCCTGAGCATCACTTGAGATGAGAAGGCGTGTGTGTGTTCCTTGTCGATGTCAGCAGATGCATGTGCTGCTGACAGAGTGGAGTGGTTTCAGGCTGCCGGTGGGTTTAATGCTGACCCGTGACCTGCCACTCTCGTCAGGTTGTGATGTATTGATGTATGTGGCCACCCTACTTTTGATCTTCCTTTTGGACAAACCATGTCTACCATTCACTTTCTCTCATCTGTGTCTTTCCACTAAGCTCTTTTTAGCAGGGTCTATTTTAGGCCTTGCACTAAGTCTCCGTTTAAGGGACTGTATACACTTAATTATCTGGCACAGAAGCTTGTAAGCTTCTTACACTGTAGAAGGGGTTAGAGAGCAAGGCTCCTCAGCCGTTTGGAACCAAATACCAGGGAAATACGTTTGATCATGTTGCCTCAGGTTGTGTTTTTTTAACTCCCCTGTTGTGCCTGCAGTTGAGGAATTGAGGCTGCAGTACAGTGTGTACAGTCAGTGCTAAAGAATCTTGTAGGGCTGCAGCTGTCGATACTTTTTGTAATCGATTAATCTAGCCCTTTATCGATCGAATAATCGGATATTTTGTTTTTGTGTTTTTAACAAAAATGTTGTGGCTGTAAAAATGATCAAACATTTTTTATTTATTTATTATAACTCCAACATTTGGCTCCAAAAATAAGCCTGAATGATGTGCCTGAGTGAGAGAGACAAGATGAGGGTGCATACATATGTGTGAAGAAGGGGTTCCCTTTTTACGCTATACTCTCTTGCAGTTGAACATAAGTTTACTACTTAAAAACATCAAAGCTAAACATCATATCTAGTCAAACCGCATCACGACTACAAAACGACTACTCGCGTCAAATACCGTATACGCGATTAAAATCAGCTGACATCGATGTATATGTTACCTTGTTTCAGCGACTCTTGGTGAAATAGCATGTGGATGTTTTCGGTTTAAATTTTGAATCATTGACGTTGTACTGTTGTGATAAGCCAGGTCTACATTGCAGTATACACACTGCACCTTGTTCTCTTCCTTCTTTAGAATGTAGTGTTCCCAAACTTTAGACAGTTCTGCCGTTTATGGACATCTTGGCTCTCCGCCATCTTGACTCTCCGCGCCAACTTATTCAGAATATATGACGGGCTAGTGGTGTGCCTCCTGAAAAACGGTCTGTGTGGAACAATCAGATCCCGGCCCATATAGTGCCGTAGGTAGGAATTTAACGAGGCTTCGAGGCAGAGTTTTTGCCTCTAGCAATTTTTGTAATCGAGTTACTCGATTAATCTTTGCAGCCCTAGAATCTTGCTCCTCTAAAATCTTATTGGGAGTTTTGGTTTTTTTGTCAGTTAGGACAACCGTTAACTATTAAGCAGAAAAGGTGTCATGTATGTTTGGTGACCACACAGATGTGCATGCTATGTATCAGATATGCCAAGGCTTTAATGGAGAGAGTAAGCTCATTAATCGTGATTCCACTGAAGTTGGTTAATTATCCTCATGTAACCCCTTTAGTGCTGACTAACCTTCACCGACCTAGACCTACTTAAGTATTTGATTGAGGTTTGGGATGCTTTAAATGGGATTTAAGTGTCAAATAGTGGGCACATGTTCAGGACACTGGCGATTGGACTAATCCGTTCCACGAATGCAAGAAGTGTTTAATGATACACACATTTGGCTGGACGGTATGGACATGATTTATAATTCTGAGTCAAGGGCCAATTTACATTTTGAAACCTTTTATATGTGAAGATTCATGTAAACAATTAACATCCTATTGCTGAGCAGACCCTAGTTGACCTTAATTTTAAATCAAGAAGGCAAGAGAAAAAGATCTGACGGACTTTGGCGCTTCAGTCAGTTGTGTTTCAATAACGAACGTTCTTTTAGTTACGAAGGCTGTGGGATTTTGTTTTAACAGAAGCGGAGACATCTGTGTTTACATCTACAAGAAAGACAGCAAATAGAGCTACAAACTGAAGGGAAGCACACAGTGAAAGAGGGTGATATGTAAGAAGAAACACAAGCAGCTGTTCCTCAGGTGAGTGCATGATGTACTCAGTCATCAACAATCTGTCCATCACTACACAGAGCAGGATATTATAGTAGGAAAAATCCCACGTTAGGAGGACAAATGGACATCTAAGAGTTCAGAGGTGTACAAACTACAGGCACTGGTTGACATCCTTTACTATATGCTTCACAAGTGCAAATGTAGTGTACACAGGAAAGGTGCTGGGCCCCAGCAGTGAGGAAATAGGGTGGCTCTATTTTGATGTGGAGGGTTTTGATGCCATAGTTTGAGTTCACCCAGGGAAGGTAACTGCTATAAAACTATTTTGACTTATCAGAATACAGTAATCCCCTGCTTTTTGCAGGGGTTACGTTCCAAGAGCACCCATGTGTAGTGAAAAACCACATGCCTTTTTATAGTGTAAACCCTAAATATGCCACCAAATATGCTCACCGGACACTTTAATTTCATTTTAATCTCAGTTTAATGCATTACCCTTAAAGAAAATGTAAAGGTAAATAAATAAGCAAAATCAGAAAATCAGAAAATGTTAGCATTAGCGGTTAGCATTATTATGGTGCAGCGATCGAAAACAAATAAAGAAACATTGAAATAACTCTCTCTACCCACATGTTTAGACAGAGCACAGCTTACTAATACTAAATAAATTGAGATAACTGTTGAAAATTTGGGGGAAAAGTTTAAAACACTAAAATATGAGGACAAGACACAGAGCAGTCATGCTACATGCTGCAGCATTCTTTTTATGGCGGTTGACAACTTTTCAGTGTATTACCGCCACCACTGGACTGGTAACAGTTCGGTTCTTAGAAACACACTCTGCATTAGACTGAATCTGCGAATCTGATCATTATGCTGATCCACGTAAAATTGAGGGTTTACTGTAATTAGTATTATATGTATATAAAAGGGTCTGGTTGTTAAAAGCTGACCCCAAACTTTATATACGCCAGTGACACAACAAATGTTGTTATATGTACCATATATCAAAATGCGTGTGGTTGTGAAAGCTGACACCGTTCCATTCAGCACAGGCTCTTGCTTTTACATGGACGACTGAAATAACACCCCCTTTATTAACGATCTCTCTGTAAGGTCTGTTTTTTACTTGTTTTACTCCAAGCTGAACTTAGCTTTCCATTTGATTACATGGTTCCATCTTGAATTGTGCAGCTGTGAGCTTTTGGTGCTCGCACAGCACCATGATTGCTGTCCCAATTGAGGTGGAACAAACAATGTGAACTTCAGCTTCATAGATTGCCTAAATTTAAGCAGTGTAAAAAATATTAGAGAACACATGAGAACACATGCTCTATAAAAGTATAAGTTCTTTAATGCATTAAAGGAATCAACAGCCTTTCTAAGCCTGTGCGCACTCTTCATGCAGCCTTAACTGCTGAACACTGTTTGGATATTCACTCTACATTACATTAAGACTTTTCTCATTTGTACGTGTTGGTTTGGCATTGGAGGTTTGTTGCCATGTCTTCAAGAAAGATCAGGGATGTGGACTAGTTTTAACTAAAACTTTTCAGGTGTATTAATGCAACGTTTGGGGCTTTAGTCCTTGACCCAACACCTTACGGTCACTGTACACACAGGTAAAATATCACATTCTTTTAGTGTCATTTCCATCAGAGATGGCTAATCAGAGATCTTTTAAATAGATCATATGTGATGAACATTCAGATGTTTTCAGTTTTATATTAAAATTGGTACCTATTCTTGTCAAAATTGTAGGTGGCTGATGGATTCATTTCAATTATTGTGTTCATTTGATCCATACAAGACATTATTAATCTTTACCATGACCAGGAAAGGCTGACAGCTGTATTTCCTCACAAAAGTGTGGCACCATTTCTGCTCCATTTTTCTGGACTTGTTAATTATGTTGTACCAGACCTCAATCAGAACTATAGATAAATCATATAAATGGGTCTCAATAGTCGTAAAATGACCCTAGCCAAAAACTTTTATTAATTGCTGTTGTGTGTGTGTGTGTGTGTGTGTGTGTATGTATGTATGTATGTATGTATATGTGTCCAAGGTCTTGAAAGATACAGATATTAAAATTAGGGCTGCACAATATTAGGAAAACGTGATCTGCGATAATGTTGTGAACATTTTTTATATCTTTTTTTAGGGCTGTAAAGCAATTAATTAAAATTAACTAGTTAATCGCAAATCTGGGGGGAAAATTAATCGCGATTAATCGCAATTCTATGTCAACCCAATATATAATATATAATGAACACACTAAGTCAACAATTTTACAAAGAAGGCTTTGTTAATTTGTTTTTTCCCAACTCTGTCACACTTTTAAAGGCGGTGAGATAAAAACAAGACTTACTTTTGAATAGAAAATGCGTAACATCTTCAAACCTGAAAGACTCTCTGTGTTAAGACAGAAACGTAGCTTTAAATAACTTGAATTAAAGGACAACCTCTCTCTCGCCTCTCGCTCCAAACTCCTGCGTCGCAAAAACGTGGCGTCGCGCGTCCTGATCTGTGCTCCAGCACAGTTAGCGCTCACACTACATACAAACCGCGCCCGAGTCCAACTGAACTCTCTCTGGCTCACCTCTTCCACCGGGCCAGGGACGGCTAAACCAACCGCGCCCAGGCACAGAGCACTCACACTAGTCAAACCAACCGCGCTTTGGTGGTCAAACGCACTCGTGCACGGTTCAAACTGCCTGTGAGTACACCCTTAAAGCGAAATTGTTCATTTAACAGTGTGTGTTTTATCTTCCATCGCTAGCTTGACTCAGCAGCAGCCAAATTTGGACACGTGAAGTGGCTTCTTCCTCTGCAGGCTAGTCGCCGACATAGCGCAATACTGCCCCCACTGATTGTGTGGTACTGCAGTGCAAAGGGGCATTTAATTTTCAAATTAATCGCGTGATCAATTTATTTTAAAGCGTTAAAAGAAAATAAATTAATGCAAATAGTTAACGCGTTATTTTTAACAGCACTACTTTTTTTTTATTGAAATAAATGTAAACAGTATTTAAATTATAGTAAGTTCTCAGCCAGAAACAAATAGCAAAATGAACAAAGTAGTTTAATTTAACTACATGTATTAGGAACAAGTCACTGTAGGACACTATGCAGTGTAATGTACTGTGTCTGTGTGTGCACACTTGTGGAAGCCTGTTTTATTATGGCAAGATCTTTGCTAGGAAAACCAGCATGTTTACTTTGCTCGGCTTTAAACATGTGCGTTGGCATGTTACAATTTTCCTGATGTGTTAAAATTCCTCTCTGAAGGTGAACTAGTTGCAGGTATGCAGAGATACGTCCTGCCTAGTTTACTCAGCTGTGGGTAGCTGGAGTTTCCACCAAACCAGAGGGTCTGCTTCACTGTCTTTGGTGGGGGACAGCAGGTAGCTGTTGAGTTCAGCTTCCACAGCTTGTGCCAGTAGCACAGAAGATGAAGAAACTGCCCAGTGTTTTTTTGCCCTCTTCTCTGTGGCACTGGGTGAAGAGCTTTGGAAAAACACAATTTATAGTAGTTCAGTCAGTCTTTCACGATATGTATATCGCATGTTGATATTGCGATGATGGTAAATTTGCGCTATATTGTACAGCCCTAATTAAAATCAAGTCAGTATTTGAATGATTCTGACTAATCATCAAGGTGAAAACAATTGAGACATTGACATAAATGACAAAAATATGCAGATATATTTGAATCAGCAGGCATTATATATTTGAGTCTGTGATGTGTGGAAGGAAAGAAGTGGGTGTGGAAGTTATGAAACTACAGCTAAAGCCTCAGTAATGGTGGAGATACAGGGAGAGTGAAACAAATGGTTTGCGAGAGATAAGCTCTGTATGTGAATGTCTTGCTGGTCTTTGGACTCTGAGCTAATGAGTTTTTCTCTGTTGGTGTTTGGTCTTTTGGCTCTGCTGTATATGAATGGGGGGAAAAACTTGCATGGGTGCATGTGGTACTCTGTGTTTAAATATGATATCCAGGTTTAATGAGTGTGGCCTAGTGTAGTACTGCGAAACAGTGCTGTGGAGTAGAGATCATACATAAAATTAAAGATCTTATTTGTTGTCCACGTATGTTACTGTTCAGAATGCTAATCCAAACAAAGAAATTCATTTTTTTTAAACTATTGACAAGAAAACATTCAAAACACTTGTCACTGATATGTGGTAGGGGCAGCTGGTGGCCTAGTGGTTAGGGAGTTGCCCCTGCGATCACAAGATTGTGGGGTTTGCATCCCAGGACTGCCAGTGGCACCACTGAGGTACCCTTGAGCAAGTTCTGTAGCTTGTTGGTAAGTTTGTTTAGGTTGACGAACATAATTGCTTTTCTTGTAAAACATTCATTAATTCATTTTCTGTAGAAAAAGGAATCTTTATTGCAAGTCTTAAAATGTATCTTAAAATTTTAACTGTCTTGCCTTGCTAGACTGCTGAGTAAGACTTGCCAGATGGTCTCTGCCAGACAGAGGGAGAGATAGTACTGTGATTACAATAAAATATTACATATAAATTCAATTTTATAAACAATTAAGGATTTAGTACCAAAGGTTTAAGTCCCACTAGTCATGACCCATATAAAAGGTTTCCTGACTCTTAATTTTGTATTTGTATTGATCTCTGCTGGTTAGGGGTGTAACAAGACACATTTTTATTGTACTATTTGAGGCTCAAAATTAAATACACAAGGAAAAGAACACTACCCATTGTGGCTTGGGTGTTTGCTCAGGGCTGGTGCTGGCTTGGAGCTAACATATTAATGCTGCATGACATTTATTTATGTTCCACTACAATAAGTCAGAAACTCATGCTTTAGCCAGGTTAGCTTTGTTTGTGCATAGAATTGAGACACAAATAAGAAAGTTAATAAACAGTATTAAATACAGCTTTGAAATCAGCAACTGGGTTTTGCGGTTGTGGTCGGTAAGTTACCTCCAACATTACATTGGCTGACGTTCCAGATTTTCTTCTACATTTACGGCATTTATCAGACTTTTATCCAAATTGACTTCCATTCCCTAACTACAGAGGGCAGTCTCCCTGGAGTAATTTAGGGTTAAGGTTCTTGCTCAAGTGGAGGTGTTCTGAAGGTAGCATTCAAACCCATGACCTCTTGGTCCAGAGGCAAGTATCCTACCCACTCGGCCAACACCACGCCTAGGATAACAATAAAGTGGCTGCCAAATAATTATTTTTCAAAATAACCCAGATTAAGTTAATAGAGTCACCAGAACAGTCGGTGAACAGTAGCTTTTCCTCAATGGCAGTGGTTTGACAAAAAAGACAGCTCTCTCTGTGTTCACATTAGGGCTGCATGGTATTAGGAAAACATTTGATATTCGATAATGTTGAGTGTTGTGATGGTGTTAATGTTTTTCTGCTTTGGATTTGCTGGTAACATAGACTCCAGACGCTGACTAGTCTGTGCAGAAAAAAATAAAATGCAATACTTCCATTCAAACATGTTTTTTTAAAGAATTTACTCAAATAGAGCATTTTAATGCTTCCAATTAAACATTTGAACCATTGAACATTGTTGAAAATATTTTAATAATTTTAAATCTTTTAATTTGAAATAATGTAAACATTATTTGAATTATAGTACGTACTTGGCCAGAAAAAATAGCAAAAGGAACAATCTATAACAGTAGCACAGAAGATGAAGAAACTGCCCAGTGAGTTTTTTTGCCCTCTTCTCTGTGGCACTGGGTGAAGAGCTTTGGAAAAACATCATTTATTGCAGTTCAGTCAGTCTTTCGCGATATGTATATTGCGCATGTTTATATCGCGATGATGGTAAATTTATGATATATTGTGCAGCCCTAGTTCACATATGACAAATGATCACTTTACTCTTACTTACACAACCTGTGCCCGGCAGCACTACCCAGTGTAGTATGTGATCTGCCCTAGAACTTGTATGTTTTGTGCCGTGGTCTGTGGGGGAGGACGTTGGCTGTGTCGAGCCATTTTTCAAAACTACGAGGAGTTGCAGCAAACCCCACCAGGTGACGTATGCGCCCACTTGGCCTGTGGCATTACACTGTCTGCAACCCTGTTCAGAGGCATGACGATGACTGACATTTGTGCTGTGGCGGCGGCGGCATTGGCATCGTCACGCACTTTCGCTCAAGCGTACTTGAGGGACATGACCGCAGATTCGGTGGCCCATACTTTATTAGGTACTGGCACGGACACAGAGACTGTGAAGAGAGGTGTTCAGTGAATCTAAAACTTGTGTAAAACTGGGTTAAGCAGTTGCCTCATTATCATAACGAGCAAGTCCAGACAGGGCTGGCAAGCTGTATTGACATTCATCCAACAAAAGGCTTTTAATGTCCTGGGATGTGGATGGCTGTTAGATGTATACAATAGCTAGATGTACTAATAAGTAGCTTAAGATACAACATATTCTGTCAGCATAGCTGTCATATGACAAAAAAACATCCGCTCAAATTGTTAACATTAATCTACAAATTTATTATTAGATCATTAAACTATTAGGATTGATCTTTTTGCTGTACATTGCGCGATTTTCAGACATTTCAGTAAATAAATGTTCGGAAAAAGTAAACATTAACATTTGAACATGAGGCACACTTTCAGGCACTTCTTACTTTTGCCATATTGACAGTTGCACTGTTGTGTTAAATCGAATTATGAATGTTGCAAATGGTCCGTATCTCAACACTTACCCTGAACCACAGCCAAATCGAGAAATCTTTGCTTCGGTGCTGCATAGTCCGACACAGAGAAAGTCAGCTGGTTAATATTCAGGTTAAATCATGACCTTGTTAATGGAACGTTTTGTATGTGGGATTTTGCTCAGAATGCTTCCAGGGATGTTGCCACTTAAGGCGCACACACACACACACACACACACACACACACACGTGCATCTACACTGTTTATGGGTCATTCAGGGCTGTCTGCAGCCCCTTTGGGACTGGAGACGTTGACAGAAGCCAGATTTCATGGGCAAGGGAGAACATGCATGTTCTTTTTTGTCTCAAACCTCTCCGTGATGTCTTTTAATTAGGACAGGACACTTTGTCTGGAACACACTTGGGAGCAATATGAGGTTGAAATTAAAGAAGGGAATTCTGCAATCAGTGCCTGGTATTACTTACACACACACACACACACACACACACACACACACTTGCACAGTATCTGCAGAAACTGTGAACCTATCAGTAAAGGTGCAAGTGGAAACGGCTCAGTAGCTTTTATGTCTCCGCTTTCTCCTCAGGCTATCTGACCAGTGATCAGCAGATCAGCACGCAAGATGAAGAATCAGAGTCAGATCCTCCCTCCCCTACACCACTGAAGCCAAAGTGAGCGAGGTGAGATCAGACAGGCATTTCACGAAGGAGAATTTCTTAGTAAGCTTGATTGTCCAGCGGAATGCACCTTATTTCATATCTTATTGGACATGACTTGACTTTAAGGTTTGAGTTGTCCAGCTAACTGGGCAATTCTGTGTGGGAACTCCCCAGCAATCTCTTTACAGCTGTGTTGGGCTTTGCAGGCTTTGTTGTGTTGTTGTGTATTTTCATGGTTTCTTAATTCTCTCAACATTTACTGTCTTTGTTTAAGGTGGACCATGCTCTGTCCAGAACGTGGTGTGGTGGAGGAATGGCTCTCAGAATTCAAGGTGGGAATTTCTTTGCTGGTTGAGGCTCTGTTCAAGTATTTAACTTTTTTATGTGTATTCAACTGTTTACATGGATTCAGCTATATCTGTTGGTGCAGAATTAAAAAGGGAGGCTAGGGGTGGCATGTCCTTCACTCTTTTTGAAGTCATGCGGGAAACCTTTGCGTGGGCTGGTTGTTGACTAGTTACAGGGAAGTTAATAGCTTATGCTTTTGCTATCAAATATGCTTTCAACAATTTATGTGATTTTTCCATCATATCGCCCAGTGAGTGGAGACATTCCACACATTGCTGTATTGGATGGTATGGAAAATATATATGTATTATTGTAAAATTGAAATTTCTGTCTAGGGCTGTACAATATATCGCAAATTTACCGTCATCGCAATATCAACATGCGCAATATCCATATCGCGAAAGACTGACTGAACTGCAATAAATGGTGTTTTTCCAAAAAACCACAGAGAAGAGGGCAAAAAAACACTGGGCAGTTTCTTCATCTTCTGTGCTACTGTTATAGACTGTTCCTTTTGCTATTTTTTCTGGCCAAGTACTATATAATTGAAATACTTACTATACTATACTTATACTTTCTATTATGTAAATTATGTTTACATTTATTTAAGATTTAAAATTATTTTTTTTAAAAAAGTGTTGACAAAAACGTTCAAATGTTTTATGGGAGGCATTAAAATGCTCTGTTTAAGTAAATTCTTAAAGAAAACCCATTTTTTATAGATTAGAGTCAGCGTCTGGAGTCTATATGTTACCAGCAAATCCAAAGCAGAAAAACAGCAACACTATAAAGGCTACGTCTTTACTTAATTTTCGCATGTGATATCGCCATCACAACACTCATTATCGCATATCGCACGTTTTCCTAATATCGTGCAGCCCTATTTCTGTCCATTTCTGTACATATTGCAGTAAATTAGAGTATGACTAAGACTGCACACACACGTTGGATATTCATAAAATCATTTACAGCAGATTTAAACTGTGACTGCTACTATTCTACTGCCGCCTGACGTCTCTTTTCTTAACAGATAGTCAGATTAGTTTATATACATAACAGTAGTAGAAATAATAATAAATATTTTTTCATAAGAACACGTTGTTCCTGTTGACCAGGGTAGTTTTCTGCCAAACAGTTGTTTCAAAACTGTAGATCTACCAGAAAACTAGGTAAGATATCTAGTATTATGCCTTAATGAATTGTAGAATTTAACATTTATTTCAGTTTTGGCTCTGCGGCTGCTCTGTAGTTTAAGCACTGCTTTGTGGATGCGCTGCTGTTCTGTGTGAATGCTCTAACCTTGTCTTGAAATGGGTACTGAAACAAGACGTTCTGTGATGCTCAAGGTCCACAGAGCTAATTTGAGGGAATCGGTTGTATCTGTTATTTGCATCAGCATTAAATCATTAATAAAAGCAGATCCTCAGATGAGTTGTTTTTTCTGCTTTCCTGTGCATAGATGTGTAGAACAGTTAGTGGTAGCTCCTACTATAGGCATATTTTATTTATTCTATTATGTTTGTGGGCTTTGGCCTCTGGGGTACCCCTCCCATCTTCTTTTCGCAGCAAACTTACACAGATTTAATGTTTCTCATTCTAAGAGATGAAGAATTGAGCACATTCAGAACTTGGAATGACACTGACTCTTTTGAAAATATGGGGAGTTGGAATAACCAGTGGTGAAATCAAAATTCAACACAAAGCTGTTTTGGAGATGCATAAAAGCTGACTGTTACCAGGTGAAAGCTGGGTGGTGTGTACACGCAGCGCTGGGTGGCAGCGCTTCTTTCTTCAATTCCTTTTTCTCCCACAGATGTTACCTGATGACCTGATCCCTGGCTATACCTGCCGTCTGCGTCTAAAGAAGGGCTTGGTGCCCGCTCTGTATGCTGTCATTCAGGAGCAACCCAGCAGTGAGGTAGGCCTCCAGGACACCAAGCTCTGGGCAGTAGTCCCCCCCTTTTCTTCATATAATTTGTCTAACGCATCAGACTGTGTTTTGTTGTGGGAAGACTCCTGCTGTATTTATCGTTCAGTGTTTGAAGTCCTTTCATGTGCGTTTTACAGGGCAGCCATTCAGTTTTGTCTTTTAGAAATAAATACTTATTCACTTTGTTGTTCGTTCGATTTTCAGACTGTCTTCTGTAATAATCTCTCTTCTCTTCATGTTTCCCTTGTTCTCTGCTCACTCACAGATTATGTCCTTTTTCATTTTCCTGTGTTGTGTGTGTTTCTCTGCAGCTCTTGGCCCCCGTGTGTCACCAGCTGTTTGAGCTATACCGGAGCACAGAGGTGGGCCTGCGCCGCTTCACTCTGCAGTTCCTCCCTGAGCTGATCTGGGTGTACCTGCGTCACACTTCCAGCAGGGAGCGCCATCGCAATGGCTGTGTAGAGGCCTTGCTGTTGGGCATCTATAACCTGGTGAGCCATGGGTCCATTGGGTCTAAGGCAAAGTCAAAATAATGCACTTCTGACCTCTCCTTTGTTGCTCTTTTGTGTTTATTATCTGTAGGAGATTGTGGACAGCAAGGGAAACAGTAAACTCTTGTCGTTCACCATACCCTCTCTCTCCAAGCCTTCCATATATCATGAGGTAAGTGCAGGCACATTGCATATTTAATCATGTTAAATGTCCAGTGTGATGTAGAGACCCAGTTGTGCATGAACACCACACCTAGGATTTGCAAAAGGCTAGGAATTGGCTCTGTGTAATCCATATACCATGTCAAGATCACTACTTATATCAGTATTGTATGTATTATTGTGTATTTTATATCTGCAGTCATTTCCTCAGGGATCTAAAGACATATTTGTTTACATTTTACACATATCACAGTCTCATTGCTGTTCCCTTATGTAACCGTTCTGCCATTTGTTTGGCTCGTTTTCAGACTGGTGTATTCAATCTGTCTAGCAATGAACCGTTTTCTCCTATACACATTTTCTCCCCACCAGCAAGCATTCTCTGAATCACTGTTGGGGTTATTTGGGTTAATAACAACAAGAAGAAATGGCTGTACTAGGCGCAAAAATGAGAAAGCAACAAATAATGCCTGCGTGCAATCTTTTACACAAAATTTAAATGTCAATTTTTAATGCCCAACTGGGGGTAATTGCTACAACTGCTGAGAAAGTGAGGGAGACTAAGTAAAAGTGGAGTGTTTTCAGAGCAGCTGATATAAGGATTTAGATTTTTTTTATTACTTTTCTCTAATAAGGAATTTAAAAGTTATACCACGAATAAGAGTAGAAAAGAAAGGATGTAAATTATGCATGTTTTGTAGTATAAAAATTCTGTGTGTATCTGTTTTGTAGCCCTCCAGTTTAGGCTCCATGGCTCTGACGGAGGGAGCTCTAAGCCAGCATGACCTGATCAGGGTGGTATATAGTGGCCTGCTGCCCCAGAGAGAAACCTTCACCTCCCAGAACAGGTACATGTTGCACCTCCACTTCAGTCCATTTTGTATTTCTGTGGAACTGAGATCAGTCTGTGCCACATGACTTTAGACCATGTGTACCAGGGGTGTGAATCCATGACCTCCCTTTGATTCAGTTTAGTTTTTTAGAATAAATAATGCAGTTTCACTATGACTCTGCTTGACAATTTTAGAATGATCTACAATACGCAAATGTGACAAGAGGAACTGTTAATACAGTAATGTAAGATTTACAATAAAAAACATTTATACCCTGAGGATTTCATTTTGGCCCCTAATGAGCACATAGAGTATTCGTTGATTATTATTGTAATTGTGCTCAATTATAATCGCCCAAAGCTGATGTAACTGTATCCTTACAGCAGGTTGTTGACCCAAGGTCCCAGAACTGAAGCAGCAGGTGCATGAATGTACTAGCATACTAAATTTGTATGAGCACAAAGTCACCTGAAATGTAGTTGGTAGATGCCCTCTTATCAGCAAAGAGACTTTCTGGTTACATCTACTCCAATCTTCCATCTGTATATTGGATTTGACTCTTCTCTGTACAAGCCTGGTCACATTCTGTCTCGTGTGTATTGCTGATCCGAGCTGATCTTTAGGCCATGCCACACATGTTCAGTTTAAATTTAGGTCAGGCTCTAACTGGGCCACCGCAGGACCTTACGTTATGGCTGCTTCTCTCCATAGGTGTAGGCTGAGTTGTTTTGGATATGATGTGTCTGATTTGACCTCTGTCTTTGCACTTTCCTCAGATCAGGCTGATGAAACAAATCTCCTTTACAGTGAGATGAAACTCTTAAAACATGCTGTCATGTTTGTTCCACGTATGTGGCTGAATAATGCTGCCTTAAAGGCCATCATGGCAGAATTAGGGATGCGCAATATGAAACTATGTCTCAGTTTTTTTCTGAGTATATTTTGGATATTTGGTCTACTTTAACAACACCGACCAACTACATGTATCCATTACAAGGAGTCTTATTTATTAGTCTTGTTTAATAGGATTCTGTAGTGCTATGTATAAAACTTACTAGGGGCAGCTGGTAGCCTAGTGGTTAGGGCATTCTGCGACCAGAAAGTCCGGGTTCGATTCCCAAGACCGCTAGGCACTGCTGAGCTACCCTGAGCAAGGTACCGTCCTCACACACTGCTCCCCAGGCGCTGTGTTCGTAGCTGCCCCCTGCTTCACTTGGTGAATGGGTTAAATGCAGAGGTTGAATTTCGTGCTGTTCACACTGGTGTGTTCACGTATGACAAATGCTCACTTTCACTTACTAGTATATATTTGCAGAGGGCATTTTTGGTGCTTTTTAACTTATAAAACAGATAAAAAAAATTTTTTGTGAAAGTTATTAGAAATTGTCCAACATGTGGTCGCTCTATATTTTGGTGACGTATAGTTTAACGATGACTCTAACAGTCTCATCTTGCCTCTCTTTCAGATCTGTTAGTAACAGGCTGATAATAGCTTTGACTTTCTTTAGCATTCCTTAGTGATTATTGAAATAAGTGTCAAAAAAGCCAGACAGCTTTAAAGAAGGACTTGAGGTCTTCTGCTAACATTTTAAAGACCATTAGTAGAATTGTGCGAAGGAGATGGACTAATCACTACCTTATTTCCTCTAGCTTTTTTGAAGGCAGGCTTGTGGGACAGAGTGCACAAACGATGTGTCTTTGTGGTTTAACTGCAGGATATGAGTCAGGAAAAGCTAACTTCTGTGTGTTTCTTTAGATTTGAGGTGCTGTCGTTTCTCATGCTCTGCTACAACTCTGCGGTGGTCTACATGCCGGCCTCCTCCCACCAGTCAGCCTGCAGAATGAGCTCACGGTAACACTGTCCTCTGTCTTCCACCACCAGCCCAACACTCAAAATTTGTCAACCACCATAAAAATTATAATAAGAAGCTGCTGCAGCATGTAGCATGTGTGTATCGTCCTCGTATTTTAGCGTTTTTAACCCCCCCCCCAATGTTCATCAGTTATCTCAGTTTATTTAGCATTATTAAGCTGTGCACTGTCTAAACGTGGGTAGAGAGAGTTATTTCAACATTTTTGTGTTTGAGTCTTTGTACGCTGCTTATGCTAACCGTTAATGCTAATGTTTTTTAAGCAAGTTTTCTGATTATTTATTTACCTTTACATTTTCTTTAAGGGTAATGTATTAAACTGAGTTTAAACGGCATTAAAGTGTTCTGGGGCATTTTAGGGTTTACACTATTAAAAATAGGCATTTTAGGCATTAGGCACAACAACACGGTTTTCCCACTATACGAGGGTGCTCTTGGAACTTGGAAAAGCGTGGGATTACTGCACTCAGAAATTAAAAATCATCGTAAAGTTTGTGTATAAGAAATACTCATTTTTAATGGTTTGCTTTGCATCGACTTATTGGTGCAAAGATACTATATCATGCCCATCAAACTGTTTTATCTTTGCCATGCTGAGCAGATTAAATAAAAGAAATGGGAACAAATAGTTCCTAGGTAAAGGAGTACCAACCACTCAGCATTCAGCACAACCAGTATATTTATCACCAGCTTGATCATCTGGAATCATCTGCACCTGTTTCTTCACTGGTTCAGGCCTTAGATGTGCTTTCTTAGACTTGAATGATTCTTGTGTAGGTCTCTGTGTGGCTTAACAAACAAAAAACATTCCTCTGAAACTGTTCAGGTGTAGGAGCTAGACTGAAACTGATAGATTTTGAAGGTCCTTCAGGAAGCCTGGAGAACTGTTCCTCAAGATGACATTGAATATACAGAAAGTCTGGCTCTTTTGAAGCTTAACATGAAGAAATGAGGGGTGGCTCAAGACTACCTACATACACACACACACACACGTGTGTGAGAATAGTGGGGTTTTTTTTCCTTCTCATTCTCCTCCTTCTTTTCTATTTGCCCTGTTTTACTCTCTCTGGCTGGAAAGGATTGCTTTTCCCAGTGGAGAGAGAGAAAGAGAGAAAGTGCAGGAGTAAATGAATGGGATATTGACTTGACTTGACCCTCAGTTGGCCACAGCATTACCATATAAATGCATAAATAAACAAGTCCTTAATCTTTCCATGAATAAAGGAACCATTAATGATTCCACGAATAAGCAAAGCTTAATGAGTCTCAGAGTGGCGGGCTTTCACTTAATGCACTTTTCTGTTTTGTATTTCCCATTCATCACCCCTGTTTGTCTTTTTATTGCTTAGGTTGTGTGTGTGCGGTTACCCGCGGCAACAACAGAAGTTGTGGAGGGAGCCCTGCAACCGTGTGCGACTGGACCCGGAGTTTATGGTGCAAATGCTGACAGCGGTTTATCATTCTATGTGAGTTCAACAGCCAGGGCAGAGAGAGTAAGATCTGCCCCCACTAGCTTTATTCAGCCCACTTCCTTTAGCCACCCATCTATGTGCTCTGCTCTCATTGAGCTCATTGCCCCCCTAAATGTGCTTCACTAGTTCTTTGTGATTTGTTTAGCTGAACTGCAAACTGCGGCCTCGTTCAGCCATCTGGAAAGAGTTCAGCACTCTGTGCACTAGAGCATCACATAATTTCTTTTACTAGTGTGTGCATTAAACATCGTTGTTTTTATTTCCATTGCCATTACATTATTACCATTATTATCACTAGATTTTTTACCAATTGGTTTTTATTCCATGTAGGGGTGTCAGAATGAACCCACAGAACAAAACAGAAAGAAGTGATTAGAAATTATATTTTTAGCTGGTACATTACATTTACAATATTACTACATTTGTAAGGATGTTTATGGCACACCATATGGACAAAAGTATTGGGACACACCTCTTAATTATTGAATTCAGGTGGCCCCTTGCTTCCAGTGAAGAGCAATCTTAATGCTTCAGCAGACCAATACATTTTGTACAACACCATGCTTAAAATTCTGTGGACACAGTTTGGGGAAGAACCTTTTCTATTCCAGCATGACTGTGTCCCAGTGCACAAAGCGAGCTCCATAAAG
>JBBPDE010000038.1:14937797-14950503 GCA_037974605.1 Nannopetersius ansorgii | reverse complement strand
GGACGATATGCCTTAAATGATACTAAATCTAAATGTTAAATCTGAAACTTCACAGTTGGAAAGGGCTCGTGAGACCTTTCCAACGACCCCTTGGTTGCCATAATTTTTAACTAATCAAATTACATTTTTTATTCCTTCCCGGTTTCCGATCCAGTAATTCAGGTCAGGATCTGACCGATACTGATTCAGAATATCGGATCGGCACATCTCTAGTACTAACCTGTTACTGCTAATCACGTTAGATATCTTTTTACTACCCTATACAAACAATTCAGACTCAAAGTCACCACTTAAATCTACTTTTAGTACGTCATTTAATTATGTAGAGCTTTTGAAAAATTTGTGAAATTCCTTTTTAATTCCCAATTTTTAATCCATAAGAGGTATTTTTCAGCATGCTGAAGTCTTCCATCTGTGGTGGCAGTAGTGTTTTTTTTTTTTTTTTTTTAAACATTGAATGAATGTTGGTTTGTCAACTTCACAATTCAATATTGCTTCAATAAAATGTGTTGTGATGTGTGTCTTTTAGCGAATCCCATTCCTGTGCTAAAATGGATTTGTTGCTTTGCTTATCTGTTTTTCTGTTCTCCTGCCTGCTCCAGATGCTGATGGCGTAAGCTGTGGCGAGGACTCGTTTGATCCTGATGAAGGCTTCTCTTCAGGGGCCTCCAGCAGTAGCCAGCCCAGCAGTGTGAAACGGGACTGGTCCTCTGGAGCTCGAGCGCACCGCGACACTGCAGCACGGCACAAGGAACACACTTCTGCTGACACACGGGCTGCCCTGCGCAGACTCCATCACCGTCACCAATCCCCCCCACCTGCCGTCACCCTTTGCACTGCAGAGAACAGCCCCAGCCCCAGCCCCAGCTCATCCAGGAGGTTCCTGGACCCCCATTACATTCCTCCTTTTGCCGGCCCTCCGCCCAGGACTGGTAGCACGTCTTCGAGTAAGTCTCTAGACTGCACCGGCCTCAATGGCTCATCCGGGCCCACTGACAGCTTGTCATTTGGTAGCCTCAGTGCAGATAGAGCCCATTGTCTCTCCGCTATTAGCCTGCAGGTAGAGCAGCTTGGGCGGGCAGCAAGGAGTCAGGACCTCCTCTCCCCTGGAAGTCCCTTTTCCTCTGGAAGCCCCCTGTCCAAACAGTCTCGCTCATCCAGTTTTAATATGCAGATCATATCACAGGTGTAGTTAGTTTTGCAGGGCTGTGCTATGTGAGTGTGTGTGAGTGAGAGAGAAAGTGTTGCAAAATCCTAGTCAAAGACTGAAAGGTAACATGCATGAGCATGTCTTTTTCTGTGTGTGTGTGTGTGTGTGTGATATATAAAATGTTTCACAGAGTGCAACTGTGGGTGCTTGTGAGACTGTGTGTGTGTGCGCGCGTGTGTGCATGTTTGTGTACATATGTGAATAATTTACACTGACTTCATTATGCACTGGTGGTTTGTTTGGAAAAAGAAGTGTTTTGCACAGTACTTCCCCTTGTGGACATATCGAGAAGTGCACATGGTTTGAGACTGTTTTAATGTGCCATAAACATAGTTATATTAAGAGGGGCAAACACCTCACCTACTCTGCTGTATTCGAACAATGGACTCAAGAACTGACAATCATGTGAATAAAATGCTGAGTGGCCTGACAATGCATGATCCAAAGACTTATTCGTGAGATCGCAGGTGGTATTACAGAAGCTTCTTCCATTCCACCGTCGTAAATGGCACCGACTGAACCTACTTGTATTCCTGTGCTAACAAACCATCCAGACTCTGAAATGTGCACAGCCTCATGGAAAAGAACCCATGAAAAAGCAACAGTGCATTGTGCAATGAAATATATATGTGGTACTTTGGAGCAGGTTTGTATGCTGAATCATGTACATTTATGTAAATGAATATTGTAAGATAGAAAGAGGTATATGCTGTCAGAATCCCTCTATATTGCTTGTACAGAGATGAAACTCTATCTGCTAAATGGTGAATAAATATATTGTGATGTTCACTGAAATGCCGTCCTGTAATTAACTGTAATAAACACCAGGATGTATTTGAAACTGAAGTGAGTCTTAACCTGAAGCATGAAAAAAAAAATCCATGAAGGAATCACATATACTGAACGGTACAGAATTATTTTGATGACCTAAGTGGCTTATTGGTGTACATATACAGCGAATCCTGCTGTATCACATACAAAGCACATTCTGCTTTGTATAATCATAGAGGGTGTGAAGACCATACCAGTAATATTTAATGTTTAAAAAGAACATAAATATACCATTCAGATTTAAAATATATAAATGTAAAATGTGTTCATTAATATCCATTAACAGGGTCATAAAACCTTATTAGACAGTTAAAATGTATTTTAGAAATGGGAAACAATGGCCCATGTAAATTTATACTGCTAAAGCTGGTACTTCGTTACTTCTGCTTTACCTTTTTTGCGGTTTTATCGCAAAAGCTGATCCGCAACAACATTATGATGACTGACTGGTGGAGTGAATAACTTTATCTTGTTATTTGTTGCAATGGTACCAGCCAAGAGGTGGGATATATTAAACAGCAAGTGAACAGTCAGTTCTTGAAGTAGATGTGTTGAAAGCTGGAAAAAGTGTCGAGTATCTGAGCGACTTTGACAAGGGTGATTGGATGGATGAGATGGGTCAGAGCATCTTCAAAATCAGCAGGTTTTGAAGGGTGTTCTCGGTATGTGGTTAACATCTACCAAAAGTGGTTCAAAGAAAGAGAACTCGTGAGCCAACGGCAGGGTCATGGGGGTCTAAGGCTAAATGATATGTGGAGCAAAGTCTAGCACATCTGGTCTGATCCACAGAAGCTAATGTTGCAGAACTTGCTGAATAGGTTAATGCTGATTTGGGCAGAAGGGTGTTTTTATTTGGGTGGTCGACCAATCTCAGCAAAACAGCGACACTAACATGGTATTTACATTCATGGCATTTGGCAGATGCTTTTATCAAAAGTGACTTTCAGTCCCTACCTACAGGGGGCAGTCTCCCTGGAGTAAGGGCCTTGCTCAGGGTATGCTGAAGGTAGGATTCGAACCCATGACCTCTTGGTCTGGAGGCAAGTATTATACCCCCTGAGCTACCTCCACCCGTATTGGCTTGTTAGTGTTTGTTATGCTGGTACGAGTGTATCAGGCACAGCAGTACAGCTGGATTGAGATTAGTTTAGTGAACTGTTGTTCTGTCGTCAGAAACTGACTGTTGATTAAAGGGTCAAAGGATGGCTAACATTATCTTTTCACCTGCAAAGTGAGCTGGGCGTGTCTAAGAAGCTGGCTATGAGATGTATACTGTGATTGAAAGGGGTGGAGATAGCTCAGTGGGTAGGATACTTGCCTCCGGCCCAAGAGGCCATGGGTTTGAATCCTACCTTCAGCACCACCACTGGGTCCTTGAGCAAGACCCTTAACCCCCAATTTGCTCCAGGGAGAGACTGCCCCCTGTAGTTAGGGAATGGAAGTCACTTTGGATAAAAGCGTCCGATAAATGTAAATAAAAGCTACTTTGTGTGAATTGTAATTATTGCAGCAGAGAAAAATCCTATTTGTACATGAGACGCCTTCTGCTTAAGATCCCCTACCATGTTAATGAAGTTGGCATTAATTTGATTGTATTTCTCTTACTGCATTAAATCATTGTCTTTATTAACTTGTGAAAAAATTAAATGTACAGTGAGACACTCTGACAATGAAGTACAGTTAGCGAGAAATCGGGAGGTGTAGTTCCTGTTTAACCATGATGGAAGCGGAAAAGCCCAGGCACTTAATTCGTAAACTGTGTTCAATTCAGATCCAATTTCTATACAAACATCTTCTCATTTGTAACAGTTACAGAACCCAAATATGCCACCTGGTGTTCATGACATGCCCATTAAGCAATAGCTGTTTGGAGATGTGGCACAACATTGCAAGCCCAATGCTCCATTCAGCACGCAAATGTTGCACATCACAGCAAAGCATCTGTTTACTCTGTGGGCCTTGTTCTGTCCTGCCCTCCTGTGATATTAACGGAAAACGTTCATTGTTCGAAAACGTTCATTGTTTGAAAACAGTAAGGCATGAAGGTCAGCATTTGAATCAATGACTTTGAATCAATGACTAAACTGAGTGAAAACACACATTTTAGCCAGAGTATCCCAGTTTAAGCTGTTTTATGTCCATGGGCATTATTTACACAAGGGACATTGGGGATGTTGGGGACACTGGGAACACTGGGGATATATCTTCACCACTTTTCATCGTGGCCCATTTTTGTTACGATCTCTTGTTGAAAGATCTGTAAATGTAATGCCCAACACACTTTAAAACAATGTAAAACTGACTTTTCAAACCAAACTGACATCCGTGTTTGTGCCTTTGTAATCAGGTTTTGGTAAATGAACATGGTAGACTGTATTATTTATATGTGTATATATAAAAGTGTTTGCTGAACCATTTCCAGACCTTTTTCCTCATGGAAGCCCAGTTTTACTTGCAGCTCCATCAAATCCTTGGTTTGGCTCTTCACTTCATCATTCACTGATTATGCAGAATGGAAAACATGCTATATATATCTGAATAAGGTTTTATATAAATAAATAAATAGCTGAATAAGGTTTTATATACAGTATGATATGCATTGTGGGTTATTGCACCTTGTTTAAGTAATGCACAGTAATGATGATCGAATATATATATATATATATACACACACATACATATATATATATTTATTCGATCATCGTTACTGTATATAGAACTTTATTCAGCTATTTATTCTTTTACAGATGTATATAGTGCCTCAGAACTCTTTGCAAATTTTTGCACAATTTACTTTTTCTACATACATGTCTGCACTGAAGGAGTTGCTTTTAATTTCCCTGTAAATATGTATAGTGACAATAAAGACATTATATATATCCTGTATATGCTGAATGAATGTTGTAGTGTTAAGTGTTTACTGACTGATGAAAAGCCTCTTTACTGCTTTAATGGGTGTGTCCACGATTCTCCCTGTTCCACTGCGCCTTCTCTCTCTGCCAATCAGATATTCCCACTGGCCCGTTTCGTCATTTTCGGGTCGGCCCGCGGTCTCTGATTGGCTGGTTCGGCGCTGTCAGAGCCGGCGGGAGTTTCAGTTGCTCCGGGTTTGGGTCAGTTCTGTCTCGGTTCGGGTTAGCCTGTGTCTCCTGTTGGAATTCGGGCTGACAGCTGGTATTCTTCTAATAAATCTCTTTCTCTGTGACCGAAAGGGTGCGGGGCTTTGTTTTCGAGAGAGTCGCGAGTCGTCAGAAGGGTTAAGTGAGATCTAAAAGAGCTGGAAATTGGATTAACGGTAGCTGGCTAAGCTAACAGGCTACCTTTTACCCAGTTAGCCTGCTAGCCTCAAGTTCACCCCAGCTAGGACTTCATCTCCCCGGCCTGGAGCTCCGGACAGAGTCCTTCTGGAAGAAGGGGTGTTGCTGAGCGACGATAAAATTTTGTTTAATTTTATTTTGTTTGTTTATTTTGAGAGAATGCGTCTGTAAGTCGATTCCCTTTGTGTTCAATGTGACCGACTGAGCATTAAACCTGTAGAATTAGAAAGATAGACCAAATGGATAACTACTACCAACAGGGACGAGAGGGCAAAACACACCGAAAAAAAGCTCTCGTCCTGGGAGCAGGGACCTCAGGACACGGCACATATGGGAACGAAGAAGGGGAGAAGAAGCCCAAGTTCGTAAGTACCTCCCTGTCTTTCGTTTCACATGTCAGTTTAGTTGAGAGAACCATTAACGTTTGTCTGGCCTCTCTCTTTCTCTTAACCCGACTCTGTCATTCTCTTAACCTGCCTCTCTTTCTCTCTTAACCTGCCTCCCTTTCTCTCCCAACCTGCCTCCCTTTCTCTCCCAACCTGCCTCTCTCTCTTAACCTATCTCGGTCCTGTACCCTCAGCTCACATGGGACGTGTACAGGGCTGACAGGTTCCTGCTTGTCAAGAGCGTGCACCTCTCTCATATTTCAGCAGAATGAAGCCCATTACTGACAGGAACATTAATTCAATTTTGTAAGCCATGCAATATTCTTCTAATTCTGCTTTAGTAGGGCAAGATCTGTCCTGTCAGTTTCCCGGCCTCAGCTACCACAGGCAGGGTGCTGGCAGTTTCATGATCAGCTTGGTCAAATGAGGTGAGGTGATCAGAAATAAGTATTTATTTGTTGATGATACAGTGGCATAACTACTGAGTGGCAATCACACTTGGTGCAGGGTGGGGAGTATCTTTATTGGGCCCCCACACATAGATTATGAGGAGCTCATTTAATTGTTACTGCTCTTGGGTTCAAGATATCCTAGTTACGTCTCTGGTTAAATAAGACTGTTTTTATAATTTACTCTTACATGATATTTAGGTATGAGACAGTAGTCACTTAAGCATTATACATAAATTAACTGCACCTCTGTGAAGTGACGGAGAAGCTGGAATAAACACTGCAAGTTATGTTACTAACACTTTGCTTACTTAAACACTTTTTTTTAGCAACAATATTTATCATGTGATATAGGCATTATAGACTGCATAAATTTATTCCAATGTGAATTCTGCTAATCATTTTGGATGCAAATAGTTAGAAAATCATTTAGTGATGATGCCTGGTGTTTGTCTGTTCTACTCTGCTGTATTACACTAAGATGTTGACCAGTGAGGTGTAGTGGTTAAATCAAAGGATAAAATTAGCACAGAGATAAGACAGACTAATCTACTGTTGCTTCCGTGCTTGTTGCTGTGTTGTGTCTGAATGTCTGCCTTAGCGCCCACGTGGACAAACGGGCCAAGCGAAGGTGCACTAAACGTGTGCCTCAGGCTTCTGTCTTCCATGCACCTTGGGTTGGATGTTGAAAATGTGGCACTTGTAATTGGCTTTGCACTCGAGTACCCTGAATGTTATTAACTATCACTCCAGCATGACTTGTCACACCCTCATTTAGCTGTTAATAAGGGTTCTTATTATTGGATCTCTTTGAATTTTGGCAGGACTCAATTGTGTCTGTCTTTGTGTCACAGTCTCTCATTCTGAGAGCATTTGGCTGGATCATCTGAGTTTCTGCCCCAGGCTTAGGCAAATTTTCTCTCAGTGCTGTAATGGCCAATCTTGCACAGATGATTAATTTTGCCCATAACCCAGATGCCTAGGGGACAGAGTAGCTCTGAACTGATCTCATGATGTTGGTTTTTGCAGAGGTGGAAGGGAGGGAGTTGGCTTAAAATATGAGAAAATAATGGAAAGAGAGGAATGAATGTTAGGATGACTGTTAAGACAGTTGAAGTCATTGGAGTCTGTTCTGGTGCTTCAGTAGGAAAGTCTGTGAGCTGTAAAGGGTGTTATCAGTGTGTCAGGACATTCCTGAAATGTTTTCAAATTCCTTATACAGGGTCAGGGGAAGGTAAGGCCTATCTCGTGTTAGAGAGGAAGCTTCAGTGGAAATCGGTTGTTTTGAGAACCATGTAAATGGATATCCTTGGTCCAGGCTGCTTGGTGGAAAGTTGACTCGCAAACTTCTTGTCCAATGAGGAATGTAGAAAAATTATCACTCTAAACCAACTTTGTAGTACCCAACCAATAATACTGGCCAATAAAACCTATTATGGTTAGAAATTCAACAGACTTAAATAGTTGTAGTTAAAGCAGACATATTTTTTCCCGTTCCTTGTGCTTTTTTGAAAGAAAATAGTAAAGGTTATAAAATAAGTAACACCATAATTCTGTATTTGTATGAACTTCTTGACAGTTGTGGTTTAATGTTTTTTACTAGGCATGTTTGTCTTTAAACAGCAACATTTACTGCATAAAACCTGTAATTTGTTTTGAAAGTAGATTTGTGTGTTGGCCCCTCTACGATACCACACATTTTTACTAGCCTAGTAATAGCTGACTGTTATGTTGGCATCAAACTGATATTTTATTGCATGCAGCTCTCTTGATTAACTGCAGACACTCAAGCTTATAACAGACGTGTGTTAAACATTTCCTTTGCTTTGGATGCTAATGAATGTTGACTCCACTGGTAAAGACAAAGTAATAAATTGTGATATGGCAGAAATACATCATATTAAAAAAAATCACATCTGATAAGTCAGCTTACTCTAGTAAGGATATGCTGTGCTCCAGTTCAACTTCATACTGTTAAATTCAAATCAGTCAGTCACAAGCACAGAAGTTTAATGTTTGCAGTATATAATGCCACATTCCTGTTTTCTGAGTGTGAAAGGACAGCTGTGGCTGTGAAAGTCTAGTGGGATTGTTCAAATGGTGGGGCATCATTAGGACTACACATTTCACAGTTTATGGATGGTAGATTCAATTACAAGAAACATACTTGTGAACAGGCAAGGAAAACACACTTTTGTTTACTCTTCAGCTACATTTCCATATAAAATATAAATATAGAAAGTGCGTCTTGAAATGGTAAAATACCACTGAACTTGGAGATGGGAGGTTTGAAAGTAGCCAATCTAAGAACGTTATGTAGAGTGCAGGCAGCAAGCCTGCTGCAGCATGTTGTAGCATGACTGCTTCGTGTCTTGTATTTTACTGTTTTAAAATGAATTTAGTGTTCTAAGTGCATACTTGGGGGCATATTTAGGGTTTACACTATAAAAATAGGCATTTGTTTTTTGCCAAAATACAACAAGCGCGGGGTTACTATATTGAGAAAACTTATCAGATGGTGCTCTGGTGGTTAAGGAGTTGCCCCTGCTATCAGAGGGCAGAGGGTTTGAATCCCAGGACTGCTGATGGCACCACTGAGTTACCCTTGAGCAAGGTACCATCCCCACACACTGCTCCCCGGGTGCTGCATCACTGGCAGCCCACTGAATTTCACATTGTTCACACTGTGTGCTGTGGGCCACTTTACTTTAAACCAGGTAACAACAGGCCTCACCAGTATTTCACATGGTTTGGACAAAAAAATATAGTGACCGTTACTTGCTACATAATACTCCTTGCAGGATCTGTACCCCATATAGATGGTATTAACCTAATTTTTATGGCACTAATTCTTGCTCTCACCATAAGGACAAAGTTTATTAATTTACCAAGACCTTGCTTCGCAGATCTCTGGAAGTATTGCCAGCACTGTCAAGCTTGTCAGCGTTCACTCTGATATTCAAATACATTACAGTCTAGTGAATTTAGTAGTGTAGTAGCCTGTTCTATAAAACAATATTTGTTTATCATATCATTTCTTCTGGTGTCCTGTTTGGGGGGAAAAATACTGACTCTGCCCAGTAGGTGGCACTTTAAAGCCATGCATCACACACTGCAGGGGAAAACCTCATTTCCATTAAGAGGAACATTTTGATCCTCACAGCCATGCTTTCATAACCACATCATTTTAGTGCCAGGTACATCTTACCCAAAGCCATCTCTAATTCCACTCTCCATATGAGGAGGATGGAAAACTGAAATACGGATAAGAGGGCTAATGAAGACAAGGTGTTTCTGCTTTTGTAGTAAGGCTATATAATGATGTTTTGCTGGATGTTTCTTGTGGTGTTCTTTTTCCCGTCCAAAGAAGGATAAAAGATCACATCAAACTACAGGATTTTTTTTCTGACTTAAAATAGCCTGTTATGTGTTCAGCCATTAGTTTGAGTGTAATTTTTTGAGGAAAAAAACAACTTTAATTAAAGTAATGGCTGTTTACTGTCTGTCTTCTTTTTGCACAAACAATTTTCTCATGGCAGCATCACTAACAGCAGGAAAATAGGTGATCAAGAAGAAAAGGCTACTGTTTTTTGGGACCACTGTCATCCTGTGGCTAGATAGCCATGTCTGATGAGGAAACATGGGCTTCTTTTGTCCTTAACTGTTTATCTGTGTTTTGACCACCAGTGCATACTAGTTCATGCATGTAGATTATATGATTAACAATGTATTGTTTATTTATGTTTATCTGCTCCTTAGGCAGAGAAACTTCTGTAATGACTCTCTAGGCAGCGCTGTATTATCTGCCCGGTGAGTCATAAATGAGTATTGTGTGCAGCAACGCCTGGCAAATCCACCTGTGCGCTGTGTGTTTTATTGAAGAAAGCAATTGTTTAACCCCCCCAATATTTGCTAATTCTTCAAGCCTTCAGGAAACATTGATAAAGCCCAAGTGAGCTGTTTCGGTTGAGTCAGAGACTGTTCAGTTTAGCCGATTAGGCGTGATTACCAGAGCAGGTGTTCGAATTTGCTGGGCGACATTTGAGCTACCCTTCAGCAGGCATTGTCCTGGCCTAAACAGTCAACTCCCCCCATCTGGCTGTAATGAAGGAGGGAGATGGAGCGAGTGGGTGAAAGAGCATGAGAGATGGAGAAAAATAGATTTAGTGCAGCCCACAATACGGCACCGACAGGGGAACATAACATGGTGAGGGTCAACCAAACGGGAGGCATTACCACCAATTACGATGGCAGATTGATTCCTCGGTTACGGTCAGGCAAGGAGCTGCTCAGGTGGAAGAGAAATCGAATGAGGACCACAGAGAGGGGGAAAAAAAAACAATTTACACCCTGCTTTTATTGCTGGCCTTGGACATCTGGAGCAAAAACAGCTGGCCCAATCCAGTGGGAACTCTCATTCTCTCGTCATTTTAGCGCTGCCTCTTGACTCATCTCTTCTGCTGCCTGTGGCAGAGCCTATGAATTATCCATCATCAGTTCAGGTGCCTGGAATTCTGAAATAGGTGGAGCTTTCATTATTAGCAAATCGTCTTCATGTTCACAGCCTGTTCACCTCTATTTATTTGCAGTCCAGGAAAGCAACAAACAATCCGAGGAGCAGTATGACGAAAGAGGAAGTCAAAGGCAATAGAGAGAAAATATGCTATTATAGAAAGGAGGCGTGCAGTTGGCCTCGTAGAGGTGAGGGGTCGGCGTGGAAGTTGTTCTGGTCTCATTGGTAGGCAATGCGACAGTGTGGTGCTTATTGAACAGAACCAATTTGGGAGAAGCAATTACAGGAGCTGCCAGCAAAGCCTGTGGTTTATCACAACATGTCCGACTGCCCTAATGGTGCCGTTAACATTTGAGCACTCGACACAATGAAAAGATCTAACTTTCCAAAAAAGTAAAAAAAAACAACCCCAATAAAACAACAAAAAACCCTGCCAGGCACTGCCAGAGAAGCTGAGTGGGACTATCAAGGTCACTGCAATTATGCCAAGTTTTCTCTCTTATTTTTCTCTCTCCTATGTTTTTTTGTGATTATCATAAAATGCCGTTTTCCTATTTAGCTCCTGTCACTCAGGGTTCAAGAAGACTGCAGCTGCAGTTTCCAAGTATGTTGTGATAGTTTGTTCCCCCTGGCGGCTGCATTTATTACCTGGTGTGAAGAAAAGCGTTTTGATACTTAAGCTGTCGTCAAGGCCGCAGGATGTTGTCTCTCTATGACATGTCAAACCTTGCTACACCTCTAAACCTTTTTTGCCACCTTGCAACTTTGATTAAAGCAAAAACTGCATTTTAATGGGAACACATTTTTGCCAGCATGTCTCCACGCTAAAAGGCATGTATTAGATGAAAATGGTCGACTCCAGATGTGATGTTGACATATTTATAGAAAGACACATTTTGACTTTCTGCAGGCTATATCTCTGTGACTAGAAGTACAGTATTCCAAGTTTGTTTGGCAGCACAGTGCCAGTACTTCAGTCAGAATCTGTCATTGTCTCAGATGGGTCCCACTGCTACAATATGTGCATTATACTAATTAAGCCTTAAAAATAGATTTTTGTCTGACTTTAAGATGTAGAGCATGTTTTGTAAACCTGGCAGAGCACACATCCATTAATGGCCAGATGTTTTCAGTGACAGAACTTATTTAGCACAACTTTATATAAAATAATTATTTTTGTTATATGCTTCACACTTTAAGAAAATAAACGAGACATAAGGTAACTTTGATCTAATTTTAATAAGCTGTTAGTGTTGTAGGGCAGTGGTTCCCAATAGGGCTGGGCGATATGGCTGAAAACTGTATCACGATATCAGTGTTTCATATTGGTCGATATCGATAATTATTTATATTTTTTATGACCCATTTAAAATAAGGACTAGGAAAAAAATATATTACATTTAAACATTTTTATTTTAAACTTAAACTTCCTCTGATCATAATCCCCTCAGTTATTAAGAAACTCCAAGCATAATTGGATGTTTTGCATTACTATGTTTAAACAAAAATATAAACTTTAACAATGTGAACTATAGAGTGTCTTGTATTGTTTTTTTCAGCACAAACCAGGCAATATGAACATATTTCTTTTTTACTTTGACCAACTATATAAACATAACAGGGCACAAATTGGCTTTTTAAATTTTTTTTATTACGGATGCACCGATTGCAATTTTCTTGGCTGATTCCGATTACCGATTTTTGAGTAAGGTGATCGGCCGATTTCCCCCCCAGATAACAGAAAATTAGAGCTGCTGCGACATCGACTTTTTTTAATGTAACGTGGTACTTACTTTCCCTGTTTACTAGTTACTTTTATAATAGTAACATGATAGTGGCAGCTCTACAGCAAATATAAACAAATATAAAGCTTTATTTTCATAATTTTTTTTATAAATTTAAATAAATAAAATGTAATAAATAACACCCCCAAATAAAGCTCAATATAATGCAAATACAACTAAAGTTTAACATATGCTTTCAAATAATAAGGTGCAGTG
>JBBPDE010000038.1:14858777-14873637 GCA_037974605.1 Nannopetersius ansorgii | reverse complement strand
AAGTGATATGAGAAACCATGTGAGGCTATTACATCCCCAAGAGAACCAGTATAAAGAGAAAAGAGAAGTGGTCCTAACACTGATCCCTGTGGAACACCGTGGATAGTCTACGTGGAGCAGACCGAGTGCCTTGCCATACTACCTAGTACCTCCGGTCATTGAGGTAGGATGCAAACCATTGCCAGTCTGTGGCTGAGATACCGAGGTCTGTGAAGAGAGTGGTGAGGAGGATCTGGTGGTTGACTGTGTTGAAAGCAGCGGAGAGATCGAGGAGGATCAGAGCAGAAGCAAGTTTGGCTGCCTTAGCCGAGCAAAGTTCTTCTTAGACCGCAAGGAGAGCTGTTTCAGTGGAGTGAGCTGTCTTGAACCCGGTCTGGTGGTGGTCCAGGAGGCTGTTTAGGGAGAGAAAAGAGTTGATTTGATTATACACTGCACGTTCCAGGACATTAGAAAGGAAGGAGAGGAGCTGCCGGTCTGTAGCTGTTGACATCTGAAGGGTCCAGTGATGGTTTCTTCAGAATCAGCAGAAAGCAGCGCGAAGGAATGAAACTGGACGGCGTGGTCTGGTCTCTGTCTGGCAGGCAGCGTGGTGGTAGGAGGAAAGGATGCCCGAATGTTATCGATCTTCTCGTCGATTAACTTTTTGAATCTTCTGATGAGAAATCTAGAGCTACAGGGAGAGAAGGAGGTTTGAGAAGAGATGAAAAGGTGGCAAAGAGCTTGCGAGGGTTAGATGCGGATTCTTCAAATTTAGCTCTGAAGAAGGAAGACTTGGCAGCGGTTAAATCGCCAGATCTGGCCAGTACTGATGATGCTTATGGAAAGCAAAGTTAATGTTTGTTTTCAATCCAGTTTGCTACACTAATATACATATAGGCTATATAACCAATATCTCCCTTGAGTCTCCCTCGAGTCAGATTTAGTTTAAAAATAATTCTGACTAAATTCTTGCTAATTGTTCACATGAAATGATATGAAAATTATTACATATGTTGGCCTTATTGCCACATATATTTTGAGGCCTGCACTTGTTGCAGTTTCTGGAATGTTCTGTCTGCTCTCTAGAAATTCCAGCTTTGGCTGCTGTTCGTGTGCTCGGCTGTCTTTCTGCAGCAGGACATGCTGGTTCAGTGGCTGTGCTGTGGCCCGGCATGGCTGTGAGCCTGTCACTCTCTATAGCGGTCACTGTGCCTACGGTTTGCCCCCTGAGAGCAGCTGCCCATGTTCTGCCCTCCGGAGGCCCAGCCTGGACCCACTGCTTTGCCTTTCACGCCCTGTCAAACTAAGTCTCTCTCACTCTTTATCTCCTCCACTCTCTCTTTCTCTCTCTTTTTCTCTCTCTCTCACTCTCTCTCTTTATCTCCTCTACTCTCTTTCATTCTCTCTCTCTCTCTCTCTCTCTCTCTCTCTCTCTCTCCTCCACTCTCTTTCGTTTGCTCTCTCTCTCTGAGTGCATGCTGGGGGTGAGTGGGCGGAGTGTGGTGAGCGTGTGCAGGTCGTGGCTGTTGCACTTGTGCACTACTCTCTTTTTTTCTCTTTGTATATACATTTTTCTTTGCTTTTCTTTGGTTTACAAAAGTTTCTTATTGTTTATATTTGGAGTTTGAAAATTTGGAGTTGAATAATGCGCTTGAAATAAGCCGCGCCACCGCCACTCAGGTGTGCTGGTGTGTGCTATGGCGGCGAGTGGAGGGATGTTTGATACGCTTTTGAGACGCCACGGGGTTAAAGTGGTATGTAGAAGAGTGTAGCCTTGAAATCGGCAAGATTGTTTGCTATCAGAACCTTGTGTCGGCTTCACGGATGAATAATGCAGTTGTTCTGTTCCTTAAAACTGTTGATAAAGTGAATGAGTTAATTGATAACGTTGTGGTTGTTGGTGGTTCATATATGCCTGTGCTTCCCTTGTCCTCTCCCGCAAAAAGAGTCACCCTGTCCACCGTTCATTAAAGACGAGCAGCTTCTTTCTGTCCTAACCCGATATGGAAAACTAGTGTCTCCGGTCAAGAAAATTCCAATTGCAAGTAAGTCACCTCTATTAAAACACCTGGTGTCCTTTCGTTGCTTTGTGTACATGGTTATCTTTCAGTCTGCACGTGGAAGGTTTTAATTACACGGTGTTTGCGACCACCGACCTGATAATGCTTCGTGTGTGGGAAAATAGGACACCTTGCTCGCGCATGTCAGACTGAAAAAGATAAATCAGTTTCAGAAACTTTCCCGAATGCTTCCGCGAGTACAAACGACCCTCCTGTTAACGAAAATGATCGCAGCGACGCAGGTGTTTTAGGTTCTGGTTCTGGTGATTCGGTGACTCTAAGAGCGGACAATAAATCTGATTCATCTCATAACCAAGATGATAGCCCGGATCTAACTCAGTCCAGCCTCCCCGCGGCCCAGCCAGCCCCAGTGAGTGCTGAGGCTTCCAGCTTGCGGGACACGTCTGAAACTGCTGAGGGAGGCTACGGTACAGAGAATAATGTTGGCATGGACGCGGTTTTAGTGTTTAAAACTCCGTGGAAAAGGCGGGCGAGCTGCGCTACTGATACATCCCTCGCTAAAAAAAACAGGTCGGGATATTAACCCTTCCCAGTATAGCAGTGAGGACGAGCTGTCGGACTCCAGTTTAATGTCCACCTCCCAAAATGAGCGCTCCAGCAGGAGCTACGAGCCAGAGGACATTAAACGGTTTTTAAAAGCCACCAAAAACGAGAAGGGAGTAAAGGCTGAAGAGTATTTCCTGGATTTAAAACAATTTACAGACCAAGCAAAATATTTCATCGGCGAGGGTCTTTTCGAAAAACCAGAAGTGTAGCAGTTGAAAAAGATGGTGACTTCAGTTAAGAAAAAGTTACGCCAAAATGATGGAGATGACACTGTAAGCTTTTATTACTCCTCTGTTTTTTTAACTGGGTGTGCTGTCTCCGTGAATTTCACGTGGCCTCCTTAAATTTAAATGGAGCGAGGAACCAGGTAAAAAGCTAAAATGTTCGAAGTGGCTAAACAAAAACGTTTCAGTGTCCTCTTTTTGCAGGAGACACACAGCGATGAGGGGGACGCTGTAGACTGGGCTGTAGCATGGGATGGACGTGCCTTTTTAAGTCATTACACCTCGATTTTTTCTAAAGACTTCAGTCCAGTGACCTGCGACGTCACTGAGGTGATAAAGGGTCGGATTTTGAAGGTTCGAGCCGTGTTCGACGCTCACATGCTTGTTTTTGTCTGTGTCTATGCACCTATGCACCTGTCTTTACAATCCCGAAAGACAGGCTGGATTTTTCAAGTACTTTACTCACAGCACTACTAAGCTGCAGTAGTGACGAGTTTCTGATTGTAGGAGGGGTGTCATGGCTAGGTCAGTGGCCGGTCAGGGCCACTGCTTTTGAGTTTACGTTTTTGTCCTGATTCTGCCCTGTTCCGTTTGGTTCTGTTCTCTGGACTTTTATTTTGATATGTTCTAGGTTTGTGCTTGTGTCACGTGTCTCCTTGGTTTCAGCTGTGTCCTGTTTTCCCTCATTTACTCCTGTATATATTCTGTGTATTTTCAGTTCTACTTATGTCTCCATCGCCTCCTTTTCCCTGCCTGTGTCCTGATTGTTTAAACCTGCTTTAGTACCTGGAAGGCCCGCGAGCCTATTTGTTTTGTTTTTCTTTTGTTTAATAAAAACACCTGCATGGAGTCCAGCCTGTCTGCCTGCTCCTTACCCAGAGGTAGCTCACGTGGGCCCATTCCATCCAGCCCACATGACAAGGGGATTTTAATTGTACTGAACTTGACACTGATAGGAATCATATTGAGCCACACATGGCGTCGCGGGTGCAGATCCCGCAGTGCATCAGGATGGCGGATTTGTGTGATGTGTGGAGGAATTTCCATGTAGCTCAAAGACAGTATACTTGGGCCCATGCTGTGTTGTGTTTTAGGTTCTGTACAGCCAAAAAGTGCTTACTGGCACTTCAACACTAATTTGATGCATGATAAGTGTTTTAGAGATGTTTTTTAAAATTTCTGGTACAATTTTAAAGCATGCATGGCCTGTTTTACATCCTTGCAGCAGTGGTGGGACATGAGGAAAGTACAAATCCAACTTTTATGTAAACCGTATACTCAAAACATCACTAGGGACACAACTCTATCGATAAAAGCTTTGGAAGAAGAACTTCTCCAATATCAGAACTTGGTTTACTCTGGAGATCAGGCTCATGTTGAGGTTCTGGCTGCGAAAAAGAATGCACTGCCTGATTTCTTGGAAACTAAAGATCTGCCCCAGGTTCCTGCTGAGTTCCTGGCTGAGCTTGGTGCCAGCCTTACATTGGGGGAGCAAAAGAGCGCTCTCCAGGAAATGGAGTGTGGCAAAGCCCCCGGTCTGGATGGATTTCCAGTTAAGTTCTTCAAGTCCTTTACATTTACATTTACGGCATTTATCAGACGCTTTTATCCAAAGCGACTTCCATTCCCTACCTACAGGGGACAGTCTCTCCCTGGAGCAACTTAGGGACCCAGTGGTGGTGCTGAAAGTAGGATTCGAACCCATGACCTCTTGCGCCAGAGGCAAGTATCCTACCACTAGGCCACCACCACCCTTCTGGCCTGAAGTGGGAGAGGACTTGTTAGAGATAGCCTGATGAGAGGGCATCTACCGAGGAGCTGTCGTAGGGCGTTTCTCACTCTTATTCCAAAGAAAGGTGATCTTGCCGACATAAAAAACTGGAGGCCCATTTCACTTCTGTGCAGTGACTACAAGCTGTTATCCAAATCTATGGCAAACCATTTAAAGACAGTTTTAGAGCACATCATTCACTCAGATCAGTCATACTGTGTTCCAAATAGGCTTATAAATGACAACATCTCTGTCGTGAGAGATGTTTTAGACATTGCAAAGCTTCTGGATCTCAACATGGGCCTGATTTCCTTGGACCAAGAAAAAGCTTTTGACCAGGTGGAGCATCGGTATTTGTGGAGTGTTCTGGCAGCTTTTGGTTTTAACACTGATTTTATTGACAAGCTCAGGGTTCTGTACTGTCATGTGGAGAGTATTTTAAAGGCCAATGGTGGTTTGAGTTCTCCATTTAATGTCACTAGAGGCATTAGACAAGGCTGTCCTCTGTCCAGGATGTTATATACACTTGCAATAGAGCCTCTTTTACACAAGTTGAGACAAGCTTTAAAGGGTGTGGCTTTTCCACACTTCCCAACCTCCACATGCCTGTCGGCGTATGCCGATGGTGTGATGATTCTCATTGGTGACAGTGGTGACGTTATGCAGTCATCTAATGTAATTAAGGACTTTGAAGCTCTCTCTTCAGCAAAAGTAAACTGGTCTAAAAGTGAGGCTCTACTGTTTGGGTCCTGAGCAGAAGGGGTGCCCGACCTTCCAGAAGGGCTGCAATGGGAGAGAGGTGGTTTTAAATATTTAGGTGTGTTTTTAGGTGATGACACAAGAGTACGCAGGAACTGGGAAGGAGTTCTTGAGAAATTCCGGGCCCGGATCGATTGGTGGAAGTGGCTCTGGCCAAAAATGTCGTACAGAGGACATGTTCCTGTTGTTAACAACATAGTAGCAGCTTCCTTTTGGCACAGACTGGCCTGCATTGACCCTCCTCCGAGTCTGTTGTGTGAATTGCGAGCGCTACTGGTGAATAACCTCTGGGACAAACTACACTGGGTTCCAGAGTCGATCCTGTTCCTGCCCAAGGAAGAGGGTGGGCAGGGTCTTATCCATTTACAAAGTCGAGCCACAGCTTTTCGTCTGCGGTTTGTGCAGAGGCTCTTGACCGGACCTTCCGATGCAACCTGGAGATCTGCTAGCTGCGAAATTCTGAGGATTTATGGGGGCTTGGGCTTGGATAAGACCATTTTCCTGATGGAACCGTGTCACACTTATATCTCTGGACTCCCACCTTTTTACCAAAACATTTTAAGAGTATGGACTCTTTTTAATGTACAGCAAAATGACGCTTTTGCAGGAGCCACTGGGAAGCAAGATGCGCCGTAGCGCGGCGTGTTACGGATCTCCTGCTTTTAGGCAGACTTTTTCTGATACAGGCCTTGTGACTGTAAAAGACATTCTTGAGCTTGTTGGACCAAACTTTGGAGATGCAAGATGGGTGGCAGATCACCTTCACATCAGGTCAACTCGCACTGTTACCTGCCTTCTTGATGGGTGGCGCTCCACATTTTCTCTGGAGGAGCTGAGACTGTTGGAACAGTACTGTGCAGATGTGATTGACCCTGACACCACAGACTCTTTCCCCAGCTTAATCATCTCACCTGATCTGGGAGAAGGGACAGGCCCTTTGCTGGATCCTGGTAAATCAAAAGATTTGCTCTTCCAGTTTGTTCATGGTAAGTGTTTGTATCATGCCCGTGTTCAAATTTTTAATAAGGGAGCATTGAGTGGTAGTTCTGGGTTTGAGTCATGATGTGAAACCGGAATGGAAGGTCTTTTATAAACCACCATTGGCAAAACGAGTGGGCGACTGGCAATGGAGACTTTTACATGGTGCGATAGCAGTCAATGCTTTTGTTTCGATTTTAAACCCAGAGGTCAATCATTGCTGTCCTTTCTGTGGTCAAAGATAAACAGTCTTCCACACTTTTTTGCACTGTGTAAGAATCAAACCCTTATTTGTGCTGCTGCAGTCCCTGTGCGAGCGTTTTAACAGAGCCTTTTCTGAGAAGGATTTTATTTTTGGTTTTAAGTACATTCGACACCAGCAAAATGTCTGCAAACTATTAAACTTTATAATGGGCCAAGCCAAAATGGCCATTTATGTTCGCAGACGAAACAAGGTTGCTCACCAACAAGGCTACGATGTTGTGCAGGTGTTTACTGTTCTGGTCAAATCCAGGGTGCACATCGACTTTCGTTTTTATGAATTAATATGTGGTGCTGTAATCAAACTCTGTGCTCTGTTGTTGCCAATGCATTGGTTTTTTACATTTTATATTTTTTAGTAAAACATTGTTTTTATGTATTTATTATTTATTATATTTATTTATGTATTATTTATTTATTTATTACTGTAGAATGTATATTTATGTATATACGTCCGTGTGTATATATTTTTTTCTTCAGTGTCATGAATGTGGTCTGAGCTGTCTATAGTTTAAATAAAGGGTGTTTTAAAAATCTAAATCTCTCTCTGTCTCTCTCTTTCTTTATCTCCTCCACTCTCTCTCTCTCTCTCTCTCTCTCTCTCTCTCTCTCTCACTCTCACTCTCACTCTCACTCTCACTCTCACTCTCACTCTCACTCTCACTCTCACTCTCACTCACACTCACACTCTCTCACACACACACACACATACATACTCTCTCACTATCTCCTCCATTCTCTATTTCTTTCTCTCTCTCTTTCTCTTTCTCTCTCTTTCACTCTTTATCTCCTCCACTCTCTATTTCTTTCTCTCACTCTCTCTCTCACTCTTTTTCTCCTCCACTCTATTTTTCTCTCTCTGTCTCTCTACTCTCCATTTCTTTCTCCCCAAAGAGAACGTTAAAAACAGGGGAAAAATAAAACCAGAAAGAAAGGGAGAGAAGAAACAAAAAACAAAACTGCCTTTGACAGGCTTTGAAGAATTCCCTTGCACTGCAGTATGACAGTCACATTTTAATGTGCTTAGCTGAGACAGTGCCATCAGCATAGATAAGAAATTACTTAAAGGTTTAGCGGCACAAGTTTTCCCTCAATAGATTTTGAAGCCACACAGGCTGACTTTTAATTGTGGACCGCATTATGTGTAGCAGATACAGTTGACTTACTTTAACATCAATATTTAAGCTGTTTGCTAATGGCCTGTGGGAACTGGCTTTTTATGTATTTATGGATGTCTTAGTTAATATAGCAGTTCCTCTTAAATAATGGCATTTTGATCTAACTTTTGTTTTGAGGCAGAGAAAGACCTGCATCTGATTTCACAGATGAACTTGATCTTGCTCTCTGTCTTGCTCTATCTCTGTCATCTCTTGCTGTGCTTCTCTTGTACTTGATGGGAGCTGCATCTAGGTTATTGACTGGCAAAAAGAAGAGGGAACATTATACTGGTGTTAGCAACCCTTCACTTGGTCCCAGTTGATTTTAGGATTAAGTTTAAGATTTAAATCTTTGGTTTCAAAGCTCTGTGTGCTTGTGTGTGTCAGCTAGCGTGCAGGACCGACATAGATGTAAGACAACAAAGGTGAGGTGGTTGGTGCTTTTTATTTACACACTTAAAATCAGTGGAAAAGATGGTTATGGGAGTGGATGGCAATCAGTGGTTGGTGCACAGATGAGGAGGTGAAGACAATTGCGGGAGCAGTCCTTGGGGCTGGAATCTGCCGAAATAAGAGGAATCAAAGAGTTAATTTTGTTCATGACCACCTTGTTCTGGCCCTAATATTGGGTGCCAACTCCTCATTTACCCCTTTTCCCCTACACTGGTGCTGGTGCCAGGTGCTGGTTCTGCCTCTTGGCCTGCAAACATGGCCAAACTTATTTCAAAATAGACAACGATTACGTGCAAGACTCTGCCCACCGCTCGTAACTTCACAGGTTGTTTTAGGGCACCAATTTTTTTCTGTGGAAAGGTGCGGCACTGGTTCCAAAATTGGGAACCGGCACAGGAACCAGTGCAATAGAAAAGGGGTAATTGAGGGTAGCTGGCAAAATGCTGCCACATCTGAATCAGAATCAGAGAACTTTATTTATCCCGGAGGAAATTGTTCACAGCACGACTGCACACTCAGACAAGACAGAACAATACAAAATAAAAATACCTGAATATCTAATAGAATATACTCAGACTAGAAATATATTAAGAAAAGAAACGTAGTACAACTTACCCACAATAAAAAGTATACCAAGAGGAGAATTTAGTTTAAGTTAAAATTAAATCACTCTCTACAATAAATAGAATAGACAGTTGTGTCTAAGTTTATTGCACATCAAGATATATATTGCATAGTATAATGATAAGTATATTGCACATTCTGGAAAAAAAAAAGCTTATCCCCACCACATGTCCTCTGACTAACCACAACATGGTGAAGTGATGTGGAGATTTCATTTTCCTCCTGCCGTTTTTTGGAGCACTCAGTTAAGAGAGCTGTTAGAGGTGATTAGAATGTGTGTCTGTGGGTTTCCCTTGACACTTTTGTTGGAGGTGGCAAAGTGTTAAATCATCTCAATTGTGTTTGTTTATAAAAACAGCTTATAGTTATGGTCATCAGAGACGGGGCAAGACATACATGAACATGAATGCATTTACAGAATTACTAAAAAGAACCAAAGCTTTTGTTTGTAGAGTTGAGTTAAGGATTTGTTTGTTTAAGACATAATAATGAGGCATTTTATCCTCAGGGCTGATTTCACGTTTCTTTTATATCCCCTAATTATGAGGCAGCGTATGCTCAGTTTTGGTTAGTTATAATTAAATAAAATGTTTGCATCCTCGTTCTCAGGTTGGATTTAAAAGGCAGTGTTTAAAACCAAATATATTGTGATGACTTTAAAAACTTTAAATATTACCTATATTGTTTCTAATTCATGTTTGAATTCCCACAAAAGTTAACTTATTGTTTTACCCTTTGTAGTTTGTAGTAGGAACAAATTGTTAATGCCCTGTCGCTGACAGAATTTCAGTTATACTGTAATATAAACTTTTGGCAAGCTACGTTCATTTATAGATTCTTTATTTTTCTCCTTCTCTTTTCTTCACCAGTGTAATTTCCAGTCTTTTTTTTGGGGGTCTTGCCCTTAACCCTATTCTGCTTCTTACTGTAAAACTTGCCCACTATCAGGCGTGTTTTATTGCGCCTAGTCTTGCTCTCTCCAGCTGGGCCAAGACATTGCAGGAGGCATAATTGTATTAAACAGACGTGATAAATGGCGCTGACAAACAGGTGGAAATTGGTTTTTGATATTATATTAAACCTGACCTTCAGGTTTAAGGCTTCAGATTTGTTATTTTGTCAGAACACAATAGTGCATGTTCAATAAGTGCTGCACTGAGAGCCTAAGCCCTGGCTTTGTGACATCAGTGGAATATGAAGCCAGTCTCCAGTCGGACACTTCTTCTGCAGTGTTCTGCACTGGCTTTCCAATTCATCATCTTTTGACAGGGGCTTTATTCTAACTTGTTTTGAAATTTGCAAGTGTGTTTCTGCAGCTCAAGGTGTCTTCTTCTTTTTTCCCCTCTGCTGACAGTTCGAAGTCTATCAACTGCTGGAAGTGTTGTTTATTGTTTGTTTGATTTGAATGGTTTTACATTATTGGCCTATTCCTTGGTAGTGATCTCACACTGACTTATAGCTGAAGGTAAAACCTATGAAATTGTTACGTATTGGAATTGTAAGCATGACAGTGCTGTCATTGAAGCAAGACCGCATCAAAATCTTAAGCAGTGTAATACTTAACCATATTCTGTTTGATTTATGTTATACAGCGTTGCTTAGAAAGTTGAGCTTCAGGAGAGTTTCAAGTAGCACAGATGCTTTTATTAACATAACAGGAGCATGTAGTTATATTGTAATTGATAGGACAATACAGTGAGTTTCTAAAAGAATACTGTAAATAATGGAGTTGCAGAATGCTACCTGATGTTGTCAGATATAGCTGAACATTCAGTAAAGCCTGGCGTATTTTTCTGTAGACCGTTAGTGCTACAGAACATGAAATGCTAGTGCCAGCAGGTACCACAGCTGCCGGAGCTCTTGGTGGACAAAGTGGTCTTTGATATGCAGACTTTGTTAACAACTGTCCACTTGTGGTGGGGATAGAGCAAGCTTCCCCAGAGGCAGGAATCTTCCAGATCAGGAATTCACAGACCAGATTTTGGCCTACAACATGAGCGCATGAGATCAGATCGTTAGATGTCCTAATCAGTGGTGCCCACACACACACAGTAACTGGTCTGTATCTGATTAGTGGGTGTCTCCTGCCAGTTTCAGTTGAAGATGCTGCCAAGCCATCAGAATCAGGCCTGTAATTACATTGATGGACTTGATGATAGAGCTCATTGAGACCGAAAAGGGCACTCAAAAAGAGAGCAGAGGAGAACAGCGTGGAGGGTGGAAAAGAGAAAGAGAAGAAGAGGAGAACAGAGCGGGGGGCCAGGGCTGCTGTATGCCACAAGGTCAGAATGACTAAGAGAGTTTAAAAATCAAGAAAGAAAGGAAACTAAAGGGTAGGGGTAGATATATAGAGCCAGGGCCTTGGAGAGCTGAGTGAAAATGAGCTGAAGAGCTGGTGTGGTATCAAGCAGAGTTTTCCCTGTGGGTCTGCACAGTGCTGTTCATATACAGGAGCCACATGAATTCTCATAGATTCCACTTGTAGTTTAGATCGGTTAATTGCAATCAGTGTGTAACAGCTTAAGAATTACATCAGAGTTAGAGTGAGAGAAAAAATAGATGCCAAAAGAAAGTAGACATTACATCCTCGTTTAATATTTGTGTAACTTGAGGATGTAGAGTACAGTAATACAATTTTTCTCAAATATATTTGGCAGCTACTACGAATGTCAATATTTGATGAACTCATGATCATTCAAGAATTGAAATCTTTGAAAAAAGAAGAGACATTTGATTAACAAAAACATTAACCAGCTTTATGAATCCACACATTTCTGATGGGACATGCATGATGGTTTGTCAGTGCTGCTATATGTGCTATATGGCCAACTCTGCACTGTAGACTCTTAAGATGGTTAGTGAGACTAAAAAAAGCCGTTACTAACTACCTTGTCAGATTTAACTCAAGCTGTAGTCCAGGTTTCTTTCACTAGTCAGATAGAGTATATTGTATAAAAACACAATACTATAGAATGTGCTGCAATAAACTACTTTTATTAAGTGTAATGTTCAGTATTTGCTGGTCCTCTTTTTAATATTCTCGAACCCTGACTGGCTTTAACCGGTGGCCCGATGACGAAGTGCCTGGGTCTGCTGCAGCAAATAAACGTAAACAGCTGAAGTCTTCTCCAGATCACGTTACGGATCTCCTGCAAGCTGCTTCTCCTCAACCACACCGTCAGCAGCTCCTCCATGTTTTCATGGATAGATGTTCGCTGTTTAGAAAATATTCTGATTTGCCGAGTCAACTCCACACACACCTTGGTTCTGATTTTCTCATTTATTTCTTTAATTCAATGCGCATCATTTGCATCTTCTCAGTACTGTCCTTTACACTCACTTTCTCTGGGCACATTTTAGCTCTAACTCAAAACAAAAAAGAAAGACGCACGTATCTTGAAAAACTCGTAAGTTGGGGCACTCATAAGTCAAGATACTGCTGTACTAATAATTTACAGAAGATACAAAAATCTGTTAGTATCTGTTAGTTGCATCTAAAGCTGGGCAGTATGACAGTCTATAATTATTAGGCTAACTTACAGCATGCTTTTGAACTTATCAGTACCTGAACATTCAGTATACATAGAAAAAAATAGATCTTGTTAATTACATGTTTATCAGTGTGTGAAACATTGAAACACACACACACACACACACACACACACACACACACACACACACACACACACACACACACACACACACACACATGGTGTTATTTGCAATGATGGTATCCAATATCTAAACAGGTCTTGGTTTAATACTGCAGAACGTTTTGCAAAACAGTCACTTGTTTGCCTTTGAGTCAGTGGCAGTTAGCAGAAGAAAGTGCTGGAGAAAGTGTTTGATTTGGTTTTGGTTACTACTCGGCCTCAAGCTGTGGAGTTAATTCTTCCTGGTGATGCCATATTCTGTGCATGGCTGCACCCCTATGTGTGTGCTTTTTGTGAGTGTGTCTGCAAGTTCTCTGGGGTGTCGCAGCAGTTATTATGTGCATGTAACTGTGTGTGTGTGTGTGTGTGTGTGACATATTTTGTAGTGGGTGTGTACATGGGTGCTGTCAATGTTTGTGTGTGTAATGACTGTGACTTCTAGTTCTAGTTGTGGAAATTGAGTGTGTTTGTGTTTTTCCTATTTGAATCCGGTCCCGTATGGTTTCTGAGGTGCCCCCCAGGGTCTCATCCTACTTTGAAACATCTCTCCCATCTCACTGCCTCTCACCACAGGTGCTCCCTCCTTTTCTTCGTAGCCTCAGGGTGGTTAGGGTTGCGTGTAGGGGTGTGTTCATACAGTACGTGGTAGTCCTTCTTTTTTTAATATTCCACCTTGTCAGTGATGATAAAGCAAAGGGTGGTTGACAAGAAAAACCTTCAGAAAATTATGGAATAATCTTAAATTCACGAGCCATAGAGATGTGGTGAATAGCCAGCGGTGATCCAGAGTCTTAACATCTCTGTGATTTACTGTAGACTTACTGTATTCTCTTTTTGCTTACTGTCGTATCATATTGTTTTTTCAGTGTCAACATTCAGATACCAGTGGTTCATTTTTTTTTATTATTTGAAGTAGTTATTTTTAATTTGAAAAATAATCTGAAATTCGTGCTTGGTCAGTTGACAGGGCAAGGTCAGAATGCGTTTCGGAATTTCTTCGTTATGTTGGATTAAGCAGCTCCGTCTCTTTTCATGCCTTCACTGCTTTATTGACGTGAGAGCAGACAACACTATTGATCTATCCAAACTCAAATTCCTTCCGTAACTTTGAGCTCATTAAGGGAGCTCCATGTGTGTGTCTTCTTCTCTGGACTCACTCAGCATTTATGTTTGCATTTCCACAGCAACATCGTGATGCAATGACAGCTGCAGTGTTGTATGATTACATCAGCACAGTAGTTTCACCAATTTGATAGATCAGGACAAATTATTCCACCTGCTTCATTTAGATTTGTCTCACAATGCTGCACCGGGTGAAAATGGAAATCTTCCTCTTACTGTTTAGGAAGCTTTCTGGTCACATAGCCACATTTGTCCCATGGAAGTTTTTGTCTTACTCTTCATTCTTTGAATCACAATCCAGACGCACCCAATGATATACTTAATACATGCAGGGGCTCATAAGAGTGAATGTAAAGAGTGAATGCCCTGTGCATTTGCCTCCGAGCTTCGTCTGGGAATAGGCTACCGAGAGTGAATACTAAAAACCACATATGGCATTTGGAAGGTTTAGACCTGCATTTCAGCTTTCCTTTGGCATGGTGAATTCATTCTCCCTCTAACCGTTTACATTGATGCAAATCCCCTCTCCACACGCTTACATATAGACTTTGCTAAATTGGCTTCTTGCAAAAATGCCTTTCCCGAGGAACGCGCCGACTTCCCAGGGAGCACTGGAGGAGGCCTGGTGAGCAGCTCTAGACAGGCCTATCAATCTGAATTTCTAATCCAGCCATTTCAGCCTTGTTTAGGGGCTCATTTGCCTGCAATTCAAATGTCAGCTTATTGAGTTTCTGGCTGCTGCTTTCTTCCTCCACCTTGCTGCTCCCTATACACTATTTAAAGGTAAAGTATTTGGACACCTGGTCAGCAACAAAAGTTTCTGTAAAGAAACTTTACACACAGCCTTAGTGCAATGGCAGTCATTTGGCTTATGAAAATATTTTTTTATTTTTATATGTATGCATTTATCAAATCTTAAATTCCATAACAAAATATGGATTTTGGCTGTGATGGCAGTAAAGGAGAGCAGAGAAAGAGTGTTTCTTTAAAAATCATCTTAAAAAATGCCAATAAATGGGGTAGTGATCAGTTTGAATTTGTTAAAAATGCTTTATACTGTAGAACAAGCCAATCTGTTTTTTTAGTATAGATTTACATAGACTTATAACCGATAAAAATATCTGAAATGGACACTCTCAACCGATAGTACCGATATTACCGAAATACCGATAGTATTTCCCCACAGAAGTGTGTGGATTCATAAAAGCGATTGTGTGTGCTATTCAAATTTATATTCATATTAATATATATA
>JBBPDE010000038.1:14830841-14843342 GCA_037974605.1 Nannopetersius ansorgii | reverse complement strand
AACTGTGATTGGTTGTTTGACATGTCGGTCAAACGGCCTTATGGGCGGGCCTTAGCCAAAAAAAGCTGCTATGAGTTCCAGACCTTCAGCCCTCAGTCTGAAGGTCTGGCTACGCGAGACTAAACTGCAGCGGGCTTCTTCTTCTTTTTGTGGCGGTTGACAAATTTTCTGTGATCAATAAGTAATTCCGCTGAAATTATATTGTTGATTTTACAGTACCCATAGTACTTTTATAGTACCCATAGTACAGTTTGGTAGGGATTCTTCTCAAGACTTTCTTCACACAATGAGTCTGTCTGAAAGTTGCATAAAAGTTGATTTTCTCTAAAACAAATAGAATTTTATTAAATATTTGAAGCAACCCAAAAAACTAGGAGTTCAAATAGCATGTCATATGCCATGCGCCTAAGTATGGAGTTATACTGAGAAAAAACTCTCATCAGTCATTTATGACTAGTTTATTTATGCATTAATACATGGGAATACATGCTACATTGAAATATTGGCATGTCTCATTTATTTGTTCCTCCTCATCTGTTTTTGACTAGCTGTTGGAAAAGGCGACTGGCTTCACTGCTGCATTTAAGGGGGAACATCAGCTCAGTGTGATGTATCAAAAAACAAATGGAGCATTTGTCAGAACCTGAGCTCTGCCACTCATGGCTAACATAGACCCACCCGGTTGAGTACTGGGGAATCATTTTGGTTTTCATGTCGCTCTCTTGTCTCATGCTGTAAGGACAAGATATAATTTGCTGCTTTTTGCACTTCTGGTTAGACCTAAACTGCATTTCGTTGCCTTGTACTTGTACATGTGTAATGACAATAAAGTTGAATCTAAAAAAAAAAAAAATCATCTAATCTAATTGAGTTTGTTGTAGTATTGTATATTGACTCAGAGTGGAGTTTAATCAGTCACACTGTGGGGTTCTAACTTACTATGGTATACAGTAGTCCTCCAGTTTTACATGGGTCAGGAGTCGCGGATTCAGTCACGTGCTGATTTTTTTTTGAGAACCGAGCTCATAGTTTTACGTGGAAATCCCCACAATAACGCAGATACTACAAATATCCTCTGCCGTTTTTGCTTTTTTGTGGCATTTTTCTGGATGTTTTCACAGAAGGCGACTCAGGGCAGGCTGTAGCTGACCTAGAAGCACTTTTTTCCAAGCGCGATTTCTCAGCGGTGTAAATACTCAGACACTTCAAACTCCACAGTTCGGTAGATCTCCAGGAGACCTTTCATTTGTATTTGTAGTAGAATTTTATTAGAGTAGTATTCCCCCGAAAACTGTTCACCTAGCCGCAACCTTTTGTCCTGCAACCTTTCGAGCTGCATATCTCGGCGGGGAATTTAAATTCGAATATGGGTTTACCTTTACATTTTTCTTTAAGAGTAATGCATTAAAGTGAGTTTAAAATGAAATTAAAGTGTTCCCGGAGCAGATTTGGGGTCTGATTTAGGGTTTACACTATAAAAGTAGACATTTTAGGCATTTCTTTTTTTTTTTAAAACCAAAACACAACGTGTTTTTTCACTATATGTGTGTGCTCTTGGGACGTAACCCCCGCGAAAAGCGAGGGATTACTGTACAACTTCTATTCTATAATTCTATTGTCTGTGTGAAGTAGTAGCTCGTAACTGTGGCTTTGCTCTATTAAAAAGCTGCTCTGTTTTCAAAAAGCTGATGATTTTAAATGAAATGTGCTTTACTCCAACCTCAACTGTTTCAGTTTAGAACTTTTTAAGAATTAAAAATGACTATTTTAAATGCATGAAAGTTTAATTTAATTAGGGGAGTACTGTGCACAGTATGAATGATATAAATGGATTTCAAGGAATCTTTTCTTGGGACATATTTTATAATCAGTGTTATATCCCATCATTATCAAAACATTCTCAGTTTATTCTCTCAGGCTCCTCCACATGTTTGCCACTACACCAACAAAATGTGCGCTAACATACCTCAGCTGTAATCAAGGCCGCATTAGTGATCCTCTGGTTCAGTGTTCCTTTAGCTCCCTGTCCATTGCCGCTGCCCGGGCCGATAACAGGCCATAGGAAAGAGCCCACACCTGGCCAGCTCTCTGAACTCGAGAGGGGGTTCCTGGACATGGGTGTTTCAGATGTCTTGGGGGGGCTTTTAATAATTCTACCATCCCTGTTGGAGTTGGCTGATAGAAGTGGGTCTCTAGTGGCTCTTCTGATGTGCTGAAGATGGCCCGCGGTCTGAGAAGTGTCTCTGACGTTCTCTCTTGCTCGTGCTCCCTCTCTCTCTCTCTCTCTCTCTCTCTCTCTCTCTCTCTCTCTCTCTCTCTCTCTCTCTCTCTCTCTCTCTCTCTCACGCTCTCTCGATCTGTCTTGCTCCTTTTCTTTCTCTGTCTGTCTCTCTCTCTTTCTTTCTCTCTCATATGCACCATTGTGTTGATGGTTTTTTTCCCACAGTTGAAAGGCACTGGTTTTATGGACAATACTGATGAGAGTAAGTGGTTTTAAATGGAAAGATGAGCATTACAAAGACTGTTTCTGCTCATTTTCCAGCTATGCTCACTCCCTCAGAGTGCCTTCTGTGACTGTCGGTAAAGGTGTAAAAATTTTGGTCCAAGTTGTAGTTGAATTTATGAATCAAGTATCTCATTTAAGATAATTGCTATATGCATCATTGTCTTTAAAAGAATAAGTGATGCATTATAGGTACAAAAGAGGAAAGCCCTTCCTGCTTCAAACATTTTTAGCATCCTGTTTTTGTAGTTATTCAGCAGAGAAATGTGCTGAAGCACCTACATTTGCAATTTTTCAAAATCTCAGCTATACCTCCTCTGTTCCTCTCTGTTCTCTTTCTTTACCCATCTCTCCCTCTCTTGCTCTCTCTCTCTCTCTCTCTCTCTCTACCCCCCTACCCCTTCTCTCCTTTTCTGCCTTTCTGCCTCTCTCGTCCTGCAAGGGCTTTTTGTAATCAGGTGGGGAGGGTGTTATTTACCCATAGGTCTGTCGCCTCTCAAGACCTCTCTTGCCACTCTGCGGCATTCTGGGACACATTCCACCCACGGAGACTGCCAGCCAGGTGTTCCCACCCATCTGGCAGCGGCTTCTCCAGAATTATGACGGAAAACAGCGTAAATATGCTTACAGACATTTCTGTGCATAAACGCTCTAACATCTCTTTTCCTGCAGTGCCTCCAAGGCTGGAAGGATGTTTGGAGAAACATCTGTTTAAAACATAAACATATAGTTCTTCAAGTGATTAATTACTTGAATAATGAGCCTTATAAAGCGTTTAGATATGACTGAATCCTCATATAATCCTCAGTGAGTGTATGTATGTACACACACACAGTTATGTATGTACATACATACATGCATAATTCATTTCTTGCATCCGTTCTTGCTGAAGAGTGAGCAAGAATGAGTTCAGTTTAACAATACGATTTTTTTTTAAAGCTGATATGAATACCAATGAGAGAAATGCAAATTGGACATTAGCGAAAGCTGCATTATGAGTAATTCCTCTTTTGGTGTCAGTCGCTGTCGTTAGCCTCACCCTCCTGTGTTCAGACAGCCATGTCTGTTCTCTTTGACTCCATGCCTTTCTCTAAAGGCCCCCAACCGCTCTTGTCATGCCAGACCCCCAAGGCTCTTCTGTCCTACGTCTCCATGAATTCTTGCACCTACATTCTTCGTTCTTTCTGTCCTTTTTCTTCATTTTCTTTCATTCTAACATTTACATATCCCTGATCGCATACTCACTGTTGTCATTATTCCAAGGACAGAGCACCAAGCAGCGCCTTGTACAGTCCCAGCTCACGTCCTTGGGCTTCTCAGCCTCTGAAGAGTCACCACTAATTTAAAACTTCAGGGAAATTTTGGCTCCATATTCATATTCCAAACTCAAACGTCTCACCCACAACACCCTCTGTGTCTCTCAGATGATGTTAAAAGGTGACATTCATGTTCCTAATATTAAAATGGTGAAACTGATTTTGCAGTCTGCGCCATGACACAACGCTTCCACTAACAACAAAGCCATTGTAGAAGAAATGGAAAATGCAGTAAAAACTGAATTTCTTTATATATGATGCCCAGTTGGCTTGCCGAAAAAAAGATGAAGCACCTTAACTGCAGTCTCTACACCTGTATGATCCGGAGCCAACTCTGAAACAATAGGAGCATCTAGCTTTTGTATTTAATCTGGCAGACAAATACAGTTAACAAGACCCATTCTGTTCAACTGGCTTTTTCATGCTTTTAGAATTCCATGATTTCAAAGACTTTTCATGCAGTCTGTATCAACAAGTGCCTCCACTTAAAGGGTGGGTTGTGACCAAGTGGTCAGCCATACAGAAGCTTAAAGAGCTCAAAAACTGGACCACCATTCTTTCAGTAAACTTTGGATGAGGTTATTGTTGTAGAGCAAGCATGCTATTGTTCTTATATTCCAGTTTTTTCATTCGTGTTTTGGCCTCCTACTCATCCCAGGGATTTTGAGATTGAGACACCGTTCCAACTCTGACACGTCTGGGCCGGTCTGGAATAGCATGCTTGTTCACAGCTTTTGCTACGCTTCGTCCAAAACCCACCAAACTTCATGTGAAGGCCAACTTCCCTGACACACAAACGCGGTCGGTGATGACCTGCATTCGTCTATTCTTTTTCTTTCGCTCATCCCATTTTTCCCCTATTCACTTCCATTCATTTTTAACCCCATTGAAATGAATGCAGTTTCAGAAGAGACTTTCAGACTCTATACAGTGACCAAACCTCATATGAGACCTGTGGCCACGCCCCCAAAGACAGACCTGTTTAAACTGAACAATATGGCCAAAAGTGTTGGGACAAACACTCACACTAATACTATGCAAATGATATGTTAATGTTAATATTATGCTAATGCCATGTTCTGCATTTAAGCAAGCACACTTTGCATTTTCTCTGGGGAAATGCAGTCTAGTTGCTCCTTGTAAGAGTGTGTAACACATTTCAAGACACTTTCAAAATGTACTTCAGTTGTTTGCTAAATGTTAAGGAAAGTCCTCCAAAAATACTACTCCTAGACTGGTCAAATCTTACTAATCTCCTAATGCATGTATTGCTTTATGTTGTCAGTATGGGCTAGAGCGGATCCTCGGGGAAGAGAAGAGCTTGGCATTGCTGGCCCAGGCAATGGATCCTTGTCAGCCAGCCATGATGACGGACGTCGTCAAATTGCTCTCTGCCATCTGCATTGTGGGAGAGGAGAACACGTATGTCCAGTGTGACTTTTTTGCTTTGTTACCTTCTGAAAAGCACACAGCTTTGATTCAGGTTTTCAGTGCTTTTTAATCTGTGATTATTTAAGTTTTAATTTCATAATCTCATGCATTGTCCTGTTATGACATTGCAATGAGTTGTTCTTAATTGCCACATTAGCATTTTCAGTGTGATACTATGCAGTATTGTTTAAGATATTGTATCTTTTTTGCCTCATTGTGTCTGTTATATCCATGTGCTAGCTCCAAATCAGCTGCTGTGCCCTTATACATTTATTGTTCTTCCTATGATTGCTTTGAAATATTGAATGTTAATCTCATTTTTTAATCTCTGATTTTACTGTTTGTATCACAACTGCATTCTTTGTAGTCATTATACTGTAGTTTTTTATCCAGTGTCTCATCTTCAGCATTGAACAATAAGTTCAAGCGAACAAAAGACTAATTGCTACTACTTTAGCAAAACATTTGTGCATATCACCATTTTAACCTTTGCACACAGCCATGATGAATGGGAAAAAGTAAGTAGATGGACTCTACTCATACTGAGAAAGTGGGGGGAAAAAAGAATTGCAAACCCAGCATAACCCTTCAGCGAAACTGTAAAAATGAATCAAAGCTGTGAGCACAGTGTCAGCGAGGGCAGGAGAAAGAAGAGGCACCGCTGGTTGGAGAATAAGCCAAACGATAGGAAGTCGCAAAAGATGAATATACTGTATTTACTTTTGGCCTTGAGTGCACTGAAGCATTTGATATTTTTCCGTGTTTAGGTTGGAGAAGGTCCTCGAAGCCATCACCAGCGCAGGGGAGAGGATGGAGACAAGCCGTTTCAGCCCCATAGTCCAGGGCCTCTCTGACCGCTCTGTCCAACTTCAGGTAATAGTTTTCCCCGCTCAGACATCACCCTGCTCCTGTCTTCTGCTCAGAGGGATGAAACTGTGCTCTCAGCAAATCCAGTGTTATCAAGAAAAAAGGAAAAGCAACACAAATACATGTTTGTTTAAAACTCACACAAGAGGTGTTTAACAACAAAAGTGAACAGTGTGCATTCTTATAATCTATGGACAATTTGCTGAACTTCTAGAATTTCTAAAAGTATTACCTTGTCTATTGATTGTGTTTTTTTCAACACAACACTCCAAGATGCTGTTCCAGAGTGGGTCGACAGACTCTGGTGTTATCAGTGTTATTCACAGTGCGAAATTCCCTGTAGAGCTACGCAGTCACAACATACAGCACGGATTCAGTGAAGAGTTCCCTTTGTTGAAAGGATTTTATAGGACCCAGAGCATTTCTGAAAACAATGTATATGTTGAGTTCAGTGTTTGACTACTGAATTTGCTTTTCGGATATTCATTACTCTGCATCATAAAAAGGCAGGGTGGTGAATTAAGTGACACAACATTACATTTTTACAGGGTGCCACACTTTTGATTGTGTTTAAAACATAGTCAATACATTATACAGTATATTATGCTGCAACAAAGCACATTTCTTTATGCAAGCATGACTGAAAAAGCAAAGGTAATGTGGATGCAATTAAGCAAAAACAGTATTCTGGGGCACAAATACAACATTCTAAGCTTGTATGAGTTTACTGGTTAGATAACTTTATCCTTAACTGCTTAATTACAAATGAGATGGACTGAAAGGTTTAACTTTTTGGACTTGCGTTTCTTTCAGAAAGATCTTTACATTTTAGGTTTTAAAATATCTTATTTTGTGTCTCATCACATTTTGAGTACCTCTGACAAGTCAAAACTGCATTGCACGTAGTTTCATCTGGATGTGGAACAGTTTAAAAGGCTTGAAAAAGATCTGCTGCAGAAAGTCTGAACTTCAACATATATAGACAATACCCAACTCCCACTAGTAGCTCATATTTCATTCATAAAGTGGCAATTAATAATACAGCTGTTACACTTACGTTTGTTAATCTGCTGCGGAAAGCTGCTCTTTAACTCCTCTCACATGATTCACTCTTTCACTTTTATTTTTTAGGCCTGGCTGGAATGAATCAGATATCTGCTGTTTTAGTTGGTTTTAAATGACAGTGTTCTTGATTTGGAACATTTGTGTTGTTTACTACCATGCTGTGAGGCGTGTCAGCTGAAGCTAATGCTAATGCGCAAAACCACACACTGACAACCTCATGCTCACGCTCATCTGGCTTGCACATAAATGTATTTGTATTAGAACCTGCTGTTGTTTTTAAGCAAAAGTGTTCGAAAAGCAATAATTACACAGATGCTAACGGACTAGCCTGCTTAGCTGGAGTTGACTTTTGAACGGCACGAATTTGACTAGTCAGATGAATTAACAAGATGAAAATGTTAACTGTGCTTTCAGGTTTACTATAAGATTAGAGTTAAGCTTAGAATATTTGTATTACAAGTACAGTAATTCCCCAGTTTTACGCGGTTCAGGACTCGCGGATTCAATCACACGCAGATTTTTTTGAGAACAAAACTGATCCTTTTACTTGGGAATCTCCAAAACAATGCGGAACCTACAAATGTTCTCCACATTTTGTTCATGTCAATTTTTTTTTTTTTTTAATATAATTCTAAATGATTAAAAATATATAATTTACTACAAACATAAATAGCAATCCAAATATCAATTTAGGTAAATTTCATTTCAATCTATTAAAAGCCCTGCTGCCCAAACACCATGCACCTTCTGACAATGCAGCTCACCATCTCGGGCCAGGCCACTGTTCAGAGGGGGCGGACTGGCAATCTGCGCACTCCGAATTAATGCCTACTTTTATAGTGTAAAACCTAATTATTCCCCAAAATATGCTCCCAGAGAGAGAGAGAGTAAGAAAAATCGAGGGAGGTTTAAATACGGGCAATCTGCGCTCTCCAGAAAAGGTTTTTTAACAGCAAATTCGTAGAAACAGCAGATACAATATTTTATTTTGTGGAGATATACAATTCTTCATGTATTTTAGTGCCAGTTATTAATACAATACAACTCAACGCCAGATGAACAGTAAATTATTGAACTGTAGAAATGATTGGTTATTACTCCATTTTACTCTATTTTTTTATTAATAAAAAATTCATTAAATTACTGTATTAACCCTACTTATACAAAAGGAAACGACAGGCATACCAAAGAAAACGCCGTGTTTGAATGACAGTGAAGTCTGTACAACAGTAATATTGGTGTTTACATTCTATCACTGCAGGAGTTCAGTGTAAACCGTACAGTACAGTACAGTACGTGTTTATCTTTGTATTTTCGTTAAGGGTAATGTATTAAACTGATTAAATTTTTTTTTTTTACCACAAGTATGGGGCAAAAATACTGCATGACCTCATCCTCTGTTATTATATAAGAATAGTGTGGTTGAGTGATTGCATGTCATTACATGATTCGGTTCAGACTGTGGTCGCTCCATTCCTGTCAGTGCAGCCATTCTGTGATGTGTTTTATTATCCAAGTGGCTGAATTGTTGAAACTGATTAAATCTCCTGTGTTTTAGTTTAATTGGTAGCAGAGGGAGGTGAGAATAGAGGCAGGCACTTCAATGTGGGCTTTGCCATTTATACCTTGCGCTGTCTGCCATCTTACATGCACGCACGCACGCACGCACACACACACACACAGCAACAAAAATACTGTCATCAAAAACTGTATGGTATTGCCATAATCTTTCTGCTGAAAATATATTCCCTCTGTTCTCTATTATCTCCATATTGACCAAATGAGAAATACTGTACCTTAAGAATATGCAGATTATCAGGCTCGATCCTTTGGTTGTCTTTATGGCATGGCTGTAGCATCTTTGACTATTTACAAAGTGAAAAAGTCTTCCAAGGTCCATTTCAGTGTAAGAGCGTTTACCAACGATAAATAGTTAATACATGGGAGAAGTGCTGTGTTTTGGTAGCATCTCTCCTTGCAGTGAAATTCCCTTCTAGACCAACCAATTGAACACTCTGCTATATTTCATTGATATCACCAGTTAGTTCCGTTTTGCAAATACGCTACTGTGATGCCTTTTAACTTCATGAATTATTTAGAGAACACTGTTCTGTTCTTATCTGGGAATATTTAAAGACCTTACTTTAGTACTCAACCCAGCATGCATCCTCCCTTTCTATCCTTCTCTCTTTGTCTTTTTTTTAAAGCAGTTTCCTCAGGAATCAATACCATTTTCTGATTCTGATTTTCTTTTCATGCCTCTTATCCATTGTCCCTCTCTGTGTAGCACCTTACTACCAAAACAGTTTTTTTTACTGTGTTTTTATCAACTTTTCTGTGTCTATTAATGCTTGACAGTAATGCTTGTTCTATGTTCCCAGCGCCTCTGCATGGTATACTTTTCTGTAAATAATTGCTGTTCTCTAGGGGAACACAATACTGCAATCTTCCCCATCTAACACTGTGTGAGCATTAAAGTCTGAGTATATATTCTGTAAAAAAGAATTCACTGTCCAGCCAGTCTTCTGGTGTGGTACTCTCCCAAACTCCACCCACACACACACACACACGTCCAACTGTGACTGAAGAGGTTACAAAGATCACTGATCAATATTTAATGAGCCAGGCCCACTTGAGGGGATGGATCCGTGTTGTAGTTTGAAGGAGGTGCAGAAATCTGTTCCGTCATCTGAGAGCTTGCTGATGAAACAAAATTCAGCCAAAAAAACTACCTCTGCACAGATCAGATGCTGCTGGAATACCAATATCAGCCCTGCCCCAGTGCAGTGTACTGTGGTGAAAATGTCACAGTAGCTGCTTTTATCTAAGGCGCATTTGTAATATAGGGGAGCTTTTGAGGATCCTTTCAAAGTCTGTACCGTGTTTTTGTATTGTAGGATTACAAATTTAGAAAACTGTTTAAAATATACAGATATTATGTTCACCTTGCGTTTTAGACATCAAACAGATAATTAGATCAAGACCAAGGTGTCAAGCAGTGGAGATCTGAATAAAGATATACTTCTGCTTTAAGATGTCCAGAAACGTCTCCTAGTCTCTATGGAACAAATTCACAACAGTATTACAGAAAATAGATATTAGCAAATCTGACGCACACACACAAACATGCACATATAATCTAATAGTGAATTCAGATTCTCCTCAAGCTGTTTCCATAATTATGAGCCATGAAATGTCTGAACATCTATACCTCTATTCAACGTATGCCTTACATTTTTGTCAGATTATCTTGTCTGTTCTGTTCAGTTCTGGAAGAATATTACAGACATCTAAAAGCCAGCACACATTAGAAGAGATGCTGCACAACGCAAGCAGTAGGAGTATGTCAGAATTAGAAAATTATTGGAATCATCAAACAAGTCCACTGAGAACATAACATTAACCACTGTAACCACCCCTCCTCCTTCTCCCGAGGAGAAGAGCACTTTGCTCTTTGCCCTCAGTGAAGTTTATTTTGAGATTTTTATATGGTATAGATCAGGGGTCACCAATGTGGTGCCCGCAGGCACCAGGGTGCCCCCAAGGACCACACAAGTAGCCCGCAGGCCTGTTCTAAAAATAGCACAACTCACCGGTGAGCAGCATTTTAACATTTAATTTAATCCTGTTGCTGTTCTTCCTTAATCACATTTGCATTTATATTGATTTGAAAATGACAGTATCTTAAAAGTTTATTATTGCATGAAGTTTACATAAGTTTACGTAAACACTGTTCTAGTGTATCTAATTGGGAGCCCGTCGTATGACTCGTGAAGTAGGTCTCTGTTTCAAAAAGGTTGGTGACGGCTGCTATAGATAGATCCATTTTGCTGTAAGGGACCAGTATATGCACCATCAACATTCAAATTACCTGCTAATTACCTGCCTAATTGGTAACTGATTCATTCAGAAGTCAAATTTTAATCAGTTCATTTTTAAAATAATGTAATCCGTTTTATTGAGTAATTGTGACAGTGCTAAATGTTTGCTGAACATGGTCTAGTACTTTGTTTTAACATCTGCCCAAAGATGAGCAGATCTGACATTGCGTAACTGTTACCATGTTTTCTGCTCATAAATAACAGTAGCAATTCATGTCCATCTGTACCTTTCTCTTCTAATTCTGTAATGAATATTCTGTCATTATAGAACCTAATCCTAATCCAGCGGAACCTAATCATTTTAGAGCTTTGAATGCTGGACCTTTAGTAAGATTTTCACTTTCTACAAAGGGAGAATTCCGGGGGAGATTGGTAATTGTAATTGTTTGATGGGAGCTCTGTGGTTAATCTGACACTAGACTGTAATGTACATAGTCTTATTTTTGAAGTAGTCCCACCCTTTATATGGTAGTGTTTACCGTTCTCTTATACAACTGATTCACCTAATGAATCAATTACGAGCTCTTTATCTGTTTAAGACTGTGCAGGACAAATGTGCAGGACACGGGGTACTCTCACACCTATTAAGTGAAATGTCAAAATACAGCTGCAGTAAAAATCAGAACATCTTTACCTGCTGTGCCATTTGACCTTGGAAATTGTCAGTTGTCAATTTTTGCTGTTGTTGTAAAACGCACAATTACACGAGGAGTCAACAGATTTTCACACATTTTCAACATGTTTGAATGAATGGGTAATCTGGACATTAGCACCACACTGCTAAAATACATTTTAAGCTGAATTGCACTGTTTTCCTGAGACCTGAAGCCGCTATAATATGCAGATATCTTCTACAGAACGTGATCACTGTTCTTCTCAGATTCCTTTGAGGATTCCCTCAGGGCTTATGATTTTAAACTCTGAGCCAAACTGCTCTGCCCTCAGTACTTTCATCTGCTCTGGACTTGTTAAAAGTGCCATCTACACACAAACACTCACAGAGAGCAGGTTCATAATGAACATGCTCTTAAGCACTCGTGCACGCACACGCTGAAGCTGAATGTTATCTCTTCTTCCTAGGTGGCCTGCATGCAGCTCATCAACGCTCTTGTTACGTCTCCTGATGAGCTGGACTTCAGGCTGCACATCCGAAATGAGTTCATGCGCTGCGGCCTGCGAGAGATATTGCCGGTAAGCGGCCTGTCAGCCGACTGTGTATTAATATTGAAATGAGTTGTCCACTTGAGTGAAATATTGTAAAATGGCTCCACGAATAATTTATGAGGCCTCAGGAAGAGGTCGTCCAGCTGAATCAATACCTACAGCAGGGAATGGATTTCCTCTCTCTCTGTCTCTCTCTCTCTCTCTGTCTCTCTCTCTCTCTCTCTCTCTCTCTCTCTCTGTGTCTTTCTTTCTCTCTCTCTGTGTGTTTCTCTCT
>JBBPDE010000038.1:14807753-14819546 GCA_037974605.1 Nannopetersius ansorgii | reverse complement strand
TGTGTGTGTGTGTGTGTGTGTGTGTGTGTGTGTGTGTGTGTGTGTGTGTGTGTGTGTGTGTGTGTGTGTGTTGTACAGCACAGGTGTTGTAGTCAGTTGGAGGGGATAACATCTGCCCAGTCTAAATTCCCCTTAGATGTAGCTGTGGCCCTAGGGAGTGCATACTGGGATGCTGTCTGTGTGGGGGTAATATTGTTTTGGGGAATAAGCAAGGGTCTCTGGAGAAGATTCTTGAGCTGCTACACACTCATTGCTACCATCGTGCAGCCATGTACTGCTATTTAGCAAATGCAGAAACAAAATGAAATGAAAAAACATTCCTCCAGGACCATGACTCTACAGAACTACTCAAGTGTGGGCAGGGCAGGACAAGATACATACAGTGAAGCTCACAGGCTTAGAAAAATGGACAGTATATAATTAATACATCCTGGCAGTGAAGATCTGGATGCTGTGAAACCTTCTTCCACACTGATGTTAACCAGTTGTGACTGTTTACAGATTTAGGCATTAAGTGCCCTCCTCCAAGTGGCCAGTGATATTGAGTGAGTGACAGCTTGAAAAGATGTAACTTCATGTGTCTACATTGAAAGAAATGGGATGGAAAACGACAGCCAGCATGTAATGATCGTGTTGCTGCATGGCTCATGTCGTACATGTATAGTAGGTGTGAAAGAGGGCTCTCCTCCTGATAAACCTGCTTCTGTGCTGTGGATCATGCCTTAACCTTTGTGTAGCTCCAATAGCACATTTCTGCTTGTTGCTTCTTTCCATATTCATACTCCTCTGTATGAAACTAAGGGTGGATGATATGGAAGAAACTCATGGTTCTTCTGTTTATGATACACAGTATACATCTTGAAATACAGTTTTTCTGAAGTTTCATACATTGGAACAGATATCAGATTTAAGGGCTGTGACAGATGAGGCAGACAGTTGTACATAGTTTGTGTGATGTGACCCACACTATTGGTCTGATTAAGTGATTGAATTGTTGACAGCAGACAGATAGGAGAGATTCAGTACACAGTAATAGAAGCCAAGAAGAGAAAGGGTGGGAGAAGGCAAATTGTGGAGATGATCCTAGAAAACTAGTAGCAATGTCTTATCAGTAGACACGTTTTAAATTTAAAGATAAAACATTTTCCTTATCACTGGGAGTAGAATGATCAAAAATTATTAATTTATAAAATGTATCTGTATCCATATCTATATTTATAAATATCTAATTATTGACATATGCCAACCATAACTTTAAATTCACTCTTGGATGTACTTGCTCGAGGGCAAGTTTTCATGGAAGACTGGAGGCAAAGTTGAGCTGATGAAGGCAAAGGAAGGTGTTAATTGATCAGCCTTATCAGGAGCAAGTTCTATTTGACAGCTTGGTTTGTCTAAGTCTGAAAATTTGCAATACAGTAACCCCCCCCCCCCCCCACACACACACACACACACTTGTACATGGATCAGCAGTCGCAATTTCAGCCTCACGCGGAACCAAACTGATTATTTTTCTCACAACCCCCCTCACATGTGCAGAAAAGGCAGATATCCTCTGCATTTTTTTTTTTTTTGCTTTTGTGACATCTGGGCCTTGTCTGCCGCGCCCCTTTGTCCTCCTGCTGGGTTGCTAAGTGCCATGCCCTAACAACCAGCACAAGGACGAGGAGACGAGGCCCAGACGTCACAGCTTTTATTGGTGGCAATATATAAATGTTCATATATTTGTGTTAATTTACTAATAGTGTAACATAAATATTAACATGAATTCAGCTATGTTTCCATATAAAAATAACTATAAATGTTTTAGTACTGTGGAGAGAAACCACGAAAGTGCGTCTTGGGGCGTAAAACACCGCTGTACTCAGAGGCGGGAGGTTTGAAAATAGCCAATCCAAGCATGTTTATTTTTCCTTGCTGCTGATTGGCTACTGCCCAGAATTTCCCCCTTGGAGCATCTCGAGTGTTCTTGTGTTTATTGTGTTGTTCTTCTTAACCTTCTGAGACCTGGGCTTTTGTTTGATGTGCATTTTTTATTAAACATTCTGCTGATATTGCGGCCGTCTTGTTCTCTTACTGCTTTGTGTATAGGGCTTATCTGACCACTAGATGGCAGAAAAAATGTCCCTGTATAAGTACATCAGGTCTAAGTTAAGCAAAATAACATATTAAGGAGCAGGGAAGCCAAAAGGTAATGTCCTCATATGAGGACACAGGGTCTCAGGAGGTTAAAGCCCTGTATTTCTATTACTGTAAATTAAATGAATGTATTACTGTATTTAACTGCTTAAATACAGCAGGGGTTACTGTGTAGACATTTTTATTCATTTCAAATACTGTTCTTCATTAAATATAATACAACAGGGCAAATGATTATCTTTGCAATCAAATGGCAATGTTCTTTAAAGGATGTAGTTTCCTGTTGTAGTAAACACTTAATCAAAACTCAACACGCTCAAATCATATTTAGTTCTTTGTTGGTGATGTGGTTTAGCACATGGTGTGGCTTTCTCTGAGCTATACAAATGAACAATATTTCACTGCAGCAGAGCCATTTTAAAAGACACCAGGACTGGAGAGGACTGATCTTGGAACAGAATTCTCTTTATTTACATTGATGGAAATAGCTGATGTTCAGCACTCCTGCTCCTGAGATCGTTTGTGAAAACATAAGCCATTCTCTAGGAAAGATTTTTAAGGAAACGTTTGGTTGATTATTGACCAATATTTGTTAGCAGCTTTAGCCAACAGTTCCAGTGCTAAACTAAAGAGCCAATATTTGCAGACCAAACATGTATAGGGTCATGGGCTACATCTGGACTAAACGTAAAATTATGATAAGTTTTACGATAAATTTTGCTTAACTATTCTTTCAACCACTGATGATACCTATGCTGTACTCAGAAAGGTATACAGTGAGAGAAAAAGTATTCAATTGCAAACAGAGGAACATGACTTTTACACACACACACACACACACCCACCGACAATGTATTTACAACACCAACAATCCTTAAACACCCTCTGAAGTGCTACTTGTATCTCTGAGTGATGTAAGGAGGTTGGAAATTGCTGTAGATGGTTTTGTGTATGTATTTATATTTTAGGCCTCATATATTAAGATATACAGTTAAAAGCTTCTGCTGAGTTTGCATGGCTTTAGCTTAGCCAGTTACAACTGGCCCTTCACCAACACATCCACCCCACTGTAGATAATGGGATGTGAGACACACACACACTTTTCTGCTGCAATCAGGCCTTGTTTTACAACTGGAGTCATTGAAACATTACACACACACACACACACATACTCAGGGCCTTGAGATGGTTCTTAGGATCTTTATTCCACTGTTGCTCCTTATTTCTCTTCATCCTTCTCATGTTTCCTCTTTGGATGGATGTTTGTCCCTCAGGGGCCGTTGCTCCATGGCCTTTTTTTTACCTCACACAGCTGGCAGCCAGCCACCGCCTGCACCCTCTTTACCTCAGGAGCCACAGCTGTTCCTGAGTATGTGCATTAGAGAGAAACAGAGACGCAGGTGTGCATGTGGTGGGATGTAGAGAAGATGCGTCTCTCTACACAGGTGGTGTTCAACCAGTGTTGCTGAGGTTCCACCTCAGCATCTTTGAAATTTCATTGAGATTTTTATTTGTTCTTTGTGTCTTACCATTTGGGCAACCCGTGTTTATCTTATTATTTGTTTCTCGGCATCAAAATACATATTTATTTTGGCCATAGAGGTTTGAGGTTACTTTTCAAAATGTGTGCTCCGGTGAAAAATAATGAAATAATTGAAATTGTCCCTTAATCTTGTAGTGTGTGCAGAGATTCCTCGGTCTGTTAAAGGGCAGAAAGGAGAACATAACCCCTGTGAAAAATGGGGTTACTGTTAATATATTTTTTTATTCATTTCAAATACTGTTCTTCACTAAATATAATTAAACAGGGCAAATTATCTTTGCAATCAAATGGTGGTGCAGGTGGTAATGTTCTTTGACGGATGTAGTTCCCTGTTATCTATTTTCTGAGATGGTTTGTGAAAACGTCAGCCATTATTTGGGAAAGATTGTTTAAGGAAACATTTTGGTTGATTATTTGTTAGCAACATAAGTCAACAGTTCCTGTGCTAAACTAAAGAAGCCATTATTTGCACACCAAACATGTGTAGGGTCATGGTCTACATCTGTCTTTCATGATGCGCTTTGTTTCTCTTGTTTTTTGTTTGCTTTTTCTTAGATTCTCTTGTTTCTTTTTTGCTAAGTCACCAATCAGGTATTCTGAGATGCATTCTTATCTTCATTTGTCTATTTTCATGTGTAACATTCTCCCAATTTTTCTCTTTTCTTCTGTTATTTAATTGGTTTTTAGTCACTGCACCTTGCAAAGAAAGTTTTAGTCATGGAAATCATGACTGTCTGAGCAATCAATGCTTTATTATAACTTTTAGACAATGGTCTATTTGCCAGCCTGCTATAATTTGTTTATCCTGAAATTCTGATTTTTCATAATTGACCAGCTGTGCTTGAATCCCAAGGAGAATTGATCTGCTTTTATTTTTGCACAAAAGGTGAGGAAGAGGAATTTAGAAGAAGCCTACAACATGTCAAATTACAAGAACATTGTTGGAGCTCATACCATTTCAGCACTTTCGAGTCCTCTCATTCTGCCTGAATACTTTTTATCCTTTTCATGGTGAAATGGGCTTTATTCTCAAATTGGATCTTTTGAAGGTTCTGCAATGTGCAGATGTACCACTTTACCTCTCACTCCTCCCTCTCTCTCTCCCTTCCTCCCTTGCTGTCTCTGCCCCTTTTTCTCGATCCTGTTCTCCATGAACTGCTTGCTGACTGATCAGTGCTAATGGTGTTCGGGCAAGATTGATTATAGTGTTATTTCACATTTGAACACAACCTTATGGCAACATGTAAGACGAAATATGGTGGATAAAAAAGCACCTTCATCACTCACACAGACAGAAGATCTAGTTCTTCTTTCATATTGTGGTAGAGTGTGTGTGTTCTTGTGTGTAATGACGGTTGTTTTATATTGATTGATGAAAATACAGGCACTAACCTTTGCCCTTCATATGTGTGTGCGTGTTCATGTGCTCTGCATAAATGGGAATCGTAGGTGAAGAATAATTCTTGTGACTGCTTTCCTCTGTCTGGCCTGTCGCTGCTGGAAAACGATGGCTTCCTCCTCCATAGTGTTGACCACGATTTTTTAACATCTTACTTCTCTCACAGAATTGGACATTGTTTTCTCATTGTTGATTTCTCGCACTACCTAGTGGAATTTTCCAGATGTGCTTAAGCATGTGTTCAGTCAGTATAGTAATTCCCAGCTTTTCGCAGGGGTTATGTTCCAAGAGCACCTGCGTAAAGTGAAATCTTATTGCTAAAAAATAAATACCATTAGCGGTTAGCATTGGTTTATTTGTGTGTGTGTGTGAGAGAGTGAGAGAAACGCCGTTTGCATGCTGCTAATGCTAAGTGTAAATGCTAAGACTCGTAACTCGTAAACAAAAGAAACATTGAAATAACTCTCTCCACTCTCTCTATGTTTAGACAGGGCACAGCTTACTAATACTAAATAAACTGAGCTTTTGAACATTTTCTTCTCCTTTTTATGGTGGTTGACAACTTTTCAGTGTATTACTGCCACCACCACTTGCTAGTGTCTGCAAGCATACGTGTTGCATAGCATCAGGTGCATCCCAGCCCTAAGACTCCATCAGTGCCTTGCTTGATTATTATAACAAACTTTTAAAGGGACAAATGGATTCAAAGACAACAGCAACACTGAGACCGATGAGAGCAAAAGTGGAGCATTGAAACAGGGAAGATATCTCCTCGCTGTCTTTCTCTTTGTCTTTCCCTTCTCTCTCTGGGGTTGTGTGAAGTTGGAATCAATGCAATTTGTAGTGCCGGTGAACTCAACAGGTGCCCCAAATACCTTGCTGGTCCGCGTTCCACATGAAAGCGGCTTTGAAGCCTCTGTCTAATTGCTGCACCTCTTCTGCATGACTTTGGGCAGACTTTGCCTTCCCACCGTCCTTTGTTTCCTTTCATGCCCAGTCGTTCCTCCCACTTTCAACCCCGTCTGCTACCTCTCTCACCTGGAGTCACTTATCTAAACAGTCATTTGAGCACCAACAGTTCTTCCCTGGTTGCACATACACACACACATGCGCACAAACACACACTCTTTCACAAAGCTAATGTCTAGCAGTCTGGTACTGTTGATCCAGACAGTGTATTATAGCAAAGGCTCTATGGTGTATTGAGTCAAGCAGCTTTTCTTCATTCAGCTCAAAAGAACACTCCTCCCTATTGCAGCTTCTCAGTGAAAGCAGGGGGAGGACAGAGAGGAACAGCAGATCAACACCATCTTAACGGCCACTTGCTCAAACATTGTGCTGCACATAGCAGAGTTTTTTGTGGAGTGACATTTAGAAAGAGTCCATAAGACATAAATGCAGTGCATAAATGCACACAGAGAGACATGCTTGAGACATGCCGCTGTGACGTTTAGGTCTTGAGCACCCTAGGCATAGACCAGCAGAGTCCAAATCCAGTCCTGGAGAGCCTGTTTTCAGCACAGTTTGGTGATTTCTCTACTCAAACAGTAGAGTTCAGCTCACCTTTTAATGGGCAGGTATAGTGTGTGTGTTTGAGGGGGAAAAGCAGCCAAACTGTGCTGGATGCCGGTCCTCGAGGACCAGATTTGGGCATCCTTGGCTTAGGGACACCAGGCTAACAAGGAAGAACTGGTTAAAGTAACGCCAATTTATGATTGCGCTCTGTCAGTTCACTACCGTGTCTCATGTCTTGTCAAAGTTTGTACTGAACTGTAAAAGTGCAAAGGTTACATTTGACTGCTCACTGACTCATTGCAGTAGTCTAAGTAAATAATACATAGTTTACATATCCTTTTCTTAAGCAAATGTCCATGTTTAAGCAAAACTTCAGTTTGTTTGCCAAAGAGTTGATGAAAGTAAACAAAACACGTTTCAATTTTGATTAAAAAAAAACTGCTTTGTTGTACCCTCTTGATAGTAGCACTTGCTCTGTTTTTTCCCTTGGTTTCTTTCTTCATGTGCTGATTTTCAGCTTTCAGCTGTCTCCTATGGTAACATTTGCACTAAGCATTTTTCTTATCTCATGGGAATGGTAATTTAAAGTGAATCCACACATAATGTGGATGGCTAAACTAAACCATCTGTATTTTTTAAATTATTGTTATTATTAATTATTTCTTCTAATTTCTTCTAATAATTCATTTTTTTCATTTCAAAAAATATATAGTAAAAGCCACTGACAGCAGTCTTATATTTCTAAAGAAATGTTTAGTGTAGTGTGTGGCTTAAAAAAGGGTCAAAGATCATGAATACTAAATATAAATTAAAACACCCATGTAACAAGTAAAATATTATTCCAACTTTAGTACCTTTCGATATGCAGGAGGCCTTGTACAAAATACAATTATTATTTTTCCTCTTCATTGGTGACTGTGAACTTGTAGCCATTTTTGTCTTTGTTAGGCTGTTTGGGCCTAAATAAGCATTTTCTAATCAGCCGATTTTAGATTTCAGAATGTTTCAGGCAGTTGTTTGTACTGGCTGCCCTGGAAGACAGGGGAGAGATAAAGTCACTTATGAAGCTGATAATGCCACTCTGAAAAGTAGGAAGTGGGACTGCTAAAAAGCTGTAATGGTTTGATAAGTTAATTAATTAAACTGTGTATGATGTTTTAATATAACAGAAATTATTCTTACTTGCAAAGATAATGTCCAGCTTTTGACTCCAGCTCAGTGGATGGCAGCAGTTAAGTGCAGATATTCACACCATTACTCTGATCTTGTGCTGATCGTGAGCATCACTGCTTTTACAATCTTGTTTGCCAAGGTTTAAAGGGGCAAGTTATATGAAAGTGGTACAAATCAGTTTTAACATGCACATATGATAATTAAATGGACTTGCCTTCAGCTCTCTGTGTGCAGGAGGGAAAGAAAATGTGTTTTATGCAACAGTGAATAGGTTTGTGCCTACTGTGTATTTTGCACTACTTGGACAGTACCTGTTAACTAGTAGACTCTTTGGTTTAACTTCCATGAACTGTGTTCACTAGGGTGTGTACTATCATACTATCGCGTTTTACGCGTCTATTTTCTTTCTTTCCTTCTGTTTTTTTGTTTTTGCTTTTTTCCTCTCTATTTTCTTTCTTTTTTCCTTCTGTTTTTTTTTTCTTGGTAGTTGTCTTGACACGAGTGCATTTGTGCTAGTAGTTTATTTCTGTATGTGTGGATAATTTTATAGACATAATTTTACTTTTCTGGCTCAGTCTCTCTTGCTCTCTCTGTGCGATTTTATCCAGACAAGGAAAAAAGAAAAAAAAAACCTTCCCAATTTTATTTTTGGATACTTTGTAAGAACAGCTTGCCCTTAATAGCCGGGGTGCTGAAATATTAAGCATGTTAAAACATTATTTAAAAGTTAATCTCGGGTCTCTGTGCTGGAGCTGTCCAAATGCTGCAGACTTAATATTTCATAGCCCATAGCAAAGAAAATCAGCTGAATTTTTACTGTAGTTTCAACTTTTCTCTTTCTCTTTTCAGTCCTTCCATTGATCTATTTTACTATGGTACTCACCTAAACACATCAATTAATTCTAAGCACATTAATTTAAAGTAGTTGATTTTGAAATGGACAGAGTGAATGGATTTCTTGGTCTGTGCACATTCAGACATATCTGCCATATCCACAATGATGCATCTTGTCAAACCTCTTCAGTTATTTTATCTCTCTTCACAAAAGCCTTTAGTATTCCACCATGCTGGAAAGACTACTCTCTGTATTAGACCATTAGAAGTGAGTGACTTTCGCAGTGTGGATTGAGGAAAAGCGGAGTGCGACAGGAGGAGATGGAGCCTGATAAATTGGAGGGATAATTGTAGTCTGTACAGTAAATCAATGCATCCCCTCACATAGGATTGTACTTGGCCTCAGGAAAAGGCTGTTGATTTCCAATTTCCGAGCCCATTAAAAAAAAAAAAGCGCTCTTTCCACACTGTTAATTATGAAGCTCTGACATGCCAATGACTCCACATATACATGCGTGCATACACAAATGCAGTGTGACATTACATCACAGGCACCTTTTCGTCTTCCTTTTTAATTGACCCCCCAAAAAAACTATTATGTTCTTGGTTCACAGATGTGCAGCGGAGAGTGGATAGGGTGTGTTTCGTGTTTTGTGATGAATACAATGGCTCCAAAAAAGGCTTAAAAAGGAGTCTGAAATGGACCCAAACAAACTGAAAATGCCATTTTTAGTGTGGGAGGCTTAGCAATTTAATGTTTTTGTAAGGGCAAAATGCAGTTTTGTGATTATTGCTATATCCTATATGTATATAGCACTATACCTTTGAATATATAGATCATTTTGTGGTATCGATACATTTTGCGTCCCAGAGAAATAATCTGTCATAAAATCACTATAATACCAGATACATGCATAATTTGATAACATAACATTAGCATGTCCTCTATCATCAATACTACCTTAAAATTAAGTAAATTAATTATTTTCCATGGTTCTCCAATAATTATGGAGGGTTGTGTAACTATGCAAATTCCATGCTAATGCAATTTAAAATATACTGTTACTTAAAAGGTATAATAATAACATTGTAAAATGTTTTGGAAAAGAACTTTTATTCAATACCTCTCTTAAAAATACCTGTATATCTTAAATTATATGTGGTCTACTTTTACAGTTTAGATTTTCTTGGTCATCTGAAAGATAAAATTGAATGTTTAAAAATATATTCATAATCTGAAATAATCTCAGTGAAAAGAGGGACTGATGTATTGATCATACATGTGTAAACTGTTACACAATTCTAATTCTAAATATTTTGTATAGTAACCATTTTGTTTGTAACAGGGTTGACCGATAAATCATATCATGAAGTAGACAACATAACATAAAATAAAATAAATAGCCTGAGATGGCACCATAAAATTTGTCATTTTAGGATGTCTTCTTTCCAGAGATATTTAAAAAAAATTGAGTAAAAAATGAAAATTGGAAATGTACCGATTTCGTGGAATGACCCATATATAAAAAACCTTAGTAATCCCTTGATGTGATGTGCTTAAAGATTGGGCTGCATGTTTTGAATGTATTTATGGCCCAGACTATTGAGTGACTTGTGCATGATGAATAATGCTTTGAAATCAGTTTGCATTTTGAATAAGCTGGCGTTGTCTATTGGTCTTTTGGGGGAAAATAAAGCAGGAAATAAAGCCATGTATTTGGACATGGTATGGCTAATCATTGTAATAAAGTGTTCAGTGATTGGGAAATATTAAAAACATTAAAAATATCATGAGAAAAATTTAGGAAAACTGAAAAATTAGTTTTTGAATATGAAAATTTAAAGATTTTTGACATAGGCAATGTAGCACGTCTCACTGCATTATAGATGGCTACATGCTGCTGGGCCACTCCAACATGCCCGACTGCAACATGCCCCTCCACTACTGATTCTTCATCAAAACTTTACAGTCTTCAACAAAAGCACATCTAGTCAGATTACTAGCTTTGTAAGTGAAACCAGCCTTTGCAGTTGTGCAAAAACAAACCACTCTCTTTCATATCCTGAATTTAACATAATGGAGACATTTGCTGTAAAACAGTTAGGTATTTTTACTTTGGCAGCCATGTGATACTGTGCATTGCTGTTAACGCCACCTCAAACTAACTGACTGGAAACTCGCATACAGTAAATGCACATTTGTAGTTTGAACTAATTATAGCTTTGCTTTATTCCAAGTATATGAATGCCATACCTTTTTAAATGAAATAGCACCTTTGAAAATAATTTAATCTCGAACCAAAATTGATGAGCGGATGTCAGGGTGAATGTGTGGTTTAAAGATATCTGAAGGAAGGATTTGAGAAGGCTTGAGTTTGCTTTCTCCTGCTAATCACAAGGCACTCTGCTTTAGACAGATTCAGCTTTGCCTCTGAGATTACAGCTTGTGGGGAAACCTATGCTTCTTACTGGGAGACTGAAATCTATACTGATGTGAGAGACACTCACACCATGTGACGGAAACCTCTCTTGATTTTCTAAATACCATTTCAGAGTTCGCTTCTCTCTGTAAGAGTGTGCTTGTGTGTTTCCTTGCGTTTGATTTTTTTTTCTTTCCCCTTTGCATTAGTGCTGCTTAGCAGCTCATTCCCCGGAGCCTGTGGACCACCCTTCTACTCCTGTAATTACTAGACAGGCTGAAAAGCAGGGCCAACGGAGCAATGAAAGACAAGCGGAGAGAAGGAGAAGAGAGTGATGAGTAAGGGAGGGCTACTCTTTCTCTAACTATGGCACTTATTGGAACTCCGCTCACGCTTTCTATTTCTCTCCACCATGCTTTTTCTGATACCATCTCTTTGCCCCTACATACAGCAGAAAGGTTGCATTAGCTTATTTCTCCAGAGATTAAATCTTATATCTCTCATAAAGCAATTTTCCCATAAAACACAGATAATACAAGACTGGGGGAAACTCTTGGGCAGAGAAGATAGTTAGCACGTTATGGATGTGTGGCTACAGCCTCGCTTTGCCGACTCCTAGCAGGAGGAAATTGCACTTGGGCCCTTAAAACGTCTGAGTTTGAAGCTCAGAATGTAGATGTCTGGATATGTATGGGTTGGAGTGTGTGTGTGTGTGTGTGTGTGTGTGTGTGTGTGTGTGTGTGTGTGTGTGTGTGTGTGTGTGTGTGTGT
>JBBPDE010000038.1:14777922-14790330 GCA_037974605.1 Nannopetersius ansorgii | reverse complement strand
TCTCTCTCTCTCTCGCCTCAGTTTCTCTCTCTTCCTCTCTCTCCCTCGGTCTCTCTTCTCTTTCTCTCTGGCTCTCTCTGTATCTCTCTCTCTCTCTCTCTCTCTCTCTCTCTGTGGCTATCTCTCACACACTGTCTTTCTCTCTCTCTCATCGGTCTCTCTCTCTTTCTCTCTCTGACTCTCTGTCTCGCTCTCTGTCTCTGTCTCTCTCTCTCTTTCTCCTCAGTCTCTCTCTCTGCCTCTTTCTCGCTCTGTCTCTCTCCTCTGTCTCTCTGACTCTCTCTGTATCTCTCTCTGCCTCTTGCTCTCTCTCTCACTGGCATTTCGGATGAGGTAATTAGCTGTATTTACATAAGATACTGCTTCAGCGTAGCTTCTGTGGTAACAGAAGGAGTTATCTGCTACACAGAAATGCCGAGCCAAGGACAAAAGCGCCTCAACATACGCATGTGCACAGGCATATATTTATAATAGCATTTTTCAGAAGCACTCAGCCCAAAACAGGTTAATCACAGCCTGGGTGAGCTTGTTGCTGTACTGTCTTCATTTCAGTCATGTGTAGTCACAGATTTCCCTGTGGCACAGACGCTTACATAAAACTCACATTCAAATGGCCAAGCTGCTGCCTCCATTCCTGCACTAGCCAAGCCTCACCAATATCGCGCCACCGCCCAGCTGCCTGCCTCCCTCTCTGTCTGTCTGTCCTTGTCTCTCTCTCTGTCTCTCTCAACATAGAGCATTTAGCATAGGTAAGGATTCTTTAGACGCAGCTCTAAGAGACGATGAAAATTAACACTCAGCATTTCCCTCATCCATCACACAAGCTTCATCCGGATAGACACTAGACACTCTCAGTTTTGGAGCAAGACACCCTCTTAGTGCTCATCCATTTACTTATGAAAACACTTTTACACAAAACAGGCACACGCTTAACCACACTGGGCACATTCACGCATTCAGGCACACAAAATATGTCTTATTCTGCGAATATTATGTCAGCAGTGACATTAAGAAAAGCCATTAGCTGTTCTGTAAGCAGGAGCTGAAAGGCTGCTTGGATTTCTGTCATTAGTAGAGACTGCCAGCTAGAGAGCAAGTGTGTTAAGAGAATGAGGCCTCCATTCAGCTCTATTCATGAAGCTTTTTCTCATCTGCACTGCTAGGGCTGTGTCTTTTCCTTGCTTTATATTAAGCTAATACTTTGAGCTGTACTGATCTCTTATAATGTGACTAATGGCCTTCCATGCCTAAAGCACACTTGGAATGAATCTGTGTTTAGTTACAGCTACTTCTGCTATTAAATGCTGCTGTATTAGATGCCTTACATTAGCACGCTTCATAACTGTGTCCTACATTGGTGGTGATGTTGGAGCCACATGTCGGCTATGTAGTATTAATTATTAAAAATTGTTTTCTCTATGTGTAGCTGGTTTCAGAAAACCAGAAAACCTGTTGTATATTTTGTGTTTAAATAGTTTACACATATGGCAGGTGCAATTAAGTACAGGGCAGAGAACAGTAATGGGAGACTTCTTGAACCTTGAAGGTGAGTCTCCATTGTTCCCTGTAACAAAAGAGTGATCTGAGTTGAAAAGGGTGTCAAGGGCAAAATAAGTAAAAGATGTATCTACACATAATGTACGTATGAAATTAGTGATTCTAAAAGTTCACCAACTCTGTGCTGTCATGCACTTTGTGAGGGGTTTTTTTGGTCATTAGAATTCATCAAGAATTTTCAGACCTTAATGAAGCCTTAGAATGGAATCAGTTTACAATGTCTGTGTCAAGTGCTCGTGCAAATATCATGTAACATTAGCATACTGATTGAAAGTGTATAGTAACTAGTGTAGTGTATAGACTTGTCTAGCACTAGAGTTGTTATGACAGAGTAGGGTTTCACATCTTCCATTGTTTCTGGCCTTCTTCTCGCATTTTATTCACTAAGAACATAATGTGCTGCCTCGTTTAAAATACATTTGCAGAGGTGCCTTTATTTGTTAAAAATTATGTTTCAATCCACACTTGGTGTTTCTGCATAAAGGACTTGATAATTGACATGTTTTTTTTCCCAACCACTTATCCCCTTATGTACCCAAATGATGGAAAGACAAAGAAAATGACACAGAAGGTGATGAGGGCTTTGTTGTTTTCCTCTCCAGTTGCACTCTCTCCCTATTAGAAATGTATGATGTTCGACTGTATCCGCTCACTTAAGAGCTCGGTGTAAAAGCATATAAAGATATCAACCTTGAATGCCATAAAAACTCATATTTTGACAGATTGTAACTTTTTATAGAGACTAGAAAGCGAACACCTTCTCACTTTAACTATAGAAGTACAAGCTTAGCTAAGGATTAGTTAAGTACAGGCTTTGAACTCAAAACACTTCCACGATTAGAATAATAAAAAATGTAAAATTGATCTAAGCTTTTTGTATGAGGGAAATTAGTTATAATAATTAATTGAAAACATGTTAAACTAAGGCTTTTTAAATGAAACAAAAAAACCCTTTTTGAATCTTCTACCTTAATGTGATGGTATGATTTATTGCTATTTATTGCTACTTTTCAGAGATACTGCTTAGAAAAATGAATTTGTTAAATAAAAGTAATCTCTTTAACCATCTGTAAGGCTGTAAAAGTTTGTGAGCTGCACAGACAGAGGTTACTGATGCCTTTTGAAATGTTAAAGTCAAAAACGTTAATGTAATAAAAAAAATCAAGTAATCTCACAGAAGATATTTAAAGCTGTATTTTAAGACAAACATGAAACAGAGAATTTGTAATTAAATTCAAGTAAACTTGCTCTGTAAACACATTCAGCTCCATTGATGAATACCACATTTTTTATATTTTCAGTTTGTATGTCTTTTTTAGCAAGAGAAATGATGACTTGAACATAAATTGCACAGTTTAACTTAAAAATGCCGTTAAAATTGCTGATTTTTAAAGATGCTGCATAGTTAGAAAAATAAAATGTGTAAATACCAGTAATCTCTACACATTTATAGACAGTAAATAGGTCATTTGTGGCATAATAAAACACCTAAATGCAGTGACAAAAGAAAAACAAGAAAATAATGTAAAACCTGTCTATATACAGTCCAAGTAAAAGTGCAAAAAGGTGAGCATGTTCACATTTTCTGAGCTCAGCCTTGAATGATGAGGTGAGAGTATATTGCCATATTGCCATTACTACTGGACACTCTCTCAGAGGGGACGCTAATAGCTATACGCTAGTCACTTTAGCATCTTCAGGGTACCCAAAATATTCCCACACAGGAGACTTCAAGCGCTTCCTAGGTGGATATAGAGTCCGAGTGGTTGTTGTCTCTTGTACTGCTTCTACCATGATCCACGTGTGTGTTGTTTTTGTCCGTGCAGGTTGCGCTATTATATGTCTTTAGTTGTGTCTTAAGTCTGTCTTAAGTCTTAACGGTGGATTAACCACAATGTTTCACACTGCTGTTAATGGTCAAACTGGTTAATCCCTGCAACCTAAATTACAATAGAGAATAATCTACTGGTAGGCTGCCATTTTTGGCATCAAATAGTTTCTATTTCTCAGCCAGTGTCAGTGAGCTACATATGTAATGAAACTCAAATACATCATACAATCATACATTACTCTAGAGAAACTTATTTTATGCCGTCCAGTGCAACCATATGATACATATCAGTCCCCGTACTGATACATATCTACATATGTAGCTTAGTTTTGGGCTGGTCTTTGGTGGTTACCCTGGGAGTTAGAAGGCATAAACCATAATGGAGACATAACTGTCCATCAAAGAATAAAAAGTTCAGAAAAATGAAGGTCTCAGTCTGAATCCTATCCAAGACTCTGGCCATATTACAATGAGGGAATAACCGCTGAGCTTTAATTCAAAACAAAAACGGTAATTGAGGACTTTGTGATGTGAACAAATGGATTGTCTGAGTCAATTTATTTAATTTATAAGCATCCAAGCGTGCAAATGGCTCCAGAGGGCTTGGTAAAGGATCTTGGAGGAAGATGATGGAAAGATTATGTCGGCAGAGACCCAGAGGTTACAGACTGAGCTCAATGTAGATATATTAAGTGCAAAGCAAATCGTTCATTCTGCTTCCGTTTTCTTCCATTAGTTTTGTTCCATTTCCAAAATGGTTAAGCGAGTGAATTTGGAACGTTCTAGTGAATTTAGAACAGGTTCACCTGCTCTCTAGTGTTCCCTCTCTTTCTATGTGCTTCTAAAAGGGGTAAGAAGTGGGGAGACAATTGAGAAGTTTGAACAAACAAGAATTTGCTGGAGTTGGAAGAAGTTGAACCTCTAACTGGAGTTGAGTGCCCTCAGAGGTTGATTGCTATTTTTCTGTTCTTTTTATTTTTGATTCTGTCTCTAGATTCTCACTTAGACAGACAGCAGTCTGCTCTGCACCCAAACTTGTCAAACACAGCGAGTCAAGGTGGATGGGCAGAGCGAAAAGCCAAATTAATAAAACAGATGACAGGTAGCAAAAAACAGGTAGACAGAAGTCATATAGGCACTGGTAGACAGACTCTGAGTAGCTGGTGGTGAGATCCAGATGAACAATGTGTGCATGCATGTTTGTGTACATGTGAAAGAGAAGCGGCAGGGTTTATTAGTGTTGGTGTGGCTTTATTGCGTCTATAAGCATGAGGTACTCTCCCCATGGTCCCTTTTCTGTTACAGGAACAAATCTCTGCAAACATTTCTGCATTATTGACCATGCAAATGTGGACTGCCAGCCACGGCACCAAATCGCCGATCATAAATATGCTCTTTATCTTCATAATCGTTATGTTTCTCTATTCTCTGGTGCTAGTTAGCCTTTTTGTTTTCCACAGATGGTTTAATCACTTTTTAATGTGGCCTTCGGTGCAGAATGGAGATAGAGACAGAGACAGACAGAAACACACAGAGAGAGAGAGAGAGAGAGAGAGGCACTTTAAGTCACCCACAGACACAGGTAAAATCACAGCCGTAAGAAATCTGCAAGCACATGTTTACTGTACAGTTCCTACGTGAGTGTTCAGAAGTGCTGTTCAGAAGACAGATTGTGGGCTTTGTGTGTGCGTCCTCTCTTGTCTCTTGCTGTCCATGCCTTACAGACCTGGTTACTTTCTTTAACCTAAAGAAAACATTCCAAACCTTCTCATTAGAACAACCTTAGAGAGACAGAGAGAGAGAGATGATGTTCTTGAAAATGTATTACAGCAGCTAAATTATAGCCAAAAGTAAGCAATCATAAAGATAGAGTTGTGTTGATATAGGGGAGAGTTGACCACAGTGCTTTTGCACATATCCCCATAGCAACATCATCCACAAACGTTGACAGCAATCAGATATTTTTCTCAAGATTCACCCTGAAGAGTGTTCTTGTACCATACAATTACTTTATAATGTCAGATCTATATTATTTGTCACCTTTTGGTTCATGTAATGTAGCACCATTTAGAAGATAGCAGCCAAAACTTAGAGGACGACACCCGAGATAAAGTACATCCTTCACACTTCGGAGTTAGCTGTAACGCGGTGTTAGAACTGAACCATCCAAGGGAAAAGATGAGAAATTCATAGCCCCTCCAGCACACTTTTGTTTTGGAAATATTTATGCCCAGATTCATTAGAAATCGTGTATACATCTACAAACCACTTTATTAAAAACACCTACAATGTATCTACTTTTATTGCCCATTTTATAAGTTACAATGATAAAATAGGATCACTTTGTAGTCCCTCTATAGTCCCTCTATTTTCTGTGTCAGGTTTTTTTTTTTTTTTTAGCACAGTAGTGACACTGATGTGTAGACTGTGCTGATATAGATACATTGTGAACCTCATGAAGGGGTTACTTGGTGCAGTCATGTAAATTCATGTAAATTCATTTTTCTACTTTTAATTTTTTCACTGACCATATTGTTTTGATATATTTTTTTATTTATTTAGGCTTGCATTTTCATTTACATTCAAACAAATGTGTAGGTTACTTGAAACATGGAAATAAAAAACAAAGAGATATTCAGCACATTTGCATCAATGAATCCTTTTTTCCCCCAGTGTGAGATTCCTTCATACACACCCATGTAAGATTTTATTTTGTTTACTCTCACAAGTACATTCCCTTGCTTTCCTCGTCACATTTATGCACTTCCTAGGATAGATAGCTTCAGATGGTTTTTTCTAATGTATGCTGGCCTAGTGATTTCTATGTCGGCATCTAAGTTGTGCTAATGTTGTGGTGCGATTAGAGCTCCCTTGATCGTGCTGCTGAAACACAGGAGGTGGTCCCTCAGGTCTGCCTGTCATGTAGCCCATCAGTCATTCTCTTTCAATCAATGTTTATTTCATCTCCTATTCTCTTTAGTAGAGCTCTGACAGCCTGAGTGTCTACAGATGTAGCATCCAGAGAGAGTGAGCGCGAGGGAGAGAGAGAAACCAAGCAAAGTGACATTTTCCAGAATCTCAGGTCGCACTATTTTCTTGTGCCCATATCCCAGTTTGCTGGTACGCTTATTGTTTTATTTTTACGTCCTTAATTTCTTACAGGAGCACTTTTATCACGGTAGGTGTGGTTTCTTTTAAGTCTGGGTTCTGTTTTGTTGCCTTAGTAAAGAGCCATTTCCTTGCAAATTATGCCTGACTGGGAGTTTGTTGAACCAGCATTTGTGTCTGTGATTTTGTAGATGCTTATCTCACAAGTCATACACATCTATCTTAGTCACACACCTGCACCTTTCCATACTTTGACAGGATCTCATGAACTCCCTAATGTGTGAATGTGCATTGATGTGTGTTTCCTGTGTTGCTGATGCAGTTGATTTGTAGTGGTGATATCTGCACTAGCTGTTATCTGCTACACCTTTGCTCCGATATGGCGTGTGATAACAGCCACACATGCACCTACCTGATTAACCAGTGAACCCTGACCTCCTCTGGGACCAATCAGTGTGCCTGCATAATGAACACAGAGCCAGAAAAGAGAGAGAGAATGGTTTGCTAGAGGTTGAGATTTAATTAGCTGATAAACACCTGACTGGCGTCATGATGTGTATCAGTGGATGTTTTAGTAATTACCACCCACGTTCTGTGGTTAATTACTTCCCATCTTTGAGTGATACATCTCTCAGCTCCCTCCGTCTCACTCTTTTAATATGTGTTTATTTTTCTTTTTCTTTTTTCGGCCGTACTCTGTGATTACTGCACTCAGTAAAGTGCTTCCATGGAAGGCACGGACCTGTCTGTACACCTACCCAATCCGCCCAACTCGACAAAATATCTGTTTGTGTGAAGGACTTTAAAGATTGGCTGAAACTCAATACGGATAAAACTGAGATAATTTTCACCGGAACCCCAGCACTCACTCGCAATATTTCTGCCTGTTCCACCTGTGAGCTTGCCGGCTCTCACATCAAAGTATCCACTTCTGTCAAAAATTTAGGTGTAATCTTTGACTCACTCTCCTTCCAGTCTCATATCAATTCTGTCACTAAATCTGCATTCTTCCACCTGCGTCGTATTGCCCAACTGCATCCCTTCATCAGTACTAAAGATGCCGAGACCGTTATCCATGCATTTGTCTCATAACGCATCGATTACTGTAATGCCCTCTTCACTGGTTTACCTGCTAACTCCATCTCTAGACTTCAATATATTCAAAACTCTACGGCTAGAATACTCACTCACACCAAACGCTCCGCTCACATCACCCCAATCTTGTACGACCTCCATTGGCTCCCAGTTGCGTACCGTATTAAATTCAGAATTGTCCGCCTTGCTTTTAAATCTTTAAATGGCTTAGCTCTCTCCTATCTCTCCAATCTGCTTATCCCCTACATCCTGACCCGCTCACTACATTCTTCTGATTCTGGCCTTCTCACTGTCCCTCAGTTCCGCCTCTCCTCCATGGGGGGCAGATCATTTAGTGTTAATGATTTGGAACTCTCTACCACGCTCACCCCGTTCTGTTAACAATATCATGGAATTTAAATCATTACTCAAAACTCGCCTGTTTTCTGAATGCTACACCTCCGGTTTGGTAAACTGACTGCTTTGTCTTATTTACCTGTCATGCTTTACTGTCATTATGTCTTGTTCTTTCCAGTTTGTTGTACCTGACTTTTGTATATTTATTTGTCTATTTGTTTCATCTTTTCTTTACTATATGTATTGTAAAGTGTCCTTAAGCTCTGGAAAGGCGCTATATAAATAAAAATTATTATTATTATTATTATTATTATTATTATTATTATTATTATTATTATTATTATTATTATTATTATTATTATTATGTGGAGACTCAGGGGTGGTCAGGGCAACAGCCCTGATGCAGAATTTTTAGGGATTTTGTTTTTTTTTTAAATGTAAAAACATATATTTTGAGCTCCAGAGTCACATTTGATACATTAACTCTAATAACATCCTGTTAAATCAAGTGCTAATTTAAAACCTCCTTAGGAACCCTTAATATCAAGATTCACACAAGCATTAGGAAACCTGATGTCTGACGCCTAAGCTTGCACACTGAGATCTATTAAGATTAGGTTAGTTTGCATGTGGTGTGCAATAGATTATGCAAATAGTTAGTGGACATTTTTGTAGACAATTTACGAAGGATAATTACATAGTCGAAAATGAACGCAGAAGGTGTAGAAAACAGTATTTTGAGCCAGTAAAAGGCTGTGGGGTCAAATTAAAAGTAGCGGTGGAGTTAGAAGAAAGTAAGACACAAGAGAAACAAAAGGGAAAAAAAAATATTGACCATAATGTAGGTTTTATTACAGTATACCCATATACTGAATAACAAATACAGCTACTGTATGACAGTTATAAACAAGCTGTACACAGTTTGACATTAATACATGCATGAGCTTTTGGCACTCCAGTCCTGGTTTTACATTTATTCGCATACCAATGAGCTGCCTGTGAATGAGTGTCGCACTGGCATGCTTATTTACAGGAAAAGCCCGACCAGGAGAAACATTTTTCATTTAATTTGATTATAATTAAATGGTTTGCCTTTGTGAAGTCTTAACACACAATTCAGTTTATTATGCTAAAGTCTTTACATCAAGTTATCAGACTTTGTAGCAAGGATGTGGATGCAGAGAAAGAATAGTGCAATGACGTATATCATTCTTGTAAAAAAAAAAGGGATTCTCAAAGAAACAAGTAGAGAGTAACAGCCCATTCTGGTACAATGTTTAGTAAAAAGCACAGGGATGTCTACTTTTTCCAGAAGCCCTTTAGCTGCTGATAGAGTGTGTGGGTCTGTGAGGCTGTGCTTTAGTGTAGAGCTCTAGACAGTAAGATGAATGAAAAACTACAGGTGCCATTAAAAGGTCTGTTGTGAAAGACTATATTAATGTTAAGGTGTAAGTATTTAACACTGTTTGTTGGCTTGGCATCTCTTCAATATCAAAAAGAGAATTTTTATCAATGATGTAGCCCTTATTTACTGATTCAGAATTGCTTATCATTCCATCCCAGTGAACAATAAGCTTTCTTCTGCTGTTCCAGAGTATAGCAATCACTGGAGCCACGTTGCCTTTCTTGATCTCTGCGAGTGATTGCCGCTTTTCTAGATTTTAATTATAATTATAAATCACTTTGTGATTTATAATTATTATAATATTATTTCATCATCATATGTCTGTGGAAAATTCAAAAGCACTTAGATTGAGAATTACTACCAAACGAAGAAACCAAGCTTTTCATTAGCTTTGCTAAACAGTGAAGTAGAGCTGCCGCAGTACTAATAAACTGAATGTGTAACCTTTTAAAGATAAAGTTGTCATTAAGACTTTATAAGAGAAGAGAGACTAATTTAAAATAAAAATAATCATACCATTGCGGCTTTGACGAGAAGGTTAATTGTAATCAGCCATATTTTTTAATTTAGTAATCAAGTTTAATCAAGTCATCACGTTAGCCCTACAGTGGAGTCAGAACTTCTGTTTCAGTTATATTGGGTCAGAATTTATATGCCACAGATTTAACCCCTTACCTCAAGCCTACTAGTGAAATGAAACAAAATGTAAGTATAGTTGACTTGAAATATTTGCTTTTTTTATTATTTTAAACCAGCAGACTGTATTGTCTGTGGTTACCTTGAATTAGGGCTGCACGATATTAGGAAAACGTGCAATATGGGATAATGTTGTTGAGTGTTGCAATGGCGATATCACATGCGATAAGTAAGTAAAAACTTGGGATCTGCTTTGGATTTGCTGGTAACATAACATAGACACTGACTAGGCTATGCAGATAAAAATGGAATGCAATACTTCCATTCCAACATGTTTATTTATTTATTTTTTTTAGAATTTACTTCAACGGAGCATTTAATGCCTCCCAAAAAACATTTGAACCATTGAACATTGTTGAAAAAAATCTGAAAATATTTTAATAATGTTATATAAATACAAACATAATTTAGGTTATAGTAAGTTCTTAGCCAGAAAAAAATAGCAAAAGGAACAATCTATAACAGCAGCACAGAAGATGAAGTAACTGCCCAGTGATTTTTTTTGTCCTCTTCTCTGTGGCACTGGGAAAAACACCATTTATTGCCGTTCAGTCAGTTTTTCGCAATATATATGTTACACATGTTGATATCGTGATGACGATATATTGTGCAGCCCTACCCTGAATGTTTCCCTGTTCTGTTTTCGGAAACATGCGGCTCTCAACACTCACTCCTCTTTAGCATTAGGTTGTGGCTCATTAATGTGGTCCTCATGTTACAGTGGAAATTAATGTAGCGTTTATATACAAACTGTGGTAAAAGGCTTCAGTGGGTGTCTTCTTTTATTTAGGCCTATTTGCTGTAGAGAACCATACATCATTGGTCTGGGTTTTGTTTACACGTTCAGAGTCAGTATGAATGTGCTCGCTCAGTGTGTATGTCATATGTTTTTGTGGCGTGAATAATGGATTCGCGCAGGGCCAGTTTTGACGGCCTGGCAGTAAGTCATGATAAACAGATCAATACTGCATATCTTAATCTTGCCAATTCCACCCCCCCACCCCCCCTTGCCCACATACACATATAGAGTACCATCCTTCATACACTCTCTTGTGTCTACTTGTTTTTCTTTATTTCTCCTAAAGAAAGAAGCAGACTCATAGAGGATAAGAAAGTATAGCTAGACTGGTGTAAGAATCATTGAACAGCATCCCCACATGGTGACACTGATTTTTTTTTTTTTTTTGCATTAAATAAAAAAAATGGGGGTAGAGGACATCAGAACACAAAAAAAAAGCTTTATAATGTGCTTAAGATATGCAGCTCAGGCTTCTCATTTATATTGGATCTTGGGGTTAATATGTGTGTTAAGAAGAGTTAGTTAAGCAACAAATGTTCTCTTGTATGGGGTCTCCCAAGAAAAGACTTGGGAGGAAGGACCGCAGGAATTCTGCGGTCCTTTTTTATTTTTTTCTTGGCAAGGCATGTTCGTTCTCAAGTTTCAGTTGATAAATCACAAGCTATTTGGTTCACCTAGCATTGCTAAGCTCGTTTAAAGATGATCTTAAAACATATTGTGATTTTTATACATCTCATTTACCTCAGTCCAATCCATTTTTAGCATGTCCTATAAAATTTCCTGTTATTTTCCATCAAAGTGTCACACTTGTTTCACACATCTGCTGGATAAGTGTTGGTCATTCGCGTGTAAAGTGTTTGCCTCGGACTAGTACAGAAAGCAAGAGTTACAGACATCCGTCTTCTGAATGGACAAATCCGTTATTTTGCCTGAATAAAAATGTAATTTCTGAAACAAAATGGTACATTTGTTTCACCTCTGGAACTTGTGTGTGTGTGCGCCTGGTCATTGATTCTCATGATTTGTAGGTGGACAGGAACATGCGTTTGTAAAATGAAATGCTGAGGTTTTTTGGATAAAAACCCTGAACTGAAGATCTTTTATTATTTTTATTTGTTTCAGTATTTTGTGAATTTCCTCACTTACTTTGCCATTTTACTGGTGCGGCATGTGGGGAAAAAATGGGCTCTGTGTTCATCATTGCTTCTAGGATGCGCTCCTAACCTGATAACATAAGCCCAGAACTGGAAAGCTCCTCTTGCTCCTTGTCACTGGCACCACACAGAGGTAGTTAATGTGACACGGGCCTAAAGGCCTTTGTTGTGTCAACCCTTGTGACCAACAGCAAACCAATAATGAGCTAATTTTTAGACAGGAACATATTTCACCATGTGCTGTAAAAGATTTCTTCTGCTGCTTATGGCCTGTGTTTCAGTGCTCTGTGGCTTTGGCTCACTGACCCAGGAGCGCAGGCCTGTTAAAATCCCTACTGCCTCAACGAGAGTCAGACTGTGTGTGTGTGTGTGTGTGTGTGTGTGTGTGTGTGTGTGTGTGTGTGTGTGTGTGTGTGTGTGTGTGTGT
>JBBPDE010000038.1:14746427-14756469 GCA_037974605.1 Nannopetersius ansorgii | reverse complement strand
GTCTTGGCCATTATCTCTTTCACTTGAGAGTGGATATAGGTCTACTAGGTCAGGTTGCCATGGTAATTTGACCGGCCACTGTCAATTTGGCAATAGTGACTCAAGTGATTCGCAGATCCGGATCATTTTACTGAGTGACTCAGAGGGAGCCAAAAAGGGTATCCCAGCTCTAATACACACACACAAATGTTTACATTTCTCATACATTAGGATTTTATTCATTTAATGTGTACAAATATAATTTTGGTAACCTCAGTGCAGACAAATTTTGCGCACCCCTGGTTGGGAACCACTGCTTTAAATGGTACCGAGATGGGTACCGAGACCCGGTACTTAATCGGCCCCGGTGCCTAATTATAAAAGACGGGAGGACCGATAAGCTCTGATGTTAACGGTTCTGCTGTTGGTACTGGAGAAATAAAAAAAAAAATAAATGTCCTATTTATTATTGTTAACTAAACATTACCTAGCATATTTGACCTGACCAGCCTTTTGTAACTTTTTATAATATTCGTTATTTGCCTACACTGCCGTTATTTGCAATCTCATGCACGAAATGTAGTCTGTTCTGAAGTACACAGAGCTCGCGCGCGCAACACGAGAGAGCTCGCGCTTATGGAGTGATGATGGCGGAGAGAGCCAATGACTGACTTTCAGCCCTGCCCGGTAATACGTTTTCAAAGGTGTATACACACCGCTGCACAAACGTGGGATGGATAGTCCTTCTATCTACTAAACAGAAAGGGGAATACAGACCATACCTTTCTCTGGAGTTTCACATATTCCCTCCAACTCTCAAAAACAGCTTTACAGTAGAAACTGGGCACCGACTCTCTGGCTCAGCCAGGCTTTAACGACCCATCCAATCACACGACACGGACACTTACGGACATTCACTAGACACAGGTGAACACAATCATTAGAAGCCTCGCCGGACCGTGTGATAATGCTGTTAGCCGATCAACTCCGCCCAGCTTTGGAGAGGCGACTTGCAGGGCTGGGAGTCTCCAGTTTGTGGGACAATTGGGCTTCGTTTTTGTTTTTCCCTTAAGGTGATTTCCAAAGCGAAGTGTGTGTCTGTGTGTGTCTGTGTGCGTGAAAGAGAGCACATGTGTCCCTATACTTTTGTCAACATATTTGTGTATGACAGCTCTGTCCCAGTACATTTGTTCATATTGGCCAGTTCTTCAGGCTTAAAGTTTAGAGCACGACGTTGCTTAATATCCATTTTTTGAAGATAGTAACAAAGATACTGTGTTATGGACTGGAGCCTCTTAAAGTTACAGTGGCAGCAGGTAACTGACTTCGTGAGATGATGCGTTAGTTGCTAGGTAACAGACATCGATCAAAGTCGATCATCAACGTTAGTTCGCTTATTTAGGATTCCAAACTCAAGATAAGATAGGATTCCTAATTACAGTAAGATCTGCTTCTGTAATACCAAATTGAAAAAATCCTATCTTAAATCGTCCGATCTTAACTTTATGCTTAAGATAGGAAGTTTCTGTAATACGGCCCCTGGCACCTAATGATTACTCTCACACTCACTCACACACCACCTCCAGTTAAAAGCTGCTAGTTCTTTTGCTGCCTACCTGCAATGTCCAACAAGGTTGGAGTGTTAATTTGTTTTACAATCATTGGTTTTGTTTGTGTAATAGATATTTGCTTAAACATTGGTGTTTGCTAAGCTATAGATAATTATTTTACATTTAAAAAATAGTGTTATTTCTCTTCTCAATTTGTTTTGTTTTTTTAAGTAAAAAACACAACAAAAAGTACCAATAAGAGTGCCGTTAAAGTACCGCACTGATAAGTGGAATCGATAGAAGTAGTAATACCGTTAAAACTTGAACGATACCCATTCCTAGCTTTAAGGGATCCTTTTTCCACGTGTTAGCTAAAGTCAGAGAGGCAAAACAAAAATATCCGAGATTTGTGGCTAATCAGGCATCTAAGGAAAATTAACAAGAAAAGTAGAAGAGAAAAGGAGAACTTACTTATCTCTCCCCCCACCTCCCCATCCTCTTCTCTTCCCAGTAGGACTGTGTCTCAGTTATTCGCAGAATGGTCATTACTGCATTACAGCAGAGTAGCCAGGCCGGTTTCCTCTCGGGATGATAATGAAATACTTCTCCGTCTAATAAGTCTCCTGTAGCACCTGACAATGGAACCCCGTACTGACAAACACATTCACATTTGGACTGGAAGCAAAGGCTGAGTGGCTGCTACAGGAACATCTGCTTCTTAGTAGCTGTAATATAAGTAAATGACCTCACTGGACCAAACTACACTGAACTTCTACTGAGACCAGGGGAATCTGAGATAGGATTAGAGCTGATCAGTATTGATAAAATTCAATATGATTTTTTTTTTCTTTCCCTTTTCCAAATGATATTCAAGCTTGATGTAATGTAGTTATTAAATCATTGCTTCATGAGTACTGATGCTTAATGCTAAAATTAATATAACCTCTTATGATTGACTCATTCTATTAGTTTTTCCTTATCTTCCAATGGTAACCTTACACCGTTTGTATAAATTAGACGTCCAGTTCTGTTGGAAGATGGAAAACACACTTCCATGTGTTATGGGTAATTCTGATTTCTTTACAGTCACATCAACTTGATGACCATCTTTCATTATTTATATCATCCAAATTATGACTTGGCTTCAAATAAAAAAAAAGAAATGACTAAGTTGCTGATTGTGTCTAAGGAACAAGACACACTAAAACAACTAGGAACAGCTAATGATATTTAATGATCTCATTCTGTCACCCCCCCACTTCTGACTTTTGAAAGACTACAGCTGAAGGGGGCACACACGTATTTAATGCAATGTATTTAATCTGGACATTTGAGTAGAAAAGATAGTTAAAATGGCCAATCATTTTTAATACATTGCTTTTGGTGTAGAGTCATGGAGATTTTTGAGAGGCTAGTGTGGGTATGTGCACTCGTGATAGTGCCTTCTTCGCTGATTAGAGCTCTATCGACTGACTGGTGATGGTGATGCACTGCACTCAAAATGGCCAAAACAGGGCCAAAGAGATCAAGTAATGCTGTTCACACAAACTACAGGCCATTAAGTGAGTGAGTGAAGTGATCATTCTGTCATACGTGAACACACCACAGCACACAGTGTGAACAGTACGAAATTCAACCCCTGCCTTTAACCCATTCACCAAGTAAAGCAGGGGCGAACATGGCGCCGGGGGAGCAGTGTGTGGGGACGGTACCTTGCTCAGTTTACCTCAGCGGTGCCTAGCGGTCTTGGGGATCGAACCTGGACTTTCTGATCGCAGGGCGAAAGCCTTAACCACTAGGCTACCAACTGCCCCAACTAGGCTACCAGCTTCCCCAAAACAAATCCATTCCCTGACCGGGAATCGAACCCGGGCCGCAGCGGTGAGAGCGCCGAATCCTAACCACTAGACCACCAGGGATAATACTTACCGTGTGTGCGCGTGTGTGGCTCGATGGCAAACAATCAAGCTTCTCCTGTTTTTGTGTAGTGTGAACAATCTGACGTGCCAACAAATTTCACCCATTGCAGTTTTCTGGGTGTTTTTATTTATCAAAACTTCTAGACCTAAAAATGTATATTCTATGACAACAGTACCAATTTACTTCCATAGATATATTGCACAGCCTGTTCTAAGTAAAAGGTAATTTCATAATATACAACATATATACTCTGGTAACTGTTTACACTATTTATATAATTACTCTGGTCACTGTTTACACCGTTTACATATCACTCTGATAACTGTTTACACTATTTACATATTACTCTGGTAACTGTTTACACTATTTATATAATCACTCTGGCCACTGTTTACTCTGTTTATATGCTGAGCTATTATTGCACAATGCACTTTAACAGTCCATTGCACAATGTACATATAAATGCCCAGATTTTAATTTTAGAATTTTAGATTTTAATTTTAATGTAGAATTTACTTAGTTTTTAATTTTTGCACAGTCAGTAATAGGAGCGGTTCAGGATACATTTCACTGTGTGTTGTACTTGTATGACTGCATGTGACATAGTATCTTGAATCTTAAATATTCTAGCCTGCATTACAAATGCCATCATGACAATGTTGAAGCGCGAAGCTGCTGGCTGTTGAACTGCCAGTACTTATGAGCACTTGCGCATTCCTTTTTCTCTACGTCTTGAATGATGGAGAAATTTGTCTGTTTCTACAAACTAGTACAGAAAGATGGGGAGAGCGAGACAGCTGTGCCACTGCTGACGGGCGGAGAGCAACAAAGAAAGTGTGCCATTCCCCGCCTTTCAAGTTGCTCGCCTGAGGGCCCGTCCTGATGTTCTCTTTCAATGCCTGTGTTGATCTGTTGGTTAGTTTGTTTGTTTTTGTTATGGGAAGTTTAACCTGTCACACATGTACCGATTTCTCCTTCTGCTTCGTGTTTGGTGCCTGTTTAGTCTTCAAAGGAGTCGTCTCAGCCTTCCCGCCACATTCCTATGTGGCTTCTTTGTGATCTTGCCTCTGAAAGAAATATTTAGTTCTCATTGACACGTTTTCTTTGAGGTGTTTGCTGCTCTATCTTATGAAGCCTTTTTCTTGTCAGTGGCCCACAGTGTCAGGGCCAACTGCACAAAACTCCAGAGTAATGCCTTAAAAAGAGGTGAAAGGCCACTTAAGGCCTTAACCAGCTTCACCAGCTCCATTAACAGCTTGTTACCATTCTGTGGTGTTTTTCAAATCATATAGATAAATAATGCTGAATGTCTAAATTAAATGTGATGATTCATTTTTTGAGTATTATTTGTTTAACATCACTGTAAAATGTATTTGTTTGTTTTTGTTTTTCCCCCTCCAGATAATTACCTTTCTTACTCCTACCGAGTATTGCATTAAAGCAGTGGTTCTCAACCTTTTCAGCATTAAGGCCCAGATGTCCATCACAGCATGTTGCCCACTGTTAGCTTTCACCCCTGTTTTGGTGACCATCTTGTAATTTACAGTACCGACTTTAAAACATCACAATTCTGTCCCACTGAGTTATTATTGTTTGCGGTTGGACTCATTTCAAAGCGAAGACTCTGAAGTTTAACGTGCCAGAGAAGTAAAATATCTAAACTTATTTCAAATAGCAACACAGGGTGGAATACCGGATTATATATTATCCGTGTGTCAAACCTCTTTGAATTCAGCCATGATTATCATTTCCTGTCAGAGGAATTTTTTTTGTTCAGATTTCGAGCTCAGATTTCACGCTGTCGGCTCTGCCCCTCACACAGTCGGCTCCTCGGTTCACCAAATAGTTCAAAGAAATGGAACTCTGGGGCATGCCAGAACACAATAAAAAACTCGCTTTGTTTCATCATTAAAAAAATAAATAAAGAAATAAAATAAAAAATTGCTACTGAATGCAGCAGTGACTGCGTTGCTCGACTGATCTGGGAGCAGTTATTGGGCGAGAGGGCTCATTTGGAAAGTTACAACCTCCACTATTCGTTAAATAGCAGAGGTTGTAATAATTCACCAATTGAATTTAAATAATACACCAATCACGGCGTAAAAAGGGTTTTTCTGGACCAATTACGGACCAATGGTCTTCATTTTATACTCGCAATCCAATCAAAAGCCTTCGCGGCACATCATTGGTTCGCGACCCAGTGTTAAGAAACCTGGCACTAAAGCTACAAAGCCTAATTTAGTGTCGTCCGGCGGTTCTGCTTTTAAATATCCACGCTGACAGAAAACACTGGGCCATTTATGTTTATGCAAGTACAAAAGCCACTATCAGAGCATACCTACTCAAAAGGAAAGCAATCCTGAAAGGAAAAAATACGAAGTTAATCTTCGTTTATTCTCTTTTTCTCTCTCTTTTCTTTCCCACCCTTGCACCCTCCCTCCCTCCCTCACTCCCTCGTAGATCTCTCTTGCTGATGGTTTTGCCGATACAAGGAATCTCACCAGGTGATCGGTGTGTCAGAAGCAGAAGAGCACACAACCCCGCTGAGCTTAATAACGTTTGAGCCATCGCTCCTAATCAAATGCTCTTTGCATTCTGTTTTTCCCTCCTCGCCTCTACGGGGCACCTCGGCCTTTACAAAGGCCCGTATCCGTATTGCCGAATGGTAATCATAATTGAAAATGAAAACATCTTGCTTTTCCAATCTGGCCGCAATTTTAGAGTGTGCTATCAAATTAACTTGTCAGGCACAAAAGGAGGCTGCTGCCGATGGCTTCGTTCAAGATGCTGTTTTCCACATTCACTCTCTGTCTCAGCTTTTCATCCCCCCCTCCCCCTCTCCCTGTCATAAATATTTACTCCTATTTGTGTGCAGAGGGTAGAAGAGGGGGTGTGGCGTGATTAAGATTGGGGGGAGGATGGGGCGTGTAGCAATTAAGAGTGGAGGATGAGTGATTATTAACCATTAACCATATATTCCCTTTTTTTTGCCAGTTGTCTAAGCACTTTTCTGAAAATGTTTTGGAAAATGTTTGGAACTGTGAAATGTGGGAGTCAGAAGTTGAATCAGTTAATCAGTTAGATCCAATTGTGTAATAAGACAAAAAATCTAATTGACAATCAGTGAGACATGTCAAATTATAAATCAGAGGGAGCATGCTCCATATAATGATGGAAAAACTAAATGGCGTTTTTAAATTGCGTCATTATGTGTGATCGTATTTGAAACTTTAGGTGTACTGTAGGTGCTGCGTAACCTAATCCACACGTACTCCTTATCCATTTTTGAGAGACCTCATATAAGTTGCTTGAAGAAAATGACTTTGGTCATGCGACCAGTTACTCTGCCTACATAAAAGTTTCATATAAATGTCAATTAATTTAAAATATACCATTTGGTACAAAACATGGGCTTATGCAACAATATAAATCAAAGTCAATGCAAACTCTTTACAGGTGCCTATGTCAATTTTCTAGGTAAATTGGAAATAGTTGGAAAGATGACTGACAATGTACAAGGTCTATCATAATTTGATCAGAAAACCAAAGTATGTAACGAGTCAAGTGGAATGTCCTGACCTTTCTGAACTCTCAGATGTAAAGATTTCTAAAAGCAATGTGAATCAGACCGTCCAAACCACCAGTAAAACCCATGCAATGAAATGACTTATTACAGTACAGTAATCTCCTGTTTTTCATGGGGGTTATGTTCCAAGAGCACTCGCGTGTAGTGAGGTGAACGCGTCCCCTTATGTGAACACACCCAGAAAAAAATGTATCTATTGCCTCAAAAAAGCAACAAAAGGTGGAGAATATTTACAGAATATTTACGGTAAAATTATTAGCTCGATTCTCTAAAAAAAAAAAAAATACCCCAAAAAAACTAACCTGTGACTGAATCTGCAACTCCTGAACTGAGGGGTTACTGTATGCCAGGCAATTCCCAGTCATTTAAAGCTCTGTTCTATATTAACACATTGTGTTTTGATCAGTGCTCATACAACCATAAATACTGCAGTCATCAAACACTGCCTATTTAAATCTTCCTCTATCATTTTTTTAATTATGCTGCAGTTATACTTGTCGCAGTATCAAGACTGCACACATCAGAGTCCTCATGGACAACCACGAGCCTCTCTTGATGGAAGCGGATTAGAAAATATTCACAGAAAAGTTTTGGAGATGACAGTTTCAAAGGTGGCTTCCAGCCCATGGGACATAATGCTTCCTTTTAAAATTTTATTCGAGCTGCTTACGAACATGTGTGTTTTGACATTGCACATTTAAAAATGTTAAATGATCCTTTAGAGTTTGGGTTTTTAAAAAACTAAGTGGAACTGAGTTTTTAAAGCTTTCTTTTTTTTTTTTTAAGCTCAAGGACACCAAGTCAGCTGATCAGAAGTCAACTCTGCTTCACTTCCTGGCTGAGGTGTGTGAGGAGAAATATCCTGATGTTCTCAGATTTGTGGATGACCTACAACACGTGGACAGAGCCAGTCGAGGTATGTACTCGAACAAGAACCCCCAGCAAATCAAGCCAAGAGCTGTAAAACTTGAAGGGTACCAGCTCAGCGTTAATTAGGAATAGACATAGCCAATGTTTGCGTTATTAAATGAATTATATCTGACTCTCCCTGTCAGAAAAACAGACACAGGAGGTTTAACAGATTCTCTGTCCCAGATTGTTCAGTTGATTTGATCTTTTCTCTTTGTGCTTCCAGTGTGTGCAAAGTATAACAGTTAACCTAAATGTTGCATCCCACTTAAAGGGAAATTCTGACCTTAAAGAGTTCAGAATGCTATTTATCATATTATGTCGTACTCTGTAGTGCAACATCATATCCCTCAGCTCTGCGAGTTAGACAGAATTAACTATATTGTTTTCAAATAACTCATTTTTGGATGAATACAGTGGTACCTTGATTTACAAGTTTAATTTGTTCCATAACGGAGCTCGTAACTCAAATTACTTGTGTGTCAAATCATTATTCCCTATTGAAATGAATTGAAATGCCATTAATCCGTTCCAGACCTCCAAAAAACACTGTATTTTTTTGTTTTTAAATTAGAAAAATGTGCTTTTATATAGAGAATATGGTATAAAAACACAACACAATACAATAGAATGTACAGCAATAAACTTGTTTTAAGTATAATGTGCACCATTTAAAATTCCCGAAACCCGACTGGCTTTAACTCGGCCGGCCCGATGCCTCGTTCGCCGAAGCGCCTGGGTCTGCTGCAGCATATCAGTGTAAACAGCTTGAGTCTTCTTCAGATCATCACCTCTGTTACGGATCTCCTGCAAGCTGCTGCTCCTCAACCACACCGTCAGCAGCTCCTCCCTGTTTTCATGGATAGATGTTCGCTGTTTAGAAAATATTCTGATTCGCCGAGTCGACTCCACGTACACCTTGGTCATGATTTTCTAACTTATTTCTTTAATTCAATGCACATCATCTGTTTCTTCTCAGCACTGTCCTTCACTCTCACTCTCTTTGGACACATGGATAAACAAACTTTTACAAAATAACTTCAAGCACAAAAGCTTGTAACCTGAACTCAAAACAAAAAATCGTCCGAGAGACGCTCGTACATCGATTGATAGTTGATAGTTATCTAATGCTTTTCTGTTTTTAAATCCTTTTTTTAATCTTATTTCTATAAAAGTATCATTCTAATGTATAACTATGAACGTTGGGCCACCTAGTATAAAAGTACATGCCGTTGTTGATTTTCTAGGGGAAATTACATGAACATCCTCCACAGACAGTAAGAAGACTGAGACTACTTGAGTAATCGAATATTTCTATTTTCATTTAACAGCCTTTGTATGGTTTTTATTTTTTTTTTGTATGGTTTTTATGGTCATATGTACTGACTGTAGTTTTCTGTTAATCTTTATTATTATTATTACTATTATTATTATTATTATTATTATTATTATTATTATTATTATTATTATTATTTGTATGTGTTAGGGCATTAATGACTCCAGAACTAGTCAGTCAGCAAAGTCGAGTCATTTGATGACGTCACACGCACACAGCGGAGGAACACAGGCGCCCAACACTGAGCAACTTTTATTAAAGTTCTCTGTAACATTAACAGTCAACACAAAGGCTGATGCCTTGAATTTTCTGGTAAATGTAAGTGTAGAACTGAGAGTGGGAACAGTTTAAGTGAAGTATCTCCACACATGTGTGTTTGTCTTATCTGTTGCATGTCTCCCATCATGTTGTGGTCTTGTGTTTAGATTCTGCTCGCAGCCCAACTATACATAAACATTTTATCCACAGCCCTAGGGCATTCCTGAAGCCAGACAGCAATATGTGCATGTTCTCAGAATACTGTCACTTCCAGAGGTGTCGTGTGGCCTTTGAGAGATGATGCTTTCAGCCCTGTACGTAGCTAGCCAAATGCTAATTTAACATTCATAAAGAAAGTGCGATTGTGTTGATTACCTCATTAGGAACTGCCTTTGAGCGCATGAGAATATTGTTTAATCCAAACTGACAAACAGTGTGTGTGTGTGTGTGTGTGTGTGTGTGTGTGTGTGTGTGTGTGTGTGTGTGTGTGTGTGTGTGTGTGTG